>JARQZJ010000134.1:2330000-2804189 GCA_030704895.1 Henosepilachna vigintioctopunctata | reverse complement strand
TATATCCACTATTGAGCAATTTAAGTAAAATAGTTTTTGAAAATTTAACTAGGTGGCAACACTACATATGAAGATTATTGTAACTAAGTGTTCTTGCTGTCATTCATCTTATTACCAAATAAAAGTTATATTTGTGCTAATTACTATCGTTTCTTTGATAAACGACCCATAATCCTTTAGGTTATGGGCCCAGTAGATTCTGCAATTGAAAGTTTTAAGAAAAATAGCAAAGAAAAAGTTACAATCGTATTGTGAAGAAATTGACAAAATAACCTCAAAATGGATTCAATGCGGTCAATAAACTTAGAAAAATTTGATGGAAATAACTTTAGGCAATGGAAATTCCAGATAAAGTGTGCCCTAAAAGCAAAAGGGATTGATATTTCAGTGCCTAAACCGGCTGGAAATAATGTTGAATGGACAAAGAATGATGGCATGGCCATGTTTATTATAACATCTTCGATGGACTTCAAACAAATAACTTTAATAGAAAATTGTGAAACTGCTAAGGAAATAATGACAAAACTTGAATCAATATACGAACAGAAGAGTGAATTATGTAAAATGTTGATCCATGAAAAGTTTTACCAGTATAAAATGTCTACAAATGACAGTGTAGCTCAACACATTTCTAAAGTGGAATCATTGACCAAGCAGTTAAAAGAAAGTGGCGAAAGTATTAGTGAAATGGCTGTGATAACAAAAATACTTGGAACACTGCCTCATAAGTATAGATCACTCCGTCAAGCGTGGATGTCTTTGGATCCAGAGCAACAGACTCTTGTCAATCTCACTGCTCGTTTGTTAGATGAAGAAGCTAGTTTACAGTGTGAAGAAGAACAAGAAACCGCTCTTCTTGTGGCTAAGAAAGGATGGAAAAATAGCCCAAAACAAAGCGAGCTGAATAGAAATGCTAGTAATTCAAATCAAAATAAAAACAGTAAACACAGATTTGAATGTTATAATTGTGGGAAACGAGGACATTTTTCTCGAGAATGTCGTGCTCCAAAGAAATCCAAGTCTAGAAAACCTCAACAGGAAGGTGCAGACTTGTTAGCGTTTAATGTAGAAACCAAATTCCATGAAGCTGAAGACAATGTGTGGATTTTAGACAGTGGTGCCTCGGCACATATGACCTATAGAAAGGAGTTCTTTCTAGAACTATTGGAATGTAACCCGAAATCATTGACATTAGGAAACAAACAGTCAGTGGAAGTGGCTGGCATTGGCAAGGTGTTAATAAAGAGATGTGTCAATGGACAGTGGGAGAACAGTGAACTACGTGATGTATTGTATGTTCCGAATTTGCGACGAAATCTGTTCTCAGAAGGTGTGATAATGCGTAAATCCTATATCATTATCAAGAAAGACTCTGGTGCATTCATTTACAAAGGCAATGACTTGGTAATGTGTGCAACAATAACCGAAAATAATTTATATGAATTGAAAATTAAAACTGTGGTCTCATATACCTGTAACTTAGTTCAAAGTGATCAAAATAACATTAAAATGTGGCATGAAAGACTGGGACATGTTAACCTAAAACAAATCAAGAGTATGAGTGCTGATAATGTTGTAGAAGGCTTGAAACTGAATAACAGTGATAAAACTGATTTTGTTTGTGAAGCATGTGCATATGGAAAGCAGTGCAGATTTCCATTTCACAAATCTATACGAGGAGAACTACAGCCAGGTGACCTTGTATATAGTGATGTCTGTGGACCTATGAGTCATACATCTATCCAAGGTATGAGATACTTTATATTATTTAAGGATGCTGCTACAAGTTACAGGCATGTATATTTTGTCAAACATAAAAGTGATGTGATGGACATATTCATGAAATACAATGCTATGATCAAAAATAAGTACATGCATAGTGTCAGAATATTGCATACTGATAATGGAAGAGAGTATGTGAATAAAACCTTCAATGACTATCTCAGCAAAGAAGGTATAATTCATGAGTGTACTGCGCCTTATACACCAGAACAAAATGGGCGTGCTGAAAGAGAGAATCGTACCATTGTGGAGAGTGCACGTTCAATGTTGTACGCGAGGGATGTGCCACTGGAATTATGGGCTGAGGCTGTGAATTGTACAGTATATTTATTAAACCGGACTTCCTCCAGCCAAACTCCTAAGAAAACACCATTTGAATTATGGAACGGCATCAAACCTCATATAGGCCATGTGAAGGTGTTTGGAAGTTTTGGATATGTCCATATTCCTAATCAGCTAAGAACTAAACTTGACAAAAAGAGTGAGAAAATGATACTAATTGGGTATGATAATAACAATTACAGGATGTTCAATCCAGAAACCAAAAAGGTTAAAATATCAAGAAATGTAATTTTTGAAGAACATAATGTTCCAGAGATAAGGAAGAATATTACACAAATATACATTGACGATGAAGTGAAGACATTAGGACAACAAAATCAAATGCAAGAAACAAATGTAGAGGATACTCTTGTGAAAACTTCATCATCAGAGAATGAAGATAGCATGTTGAGTTGTAATAGTAATGACCCTACATATGAACCTTCTCAAGAATTAGATGATGATTTAATTCAAAGCAACATAAATTTGAGACCAAGGATTAATAGACGTTGTGAAGCAAACCTAATTGAACTGTCACTGCCACAAACGTATGCTGAAGCGATGAAAAGTCCACAAAGAAACGACTGGTTGAAAGCTATTGATGAAGAATTGCTTGCACATGAAGAGAATAATACTTGGACTCCAGTAGAGAGGTCTGGTCAACGTACGCTTACTACAAAGTGGGTTTTTGCTATAAAAAAGGATGAAAATGATCAGGTAAAACGGTTTAAAGCTCGTTTATGTGCACGCGGATTTAATCAAATAAAAGATATTGATTATCAAGAAATATTCTCTCCAACAACGAGATATGACTCTATAAGAATTATCCTTTCTATTGCAGCTAAATATAATTTAGAAATTCAACAGTTTGATGTAAAGACTGCTTTTTTGAACGGGTATTTGGAAGAGAATATTTTTATAGAAGTACCAGAAGGAATTTCATTTAAAAATGATTGTATCCTAAAACTTAATAAATCACTGTATGGACTTAAACAGGCGTCTCGTTGTTGGAATAGAAGATTCACTGAGTTTTTAATAAAATATGGTTTTGTGCAATCTCAGGCTGACAGTTGTGTTTATGTAGGAATGTTTAATGGGGTGAAAGTATTCATAATAATTTATGTTGATGATGCACTTGTAGTCTCTTCCAGTTCCTCAATGATTAAAAGAGTTATAGAATATTTGAAACAAACATTTAAAATAAAAGAATTAAAATTGAAATATTTTGTGGGAATGGAAATAGAGAGAGTAAATAGTTTTGTATGAGTGATTCAAATCCTGCCAGTACCCCTGCAGATGTAAATGTTGTTATTTCAAAGAAAATGGATGAAAATATTATTAATTTTCCATACAGAGAAGCTATAGGGTCCTTGTTATTTTTGAGCTCTGTTTCAAGGCCTGACATTTCTTTTGCTGTAAATGTTTTGAGTAGATATGTAAACAATCCAAGTCAACAACATGTAAATGCCATTAAACGTGTTATTAGATACCTAATAAATACTAAAGATTTATGTATATGTTATGGAGAAAGTAGTGATCTCACTGGCTATTCGGATTCAGATTTTGCAGGTGATGTAGATACGCGTAAGTCTACTACAGGCTATATTTTTAATATGAATGGGGGACCTATAACATGGTGTAGCCAGAAACAGAAGACTACTGCTCTCTCCACAACTGAAGCAGAATTTGTAGCTGCTTGTGAAGCTGGAAAAGAGATATTATGGTTACAGCAATTATTATTAGATTTAGGTGAAAATATTACATCTGTTCCATTGTATGTTGATAATCAGAGTGCAATTAAGTTAATTAGCAATCCTGTTTATCATAAGAAAACCAAACACATAGATGTGAAATTTAATTTGTTAAGGGAAAAGGTTGAGTTGGGTGTAATTAAACTAAATTATATTCCTAGTAACAGTCAATTAGCAGATATGTTAACTAAAGCGTTACCAACTCAAGCTTTTATCTATTTAAGAGATCACATTTTGTTTTTCTTTTCACAACTCTAATTTCAGTAGGAGTTTATTTTTTTAATATTTGTACCTAGTTTAAATTTTAGTGGGAGTATTGAGCAATTTAAGTAAAATAGTTTTTGAAAATTTAACTAGGTGGCAACACTACATATGAAGATTATTGTAACTAAGTGTTCTTGCTGTCATTCATCTTATTACCAAATAAAAGTTATATTTGTGCTAATTACTATCGTTTCTTTGATAAACGACCCATAATCCTTTATCCACTTTATTTTCAACCCCTGTATGCCTGACAATGTATTTTGTTGTTTACTTGTTCCAACTTTCGACGAAATAACTCTTTTGTGTTTGATAACAGGAATCCATTCTTTATCCGTAGTACTTGATGACGAAGTCGAATCTTTGTTTTCAATCGTTATTTAGGATTGTACTTTATTGTCATGTATGGAAGTTCTAGTTGCGTTGTGTAAGGGTTGGAGAGCACTAGGCATTCCTTGACTCATATCGTTAATTTGATTTATTTTTTGATTCAATAGAACTGCATTAGCATACGTTTTAGATGATTTCTCGTTATTTTCTACTTTTTCTATAACTTTCGAATTTTTACTTGGATTTGGCCCGTTTATTATCTTAATCTGGTTGAAACTCATTTTTTCCAGAAGTTTATTAGTTTGCTTGAGTATTTCATTTTTGTCATTTGATTCTTCAAATAGCTTTTTCAAGTAGACATTCTCAATTTCCAGAGCTTGTAACCGTTGGGTTTCAAATAATTTTTGTTCTACATTGCTATTTGTCTTGTAAGTAATATCCTCTCTTGCTGAATTTGATTCAATATAATTCCTCTCATTAAATTCAATCTTCCTCTCTTAACATTCTCCAATTTTTTACAAATGATCATTTTCCTTCAGTATCTTTTTTGTATCCAGATTCGCATTAGTTAATTCCTCTATTTCTTTCCTAAGCAAATCTTTAATCCCTGATATTTCTCTTACTTGAGACATCAGAACACCAACATCATTTACAAGGTGAAAACAATTTGGACAATAAAATATTAGTTTCACTTCTGCAACTGTAGAACTTTAATTTCCGATGAAGACGAATCAGAGCAATATGCACAAAAAGCCGCATTACATTGGTCGCATTCGAAAAGAGTCCTAGATGAGGTCTTTGAAAACCCTACCTTCTTACATTTACTACATTCCATCACAAGTTCCGCCGAAAACAAATTGAAGACGGGCCTGTTTTAATAACAGGCGGTCCCGTGTATGACGTCCGATTATTATCTTCAATCAACAGATGTAACAACGATAAGTGTTTTTCTTTTTTTCTGTCTGCAGCAATCACAATTCATGGAAAGTAATTCACCTGAATTATCAATTTCAATGGAAAGTCTAAATTCAACTGATTGTTTTATCTCAAAAACAAACTTATCACATTTAGAGTTTCATTTTGAAATATTTTCTACTTTTAATGTCTCCATAAAACCACTTCACTATTCAAATATCAACACTCAATATTTCACACGTCCGTATCATCCGCATATGATATATATATATATATATATATATATATATATATATATATATATATATATATATATATATATATATATATGTATATATATGACCAAATCTCCAAACCCGGAGAGTTCACGTGGAGGCCTAGCAGTGGAGACTTCCTTTAAAGGTGTGTTCTTTTATTGTTGATTCCATCTCCAGGTTCGCACACCTTGAACATGGCTACGCTGTTCTGAGGAGAGGCAATAAGCTCGAAGCACGTGTCAACGGCTGCTTCCAATTGAGTTTCGGGCTATACCAAGAATTATATTTTTGTCGTTTGTACTTTTCACCGCAAGAAATATATATATATATATATATATATATATATATATATATATATATATATATATATATATATATATATATATAATAATAATAATCTTTATTTATCCTTTCAGACATATAGAAACATATGTATAGGACACGTCAAATTACAAGATAATCAGAAATCACAATCATTGAAGTATTCTTCTACAGAGTAGTAACATTTTTTGATCAATTTCAACTTAATAACATTTCTAAATTTTGTTTTGGGTAAACATTTTATTGAATATGGTAGATGATTGAAGAGCTTAACTCCTTTATACAGTGGTGAAGATTCATATTTAGATGTTCTGTGATGGGGAAGTAGCAACACTTGAGAATTTCTTGTGTTGTAATCATGAAAACTCGATAATTTCACCAAATTACTATGGTTTTCCTTCACATACAATAAACTCTTGTAAATGTATATACAGGGTACCGTCAATATCCCATGTGCCATGAATAGCGGCCTACAGGAAGAACGAGGATTCAAAACAAATATCATACGGATAATACGTTTTTGGGACACGAATACTCTACTTATACTAGAGAGGCCCCACAGCAATATATTATAGGACATGTGACTGTAGCATAAGGCATAGTAAACATTCAACACCGATTCTTTAGGAAGAGAATCCTTTATTTGATTTATTGCGAAGTAGGCTCTGCTTAGTTTTTTGCACAATGCATCAATATGTTGACACCATCTCAAATTACTATCAATGTACACCCCAAGGAATTTAACATGATCTTTAGAGGTGATTAATGTACTACCAAACTGTATAGTCATTGTACGATTTAAGTTTTTAATGCCAAAGAACATACAGTCAGTCTTCTCAATATTTACAATCAAGGCATTTTTATGACACCAATTTGTAAAGCACTGCACTAAACTGGAACATACCAGAGAAAGCTTCTCCGGGCTCTCAGCGGATACAGCCAACGAAGTATCATCCGCAAACAACGTCACATTACATCCAAGAATGTGATCTGGAAGATCATTAATAAAGAGAATAAATAAGAGAGGGCCAAGAACAGATCCCTGGGGCACCCCCGAATTTATACTGTAAGATTTAGAGAATTTATCCTGAATTCTCACTCTCATAGTCTGTGAGAAAGCTGTGGAGCCAATCCAGAAATACGCCTCGGAATCCGAGATTATAATATTTGTTAATCATAAAGTCGAAAGACAGAACGTCAAAAGCCATCGATAGGTCGAAGAATAGACCAGCAACAAAAAGTCCTTTATCTAGGCTGCAATATACATATTTTACAAAAGAGATGGCAGCGGTTTCCGTTGAATGACCAGACCTAAAACCATGTTGGGAATACGTGAGAAGTTTGAATTTATTCAAATAGTCAATCATACGACGCATAACAATTTTTTCTATGACTTTCGATAAGACACTCAACATAGAAATAGGCCGATAATTCAATATATCATGAATATCATTTTTTTTAAATACGGGAATTACAATGGAAGGTTTCAAAGATGAGGGAAACCTGCCTGATGTGATAGATATGTTAATGATATAAGCCAAATGCTTTGCAATATGAGCCTTTATAGCCTTCAACATCTAAGAAGACAACAAGTCAACACCTGAACTTTTCTTATTACCCAGTGCATCAACGACATTTACAACCTCAAATTCGGTGACTGGATAAAAGTAAAAGTTGTGAGGCGTCATTGGTGAGGATGTACAAGATACAGACTTCGTATTTCCATAGTGCTGTTTTAATTTGAGCTCAGCAATCATCGAGAAATGTTCACCGAAGGTGTTTGCAACAATATTCGGGACAGAGCACAATTCACCATCCACATTAACTGAGATTGCCCTTTTGTATTATAACAATATATATATATATATATATATATATATATATATATATATATATATATATATATATATATATATATATATATATATATATATATATATATATATATATATATAGATACAATCATCTTGGATACCATGTTGGCTTCAAAAAACGTTTTGTGTTGTTCCCACAAAAGAGTTAGATCATACTAACGATTGAATTAACTGCTTGATCTTAAATATGTTCAAAAAGCAATAATAATAACCAAATACTGATGATTTATTAAAATTATTTGATAATAATGCTGACTTAAACCATAAAATAATAAATAGCTTTTCAGTTATTCAATTTGTACACATTATGAATACCAACTATAATTTGATCTTACCCACTCGATACTTTTTCTTTCATGCTCTGTTAACGTGATCAGAGAGGGACATGCTATAAGCATGCAAAGGCCTATTGATACAAATCTAACACCAGCTGGAGTGGGACTAGGATGGGATGTTAGAAGCTGAACTATTTGACTGACTTCCTCATCTTGAAACCTGAAATAAAATAATGCAATATAATCCTTGAATAAACAAAATGAATCAATGAATTGTAGTAATGAAATTATTGAAAATGAGATATTAAATATACTCACTTTATAGCAGCAATACCTTTAAGAGCACAATATAATCTCAAAAGCGCAGAAGCTTGAACTACCATGCCATCAGGAAGAAGACTTCCTACAGAAGCATCACGAATCACTTGCAGACGATTAAGTAATTCATCCCTAAGTTGTTGCAAAGCATTACAAGGTACTTCACATTTTCGTTTTTGTCCGGTCCTTATAAAGAGAGCAATCCAATTTCTTGAACAATAATAAAATAATTTAACATTGTTAAAAACTATAAGTTAATAAATTTTATAAAATTCAAATATATAAACTTTCACCTTATTGACTGATCATTCCCTAGTAGTAATCCTGATATGAAAGCTACCATATCACTTTCATTACTGTCTGCATTCTTATTATTATGCTCAAGAGACAATGTTATAGCTAAAGCTGGCATTCGACATAGTTCTACACACTTATTACGAACTGTTAAAGCTTGTGAAGGGTTCATTTTGCACAAGAGAGAAATAGCATTTGCACGAACCAAGCTACAAACATTCTCTTCTTGTTTTTCACCAGACTGTATAAGAAAGGTACTCACTGGAAAAATTTATAGCATTTTAGAAATGACAGTGTTTATCTAACATATTTCTATTTCGAAGTTACCTTCTTTGAAACTATCAGGAAAATTAGCAACAACTCTACAAATAATCGCATACCCATTATGAACATGTAGTAAAACTTCTACTAAATTTAAAATATTTAAAGTTGTTGGCAATTCTGCCAAAGCTATACAAATTATATCTGATAATTCTTCTGCAAATATATCATTATCAAACAGATCTGAAGGTTTTATGTAATGTTCATTTTCAGTGAGTTCTGTAGAATCTTGTATTTGTGATTGAATGTACAACAGTTCACCTAGTAAAATACTCAGACGTCTTGTCATATCACTCCTTTCATATTCTAAGGCCATACTTGTATTCATCGAATTCCCAATAAGTACAGAATCATTTAAAGCAGTATTCCCTTTTTGTCTTAAAAGTTGTTCTTTTCTAACATCGACTTCAAGCTTGTGAAAATCAATGGAGAGTAAAGCAACAATTGAATTTACCAATTCCATTCCGGAAACAATAGTAAGTATATCAATTTTCATACTGGTACATTTCTTAGAGGTATCCAGTGGTGAAATCAGACCCATCCTTACCAAACAGGGTAACACAGGTCTTATTTCTTGTTCTGTGCATTTAGATAGCTCTTTCATATCAACATTCTGAATAGCTCTGAAAACTTTTTGGTCGACACCCTTTCGAAAAGTCATTTCTCTGAGGTTTGAAATATTGTTATACCTAAATATTTTATATAACTTGAATCTTTTTAGTTTTACGTTTTATCATTTTCCTAGTATAATTCAAAAGTAAATATTTAAATCACAGAACATGAATAACTGTGGTTTAAGCATAGAACTAAATTAAATTCATTTTTTATAACTTTTTCAGCCTTTTTAGATTGTAAGATTTTTCATGAATCTTTCTTAATAAAATATTCTTCTTGCTTTGTACTCTTGGGCTTCGAGAGCATCTTCATTTTGGAACCATCATATTTCTTCGATATTTTAATGTAATGAATTCTCAATCAGTTTCTCGGAGAATTATTTTTCATCGAATTTTACAAGTTATTCATGTTCGGACGTTATTCTTTACTTCATAATTCAAATCTGCCTGTATGATATAAGAAAGGTTACTGCAAAATGTAGTTCGTTTATGTAAATAATTAAAATACAATGTTAACAATTTATTACAATCAAGAAATCTTTTCATTATTCAACACCACATTGACTGTATTAAATGGTACCTTTTGTAATTGGTATTAAAGAAATTAATATACCTTAGCATAAACACCAATTTCCATATCATACTCTCAAATAATTGATAAAATCATCAAAACTTTTCATAATTACTATTATTTTTATTTTATTTGCACACCATGCATAATTGTAAACACTCTGCTGATTTCCACAAAAACTATTCAGTATACTGAAAATATATTTCAAGCAATTACGTATTATCAAAAGGGTTTAAGAAGGGATCGTGAAAACAATTCCTTCTTTGTATTGTCGCATTAATTATATGAGAAGTTTTAAAGTCAGCAATTCCGATGAAAATAAAGTCCCTTTCTCAATTGCAGGCTTGATTTTAATAACACACATTAATCGTTAATTGATTTGTTTAATTTTAATTTAAAGAATTGTACTCTCAACGTTTTAAACAATATAGTGTTGGTTTGAATTGTTGAGATATCGTTAAGATCATCTAGCTGATAATAAAATGTTAACATTAGGTAGAGAATTGAAGATAAATTCATGAATAATTAGAGTATAGTTTGATTCAATGTTATAATTTCAACAATGTAAATATAGATATTATACAGTTTTTTTACTTTGTATTTCACCTTGATGTTTTTCTCAAGAAGTTAGATAACTTCTCTAACTGGAGGTATAGAATTTGAAGATTGTAGGCTTAAAGAAACAAAAACATTTCTTTGAATTTGTGCTTTAAAATCCGTTGCTAGAGTGATAGTGTTGTAATTTTCATTTTAATTTAATATAATTCTATAAAAAAAATAGCAATTATTCTCATAAGAGTATCTTGTTCAGAAATAGTGGATTTCGTTCTGGAAAACAATTGACTGAATTGTAATTTTGGCATCCGATTACAACTTCGATGTTCTTCTGACGCTCATAGTCAAATAATTCTCTATAATACTTGGATAATTCTCCATAATAATGAATTTCTGAAGAGATAATCCATAAACTTAACTTGATCTCATTTCAAAACTGTTCAACTATCTGAACTAATTCATCAACACTAAGAAGAGGAAAGAAAATTTCCAAAATTCCAAATAATAGTAATATTCGAAAATAATAATAAATTCGAAATAATAGTAATAGAACGGATTGACATTTTTTTGAGGAGGTATTTGAGGTACCTTGAGAATATCTTGAATACATTTCTTTTGTTATCTAAGCACAATGCCGACGCCTGGCAAAAAAGTTGTGGATATTGACCGAATCATATAGTTTTGAAATTGCGATTCAAGAAGGAATATGACAAACTCTTGGGGAATGTTAACTGTAGTTAAGCTTATTACTTGAAGTACTTACTTAAAGTCTTATTACTTTACTAAATTAGTTAAGTCTAAAGTAATGTGTGATAGTCTGGGCTGTGACATTACCACCTACAAAAAAGACCTGAGTGCTGATTCTCAAAAGCCCGATGATTCGTAACAGTGGTTCAATTGTCTACAAATCCCAACCACCCCCACATGTAAAATGCAACTTTCCAATTTTAGTCACATCCATATGTTATATAGATGTTATATATATCTGTGTCAAACGTTTGACAATTCGCTATTCATCTAGCTGTGTTATGCTGTTTTATTTAATGCACTATTACACCTCCAATATATTATTTAATAATTACATCCGTAATGTATTGGGTATTTTTTTGTAATTTGTGTAAATTTGTCTTTATTGAAAAGTGAATAATACATGTGCAAGTGTTCAAAATTATATAGAATAGAGTGAGTGCGTTTATTAGTGTGTACGTTTATCGTGAACGAATAACACGTTAGTGTTGTCCAACCTACAGGTTATTATTGTTCTAAATATTATACAAAAGATTCAACACCCCATACATAAGTGATGTGTTCCAGTTTGAAAAGGTAATTATTTAACTGGAGATAAGGTAAATGTTTTCAGATTGCCGACTAATGAAGTCCTACATAAAAGATAGCTTGCCGCGATTCCGCTAGCAAATTCCACTCCAAATAATAGTACTGCAGCGTGGCATTTACATTTTTGGAAGATGTAATTGAACAAATTTCTAGCGAATTCAATTTAAAAACTGGAAAATTTACAGAGTTAAAACTCTGCGAAATATGACGGACATTGATTTAAAATTACTCAATAATTGCCAGTTTAATCCTGCTGAAATAATTATTGAAACGATTATAGGTTTTACGATAAACACTCTGTTGAAGATCTATTGCCACAAAATGAACAACGATACTAAAAAAGTTCGAGAAAAAAAATTTTAATGTGTTTGAAATATGTATAAAGTATTGGTTTTGATTTGAAAATTCGTTTTCAATAAAAAAATGGAGTGAGTTTCTTCAATCAATTTGATAAAGCCAATACTCGTGAAATAATTTATTAACAGTGAACAACTATAAACACTTTATAGCGGTTGTGCTACATTATCCTACGAGTGGAAATATTAGACGACCCTAGTATTAAGAATTGTATTTATTATTATTTACAAAGAGCGAACTATTAAACACGTGGTTGTGTTATTGTTATTTAGATTGTTATTGTTATTGTATAGTTAGCGAGAGTGACAGTTTGCTGAACATAGAAAATATATAAAAGACTGTCAGAAAAGAGCGCTTTGGCACGGCCAACTTTAGTACAGGCACAGCCTGACTCTACTTACGTTAGTTACGTAAGTAGAGTTAGGCTGTGGTACAGGGCCAGGCCATGAAATGAATATCTGTCATAGAATAGAATTGGTCTAACAACCTCGCCATTAGTTCAGCTGGTATACTAATGCAAATAGGACGCTTCCTAAAAATACGCAGTTTGAAGTTAAATAATTTGAGCTTTTGGTATAAATTCTAAATTTTTCAATTGTATACAGTGTGATACATGTGTTGATGTTGATAATTTGTTGAAATCTCAACATCAAACTATAAAAAAATAAACTGTTTAGTTTGTTTACAAATTTCAGTGAAACGAAATCAATTTTGTGTTGTTCAAGACTTTCGTAGTTTGAAGTTGAATATTTTACGATTTCAGTTCTAATCCTCTATTTGGTATGTTCTGTGGTCGTGGCTGTGTCCTGGCTAATACACAGAACATTACTAATATGTTCTGTGAGCTGATGATATTTGAACTAAATATGAAAATCATAGATTTAGTGTTGGTAATAAACTAAATACTGTGGTGAGTAAAACGTCAAACGTCATCTACTTTCCTTTGAGCTAGTTTTGATTGTTTGCAGGAAGATATTTAAAAAAGTAAAGGCCATGCGTCAGGCTGCATACTTTTAATAACTGTCTGAATGAATTTATCAACTAGCTAACAACACAAAAAGTATATCGAAAAATGGCAAGAGATTACGACCATTTATTCAAATTACTCATAATTGGAGATAGTGGTAAGTTTTGGTGGGCGGGGTCAAAAGGCCAATTCACAGGAAATCAAATTACATTATTAGAAGATGTATATTACCAGTTCAATAAGAAACATAGTTTCAGTGAAAAGGAGCAGCTGTAATGTTTTAATTCATTATGACCTATTTGTTAACCCGACCATAACATTTTTGTTTTTAAGTTTAAAAGAATGGGAATTACAATTTTTTTTGGCTTAGGTGTTGGAAAAAGTTCTTTGCTGTTGAGGTTTGCAGATAATACTTTCACTGGAAATTACATTACCACTATAGGAGTAGATTTTAAGATAAAAACCATAAATATAGATGGGCTAAAAGTAAAACTACAAATATGGGATACTGCAGGACAAGAAAGATTTCGAACGATAACTAGCACGTAGGTATCAAATAGCCTCTATACTTTTTTTATGTTAGTAGGAAACTACCTTTATATTTATTGAAAGTATAAAGCATAACACATTAGTTAGAAAATTACGTATACCAAAAGTTATAATCTATTCAACTTTTATATGTTTTTCTACAGTATTCTAATATCTCTAATTTTTTCAATTGGGAAAAGGATTATTGTTCAAAATGCAAAATCTGAGCTCATGTTTGTTTTTCAACACAAAATATGCAAGTAAACCTTTTTTTAAAAAAACTGTTATTCAGGTCAGCCAGCCTTGCAATAGCAATTTTTTCTATAAAATTTATGTTACTTGCTTATTTTGTGCTGAAAAAGCAAATATGAACTCAGAACTAAAATTACTAATGCCATTGGTTTTTATGAAATTAATTGAAATGAAGTACATAGTACATACATACGTAGTACATAATAAAACAAGGCTGAGTCTACTAAAAGGTCGAGTCCATATTTGAATTGCCCCCCTTAACAATCAAAGTGGTCCCCTGTGGGGCATGGGCCCCACGTTGGGAAACACTGATATAGACAATTACCCTAATATCTTCATCTTATCATAAATACCTTACAGATATTATAGAGGCACTCATGGCGTTATTGTGGTATATGATGTCACAAATGGAGAATCATTTGCAAATGTGAAAAGATGGTTACATGAAATAGATCAACATTGTGATGTAGTCAATAGAGTTTTAGGTAAGTGGGAAGACTTTAGGGAAGTCAATTCAATCAATGAACTTTGGGAAGTTTTACCTTTTTTGATTGTTTCTGTTGAATAATTCAATGAACACATTGTAATTGGTTTTAAATTATCTCAATCTAGAGTAGGTATATATATTATGTAGAATATATAATCATACCCATTTCAGTTGGAAATAAAAATGATACCCCAGAAAGAAAGGTGGTCCTCACTGAAGATGCTCAACGTTTTGCTGATACAATGAACATCCAATTATTTGAAACATCGGCCAAAGATAACATGTATGTGGAAGAGATGTTTCTTGCCATTACTAGATTAGTACTTAGGTCCAAGAAAGAAATGAGAGAGAGGCAAAACTTTACTCAAGGTGACACTGTCAATTTACGTAAGGGCAACAAACAAGGAAAGAAAAAAAATTGTTGCTAGAAACTGTTTCTTCTATGGAACTGAAACAGTGTCGAAATATTTTGTGATTTGTTGATGGTCTTGTCCCTTGTCTTGATGGATTTTTACCAAATTCAATTAATTTTGAAGATGTAAATTTCATAACACTTAAATTTCACAAGAAAAATGGGTATGGCTTTTTTGAAATTTTGATAGTATCATATCCTGTCAAAGAATTAAGTATATCCTATATTTCCTCTGTTTATGATTGTCTCAGATATTTTATAATGAATAAGAAGTTAAAAATTGCATTTTATAGGTAATAAAGAGAATATTCCAATTAGTTATAACATTGTTCTATTACAATTGCTACATATGAATGAAGAAAACGCTAGTTCCTTTAATTTTATGGATAATTTGTCACATTGAACATTTTTGTAAGAAAGTATTAATAAACAAAGACCAACAAATTGCATTTAATGTAACTCTTGAATCTACCTATTTTTTCTAGAGTAGTAATAATATTTTGTATACTCTGTATATATGTATTATAAGGAATAGAAAGATTTTACTTGAAAAATACTCTTACATTTGATAATGTCTGAAGTGATTAAATGATTTTATGATTTCATTTACAATCAAAATGAAGTATCTTGTTTATGTAATTGTTTTCATGTATAGTTTTGAATAAAATATAGTTTATATATTTTCAGTATAATTTTGTACTACTATATTCAAATAAATAATATGTATTCTGATAGTGTTCTGCAAAAAGGAAATATTTAACATTTTGTAATATGACATTCGAGTAGTGTATTAATCACAAATTTATAATTAAGACATCAACATAATATTTTCAGGATATCTTCTGAAATATCTATATTTCAGATAGCTATATACAGATATATATCTGTGTATTTCTGGATATAATATTCAGAAACAATTAGAACATAGAAGTTTTGAAAAATGAAAATCTTTTTACAAATGTATTATTGAAACTACATTTTAGTTTATTTTTATGTAAGTGAACTGAATTATTCGAATTTTTCCAACCTTTTTTATTTACTCATTTATGGCATAAAAATAATTTCTATTATTCAGTGTATTATTTGAAATTATTGAAAATAAATGTATATTGTTGTATTTATTGATTTTTTGGCTTATGGTTTATTGCGTTAGGATTTTTTAAATAAAGCTCAAAGTTATAGTGCATAAAAGCAACCAACCATTAACAATTGTTTCGAGATTTTTGGAAGTCATTAAAACTGCGTTGCAAAGTTTCAGTTTTACAATATAAGCAAATGGCTTCCTCATGAAACTTTTCAGATTAGGAAATGTGATTTCCTAATTTTCTTTCAGATCGTAGAAATGCCAAGCACTGAATACACGTACGTATATCTCTATTAGCCCAAGGCTGCCAGGCATACTTCATTTTAGGTTTGAGACAAAGCCTTCCACCCTTACCCGAAAAACGCATATTTCTTATTACATGTATCGATATATAACAACATTGAAGGGACCGTATAGTTTGCGACATTATAGCCGATAGTTGTTATAATAGTACGAGCAGTGGCGAAGCGTCCATGTAAGGGGTCATCCATAAAGTACGTCACACGTAAATGGGTGGGGGAGGGGTCCTAAGTTTTGTGACATCATATTTCAAAATCTAATATATCTAGAGATATTGAATCCCGTACTTTGAAATATTAATTAAACTAAAAAATATTTCCAACTCTATCATTATGACAATACGGTTTAAATTGTTTTGTTGACGAGTTCATACCCGTTCTAGTGACACGCGCCGATCGCCTACGAGCCCTTCGACTAATGCCGCCAAACGCACCGCACCTCCAGTGGTTTTATTGTTTCTATTTCATTCGACAATCAACTTTCGCTTAGTGTACGCCGTTTTTTTAGTTGTGCTATTTTGTGGATATAAAGATATTTTAATAAAACAAGTTCAAAATGAACAAACAGATAGATTTAGGTAATCTTTACCGTAGACTATACGAAACTTACTATGCAACATACGCTGATAAAAAAACCAGCATATACATGAAGAAGTTAATACCATATGGAAAATTTTGAAAATTAGTGACAATATCAATACCAATCTTTACTTGAAGTCATAAAGGACCTTACAGTTTTTGGTGGCGCAGCTGATAATTGACGTTGCACTGAAACTATAAGGTGCTGTGAAACATTGGACGACTTACAAGCCGAACTTTGTAAACTGGGATATACTATCAGTCGATCAGGGTTATACTTGAGACATCTGCAAAGACGAGCCGATACAGAGGATGACAAAGCTTGCGTGCCATTAGGTATTACAGCAGCAAACGCTCAAGCACAAATATTAATGCTCCTTGATTATCAAGTTAAATTACCGGATCATGATTTCGTGGTCGCGGAAAAACATAAACTTATTCCCTCTGTTTATGCAGGTATTATAGTGAAGAAAGATGGTGAAAGAAAACCTGAAGCTGTGACACATTCCGGGCCTACATACGTAGCAATTCGCAGTGGAAAGCATTCGTCCTCTAATGCAGATACTCATGCCACAGATATACACAAACTTTCTGAAATATCTTCCTTAGAAAACTTTATGAAAACTCGAGAAGGTTTTGTAAAACTCGTATTTATTTTTACTTGCGATGGTGGTCCCGACGAAAATCCACGATACGAGCGTGTTATAATTTCAGCTATACAACATTTTAAAGATTTTGATTTGGATGCTGTTTACATTGCTACAAATGCCTTTTGTAGCAAATGAAATTGCAAAACATGTGACGTCACATTAGGGAGGAGGGTCTCAGAAATGTGACCACCTTGACAAGGACGGGGGGGCTCAAAATATCATGAAATTCGTGTGAGGTACTTTATGGATGGCCCCTAACCACTGTTACCATTGGTAACAGTAAAAATGAGAGTAAATATTTTATGACTACTTTGAAATATTTTACTTACTTTTTTACCAACAGCTACATGTATTAGTAATTTTGTAAATAGCCAATTAGCCGCAAGAAAATAATTCTATGACGGTCTATAATGTCGACTCGATTGCATGTTACCACTTTCGTTAGTGGATACGCGTTATCTTGGTCCGCTCCGATCAGGAGCCGTCTCGATTGCCTGGTCGTGTGCTTGAAGTTCTACAGCGCGAGAGTGGGGGAGGACGCGATATTATGTACGCTTGTTACCATTTTTTGTTTTGGTTACTGTGATTGTTAATGTTAGTATTCGTTAGTTTGCGTGCAATTAAAGATGGATGAGTGCCGCTGCGTAATCGAACAACTACATGAAAAGTCATTCTCCTTGTAAACTTCTGAAGAAAAAGAGGAGATAATTAAAAATGGAAGACCAACCTTTTTAAATGATTTTTCAATCGCAACTTTCGGTCGTATTTAGATATGTTTGCCCCGACGGTAATGTTATTGAAAGATTTTTGAAATTTGTTGATGTAAGTGAAGCACGTTCATAGAAAAAGTTATCGGAAATTTTGTTCAGTGTGTTAAATGAGTTTCAGTGTGAAAATAAACTAATTGCACAGACTTACGATGGTGCAGCAGTAATGAGAGGGCATCACAATGGCCTACAAATAGTGGTTGAAGACAAGTACCAAGATGCAATTTTTGTTCATTGTTATGCCCATAGACTCAATTTGGTTTTACAGCAATCAGTGGAACATATTAAAGAGTGTAAAATATTTTTTCAAACATTATCAGGGTTTGCTGCATTTTTTTCAAAATCGTCTAAAAGAGCTGCTGCTTTGGATAAATTAGTACAAAAACGTTTACCTAAAGTAGCAGAATCTAGATGGATCTATGCTGGTAGATTTGTTGAGATTGTTTCTTGTATTCGTTCAAAGCTTATCAAACTATTTAAAGAGATGCATACTAATGGCTGCAACATGGGATGGAGAGACACGAATTTGTTCGAAAGGCTTTTACATTACATTGCAAGAATTTGATTTCAATTCCTTTTTTAACCTTATTTCAGATTATTCAACCAAAATCAGAAATTTTGTTTGATATTTTACAAAAAAAAGTGTATGACATTGTATTTTGCACGAGAAAAGTTAATGAATTTCTAGAATTTTTGCAATTAGAGCGAAATAATTCTGAAAGTCTGTGGTGAAAACAAGAAAACTTTGTAAATAATGATGTACCCAAACCCAATAAGAAGCAACAAATTACAAATATCAACAACGATAAAGAGACGTCTTATCGACGTCTTTTTTTTTGAAATTTTTGACACCATAATTATTCAACTTAAAAACAGATTATCTGACTTTCAGCATCTAAAATGTCTGGCATTATATGATTTTGACAATTTCAAAAAATATGCAAAAAATTAACTTTCCTTAATTTCCATTGAGAACAGCTTTTAAATGGAGAAATGAACATACCCACTTTCTACGATTCTGTTATTAACATTTTTGCAAATAAAGAAAATCGCCGAATTGACTTAAAATATAACCAATAGTTTTCAATTGGATATAAACTTAAATTCAAACACTTGAACTTATGATTTACACTTTATTGACTACATAGCATGACGCGTTTCGTCGTTACAAACGACTTCTTCAGATGCTTACAGAATAATAACAACATTTTGTAAAACACAGGTATAAATATCAGGGAATTTTGGAATTCTATGGTTTTGGTTTAACCTAAGATATTCCGTTCTGAAAAATAATTTCTATTACCTAAAAAGGTTTAACAAGGTTGAATTGTTTAATTCTATCTGTTCATTGAGCAAATTTCCAGAATTTTTAAGCCGATTTATTTCCACTATTTCCCAATAATCTAATTGACTACTTCTCACTATATTGTGTAAAATTTTTAAATTCGTATCAAAAGTATGGTTTTCTGTTAATGAATGGTTAGCATAATTCAAAGAAGAAGTTTACAGAAAACCGACACACACTGATCGCTACCACAGAACATACCCTTAATTTGGTATGTTCTGTGATCGCTACCTTCACAAAATGTCCAACCATCATCCCAAACAGAAGCGTGCTGTTCTTCGATGTCTTTCACATAGAGCAAGTAGGATTTGTGAACCACAATCACTAAAAAATGAAGAGAGTCATCTCCATCAAGCTTTTCTGGCCAACGGATATTCTTTCCAAGAAGTCACCAGAGCGCTGAAACCCAGAAAGGGAACCGGAGTACTACCAAGAAAGGAACCCAAACAAGGAGTGGCAATAATGCCTTTCATCAGAGGACTAACTCAGAGGGCTCAAGCCAACCCATCAAGTTCGGAATTTGTTGCGGTCAGCGAAGGATCCACGGGACAAACTATCTTCAGCCGGTGTTTACAAAATCCCTTTCTCATGTGGCTCGGTTTATATTGGTACAACGAAACGTAGTATCAAGACACGCCTCACGGAACACGAAGGTCATTGTCGCCGAGTTCAGCCTGATAAGTCAGCTGAAGCGGAGCATGCTTATAACAACTTGGAGCATAATATCAAATAAGATTGCTCCAGAGTCGTCGCCCAGTACACCACTACGTCGAAGCACTCGCCGCCACTGAAGATATCTTTCGCAGTTAGGGACGAAACGTCTGGAAGAGGAGGAGTTCCAGTTGACCACGGCCAATCATCCCGGAAGATCGTTTCACCATGTTTCACAATGGACACCGGCCGTGAAAGCCTACACGATTTCAAAACACATAAATATTCAATTACAAGAAGATCTAATCAGTAAAATACCAGATAACTGTGGACTACATTTGAATGAAAGTAAGTGTGAAATAGAAGCTATAGCTCCATCGCATGTTATTAAGGTGGGTAGGAATGATAATACGGGAACTGGACGTCAGACTTACGTGGAGAATAATCTACCGAGAACACGGAACTCACGGACAACGTCTCCACAAGTAGATCAGATCTCAAATAAGATTATAAACACGTCAGACAAAAAAAAAACTAAACCTGTAGGAAAGATTTCGAATAATACGCCCATAAGAGTGATAAAGAATTTATTAAGATAAGCTACGCAAATATATCAAAAAGAAATAAATCAATAAAAACGGGAACGGCCACTGAAAACATAATAACAAATGTTAATCTCATATCTCATGTTAAAGATACTGAATGAAAGTACAGTGAAACAGTACATAATTAATAAAACTGGAATTAATGAGCAAGATAATGTTATTGTTAACGAGGTTAAAGTCAACTTTGAAAGGAAAGGCTGCAAGAGTTTCATGATTGGCATAGATTTTTCCCTGAAAGAACAAGTGTATGAGGCATATTTCTGGCTTGCCGGTGTTACATATCGTAGGTAAAATTTCAACTTCCACAAAATAACAGAATCTAAAAATAGTGAAAATTTTTCTCGTCCTCAGAAAGAATAAACAGATTCAACATAACTCGTCAAAGTGTTAAATCCCCTGGAAATATTAAAAACAGCGGGGTCAATTTTACCAACAATAAAGAATCAGATACTCAGATATGCGTTGAAAGATCTGATCTAAAGTTCTTGAGTGTTGCTAACGTTATTGAATATTTGCAATTCAGCTATCTCTTAATTATAATAAATTGATAATTATTTGTATATACAGGCTTAGTACTCCCCCACTTGGTAATGTGTCTCTTTTCCTTGTAAAACTACGACTTATTTTGGAAATATGTTGTCGTAAAAATGTTAGGTTAATTATCACTTCAGGAGACTTCAAAATTGATTTTCAGAAGTCAGATGTAGACCCTGAGCTTTCTTATCTCTTTTGGAATAATTTAATATTCGGATTACAAACATGGAGCCAACACGTCATGTTTTTGGCGCTTGTTTAGATAATGTATTGACAAACTTCTCGGGAAGTACTTGTGTAATGGAATATCACATTTCTGACCACTCAGCTCTGAAATTTGTTACCAAGGATCTACTTACTGGATTTTCAAAGATCGGCACAATTCTGAAAAGAAGAGTCAATCAAAGAACAGTAGATGAATTTGTATCTAAACTGTCAAAGATAAAATGGTCTGACATTTTTTCCATGTCAGTAGACATCAATTATGGAACTCTTTTTATCTTCGTTTTAAGAATATTTTTCACCTTAGCTTTCCAAAAGTGCGAATGGTGACAATGAGTCATATTGATTCCTTTAAAGAATCTCCACAAATTTTGTCGTTGAAAAGGACTCTTGATGTTCTTTTTGTTATGTCCTCCACGACAATGCTGCCCCATATTCGATCAACATAAAGTAATTCAAGAAGTGACTATCAGAAAAGCAGCCTGTAACAAACAACTACAAAAAACTACTAAAGGTCAGCATGATAACTCCGAAGTGCTTTGAACAACAGAAGATTCAGCCAACAACACAATTTTCAACCAAGCAATCCAACAATTCCAAGTTTACCAATGGAAACAGTTGATTTTTTATTCATGAAAGTTGTCACAATCTCAAGTAAATACAGCACCTATGATCAGGAACTTATAGCCATTTAGAGTGCAATCAAATACATAAGATATCTACTTCAAGGTAAGCACTTTACTATATACACTGACTATCAACTTTCGCATCCAGTAAAAATGTAGATAAAGCTTCACCCCATCAGGCTAGACATTAGACTAACACATTCTCTACCAACATTCGCCACATCAAAGGCAAGTCACATAAGGCAGCAGATGCACTCAGTAGAATTTCTGTCATTGATTGTCCATCTCCTAAATTATAACCATTTGAACATTCGACATTCAGTCAGTTTATGAAGAATTACAGAAACTCAATGAAAACCCTGTATATTCATCACTAAGGCTCAAGAAAATTTACATTCCTTGACATCTGTTCAAACTTACTGTGACAACGAGAAAATAAGACGTATTGTTCCCAACAGTCTTCAGAAGCGTATCTTCAACCAATTCCACTGACCGAAACACTTTTGTCGACAAACTCAGAAAGAATATATCATTAAGTCCAGTGCCTTCCTTAGATTACAACATAAAGTGTTTGTGCCTCAAGAATTGGACTCCTTCACTCAGCAACAGTTTAACAACCCTACGCTGGGCCATTCAAAATCATCGACAATAGTGATAAGATCTTCAGTGTAGTTTTTTCTGTTCGCAGCAAAACAATTAACACCATTTTCATAAATGTTATGTATCAATTGAAATATGTAATGATTTCAGCATTCCATTAATTGTGCATATTTCATGTTCACGACTATTGTTTATTTATTTATTTCCTTCATGGCTCCGCTATTAGGGGAGAGTTCTGTAGGGAATTGTCATTATCATTCGATGGAAGAAAACATATCACAGAATAGTATCTCTATTCTGTGATCACAATGTGACGCCCCACCATCAACTGTCAGCATATTTTTGGGCTACCAACTTACAGTCTCTTTCCTCTCCCTCTCGACTACTAGCATCCACAGTGGAAGGACGTGCTCAGGTAAACGCAGGTAGACGATTATCACCTAACGACCAATCTTTTAAATCTCATGCAAATCGAAGTCATTGAATAGGTAATATCGTATCACGTGACTCGATTGTTGTAAATCTCAAATCGCGATTATAGAACAACTTCCCAGGAAGAAAAAAGTCGACGGAATACGGAACACCGTATCGCGGGTTCCGCGTTCAAAGGATATTCGGGAATTATATACACTCGATAACGAAAACGACAAAATAGAAGAAGCAAGAATAAGAAACAATTTGCGTAACGAATACGCAAATAGAAGAAGCAAGAATAAGGGCGAAGCAAGTCACAGAGCATATTTGTGTTCAGAAGGAACAAGGCTCATGACAGTGGGTAATGCAACCCTTACAAATGAAAAGACGGAAGCAGACAACGAGAAACTCGTGGCAACCTCAAAAAGAGTGAAGTCAAGAAGTGAATGCGGTGACAATTGAAAATAAATTTCAAACACTGACTCCCGAGAACGAGATGAAAATTCAATCCATCTCAGGTGACAATATCGACGCAAACGAAGAAAGAACAAGTTTTACAACATTGAAGAAACCGAAAAAGGAACGTATGGATCCACTCATTATTCGTGAGAAACACAAGTGGAACGATATATCGAGAATGGCTAAATAATTCAAAATCAACTACATGAAGGCAAAGCTTGTCAACCAAGGCAAACAAGTTGAGCCTTCAACCGAGGACGACTACAGGCATTTGTTCCACCTTCTCAAGGAACAGAAAACACAAATTTATACCCCAATCAGCTTAAAAATGAGAAACAGCTGAAGGTAGTAAAACGTGGAATTATGTGTGAGAACTCCGAAGAAGAGATTGCAGAAGATCTGAGAAACCAACAATATCCTGTCACAAAAGTGGTCAGCATGAAAAGAAAAAAAGGATTCCCAGCCCCACTAGTTCTTGTGGAGATACCGAAGGACTAGAAGTCGATATACAACGATCTTGGATTTTGTTGCGGACTCATTGTCCAAGTAGAGAGTCTGAAACTAAAAACAGAAGTCGTACAATGTTACAAATGTCCAATTTTTGGACTATCAAAAAGAGGCCAAAAAGAAGATGAAGAGGCAAACGAAATAAATCCAAACCTCAAGAAAACTCAGTGCAGACCTTAGACAATCTCTCTCTTCTCTGAGAGCTCTTCTCTGACACAATCGAAAAAGTTTTTTCAGTTGTATTGAGGAGAGTCTCAAATTTTGCGCAATATTCGCAATGATAAAGATGTCTTTATTCAACAACAGAATATGCATTCTTTGTTGTTTTGAATCGATATGTTTTTCCGCTTCTATCTACTAGCTATCAGAAATTGCTGATATTGATTGTTGGTGTGTTACATGTAGGTGATGACGTGTCTGTTTAGCGCATACGGGTGAACACCTAAGCGCAACACTCGATAAATGAAATAAAAAGATAATATGAAAATATAAGATAGAGCATATGTGAATGTGTAATGGATACTTCGATGATTCAACTGAAAAAAAAATTGTTTGTTAATGTATAATTGTTATTATCAATAAATCGAAAAAATTTCATGGAACCGAATAAGTTAGCCTGTTTCGGAATAACTTCGTAGAAATATTTGATTGTGTGAGTAAAAGTGTGTGAAAAACATGGCAGAACTGTGTTTTATATTTGCACACATCGTGACAAAACTAAAATGAAAAATATTAATTTCAAGTAGTAGATTTTGTGTTTTTTAGCAACTTTCAACGTGATTTGTAGAAAAAATATTTTCTTGGCACTATTTCAAAGGAATCAAGTAACAATATTAAAATGTCCAATATGACGTATATATATCACAGCTAAATATAAATTAATTCATGGAAAAATCGAACCAATAAAGACAGTTATAGTCAAAGCATTTCAATTATGGCAAGAATTCGAAAAATCCATAGAATTTGCGAAACTAGAAAGGAGAATAGCGAAAACAATTCCAATAGCGAAATAGATAATTCGACGAGAAGTTCAAGATTGACCATATTCAATAATCGAAAAATAAAACTCATAGGAAGAACTAGAAGAGTTTATCAAAATTTCAAAAACTGTACAGATAATTTCAATCATATAAGTGATTTGACCATAATGAATAAGAAGAGTTTATCGTGTTCCATTTTGTCTACTTCAAAGGAAAGAAATTGGATTCACTATGATTCAAAGTTCACGCAAACCTCCGAAAATGATGTTCTGCAATATGCTGTTCGAAAAATATCAAATTCTTCAACACAGACTGAACCATTGACTAAAGATGCAAATATTATGGAAATGGAAATGATAGAACTTGATACTTTATCTTTAAGTATGAATCCAGGTAGTGTCAAAAGGTATAGAGTTTCATCAAACATTAATATAATTTTAGTGAATCTACGAAAATTCTTCTGGCTGAAATTATACATTCGTTATATCTGATTGCTACGTTCTATGCTCAAGAATGATAAACCTATAATTTCAAATTATTCAACCTTAATGGATTATTTTATATTCTATTTTGACGAAAAACAGAACAATGCTGGAATTTTGTTTACTCGAAAGTTCAAAGTATTGCATAATTTGTGGAGGTAATTTCAAAATTACGTAGGTATTTAATTGCGTATTGACGTGCTCTTTGTAACACCACTATTTTCAGAATCCAATATGCTACCTGTCCTTTTTTTCCTTCAAATATCAACCACTCGGTATCAGACAATTTTCCTATGTTAGTCTTCCACCTTCATGAATTTATTAGATATGTGCAAAGTTTTTTTTAGATTCATTCTTGTCCTGAAACAGCGACTTGTATTGCCCACTCAACTTTGATATGCCTCTATACAATATTTTCTTTTTCTTAAAGTTACAAGGTCTTAGTTTCATCTTATTCATAGTTGAAGTTTAGTTTCTTTAAGGAACTTCCTTAGTGACCATCAGCCTTATTATAACGCCTTTAGAGATCTTTAAAACAGAAATGGTTCAGTAAAAGTATTTATGAAAAAGTATGTAATGTTTTACATTTAATTCAGTTGATGTGTAGGTCTTCAATGGAAAAAAGTTGATATCGTTAATGATTTATATAGAGTATCTAGTTCCGTATTATATGTATTATAATATAGATTATCTTCATAATCTTATTGTAGTTAGTCCATATTTCAATCATTTATAATTATTTTTGTTAGTTGCTACTTTTGTATTGGTTTTGTTGTGTTAGTTGACAATGTTGTATTGGCTGTGTTGATAGATAGGTTTTTGATTATGCTGTGAATAGCAATTATCCTCAATGATCTTAACTCAATTTTCTAAATCGTCTTCGTTTTCAATAAAAAATCACTTATTCAACTTACAGTAGACCATCGCCGGTCAAATGCGAGGTGACTTCTTAACTTGTTCTTTCGAGTTATTTGGATAATTTGTGTTTTGTGATGGAATATCGCCCCATAGTCATGGGGCGATATATAACGTCAAAACATGAGTAATCTCTAGAATTTTACTAGAAATTACTCATTCTAGTTCAATATGCCTAACGAAAAACATGGAAACTATTTAATCGATTTCATCAATTGATGGTACTAAGTAGGTAATAGTCCCTTAAGCTAATAAAGGGCCTAATTAAGGTCCTTTAATTGATGGACCAAGTCCATTAATTCTTGTAAGAAAATTATAGGGCTTCATCAAACTTCAAATGCAAATGAGGATTATGATCCTTCTTTTTCCACTTCCTATCATTAAACATCCGTAAAAGTTGTTTCACTTTCGAAACCAACACAACATGAAGTTTCAACGTTTGTACTAAGATTCTACTGTCCACTGAGTACTCAAATAAATAAATCCTACTTCAAGCGTGGTGCGAGGCACGTAGATTTATGTGATTATTGATAGAACTTCTTCTTTTGTTTCTCGACTTGATTACCCTTTATCCTTATGACTACGATAGGATGAGGATATTCATACTTAAGATTAAGATGAGAATAGTATGCTGCTGCCGTGCATTGGTAATGTTTATAGATGTTTAGGTTCGCCGTTGTTAGAGTGAACCAAAAACAGTAACTGTAATCGCTGCTAAAACAAATGGTCCCTTATAAATCGCTGTCACCGATAATACCGTTGAGCTAAAAATTACCGATAAGCTCACCACTAGAGATATATGAATTAATACCATAGATCCAGAGAATCATGGCCTAGATGATATATCAACTAGACCATGATATATAAGACCTAAAAGAGTATGTTATATTACTCGAGAAAATCGAAGGAAAATGGGGCAGCAATGATTGGGTTTGACTAACATTGTTTAGA
This sequence comes from Henosepilachna vigintioctopunctata, assembly GCA_030704895.1. Lineage (NCBI taxonomy): Eukaryota > Metazoa > Arthropoda > Insecta > Coleoptera > Coccinellidae > Henosepilachna > Henosepilachna vigintioctopunctata. Next base: position 2,776,421 of record JARQZJ010000134.1, on the reverse strand, counting down.
ATGTAATAAGAATAGCTAACTGAACTTTGAGCAGGTAATACACAAATGGTAAAAATGTCTTAGTTTCAATTTAAATTGGAATGAAGGTAAATTCCTTTAGAAGATTGAAATATTTATTGAAATAATAAATAATTGGTTGGCTCAATCATTTAGTTTTCCAATAATTGAAAATATTCTGGCAATACTTTTCTACAAAATGTTTACATTACTTATCTTAAAATTCATTTATAATTGAATGAATAGTAAAATTTCGAAAATAACCTAGGGTTGTATTTTGAAAGAAAACGAAATGCATATAAATTATTATATTTAGAATGCAAAGATTAATTCCTCGTTCATAAATTCAGTAAGTACCTAATCGATATATAAATTAATGAATGCTTGAAAAATAGGTCAGATATTCATCTAATCATAACCATTCATATTCATGTATCCGAATATCCAATTGAATATGTCAACTTTTGTCCTGACAACAGATGTTATAAGGGCTTGTGTTCTTCATCTATGGCTTCCATTATGCCACTATGAGAGTAGTGTAAGAATGTAGGTGCACGATACTGAGTGACCTTGACCTTAAAATGGTTATTAGCCGTGAGTTAGTAGTGGGGGTAATGGGCGGTATTGACCTTGGGTATTGATTTTGATTACTAACTCCGCCCACTACCCCCACTACTTGCTACTAATTCCATGTCGACTCCTCCCATTATTCCAACTACTCACTAAAGGTCAACAACCTGGTCATGGTCACTCGGTATCGTGTACCCCCATTCTTACACTACTCATGAGCTATACTCAAGTGGAACGAAACGTTGAAGAAAAATTGAACTTCATTTCTGTGTACATATCAACATGGGGATCTGTGACGATATATGGTATATCCTGACATCGAAAGTTTCTTGGGTATGCTGTAAATTGTTGGGATTTCAACGTCACATTCATTAATATATTCTGTACCTTGGTACTCATAAACCGTTCAAAGCTGCATTTTCCAAGTTTTGTGGCCTTAGTTTTGAACAACTTTGAAACATGTTATAGGCAGGGAGAACTTGTGAATATATCTTATTGATGATTCAAATTATAATTTCTAATGTCAAAATTTTGAAATAAACACTTATTTTTATTTACGTTTATGTCAAAGTTATGAGTGGAGTTCATCAAAGTATTGTACCGAAAACAACAAACAGATCCATTACAAAATTTATTAATGGAATTAACTTTTTTTGACCGAATTTTTTAAATTTGGAAAATTTTTGAAATTTGTCGCGGTGTTTGTTACCAATGTGCTTCGAAACGGCTGAAACGATTTTTATGAAATTTTGTGTACAAATCGGGTAGATCTGAGAATCGGCTTACATCTATTTTTCATAATCCTAAATGATAAGGGTGAACCACCTCCGAATATTTTTTTATTTAAATGACAAAATATTTTATTTCCATTCTTACATGATGTGACATCAAAAAATACATATACTCCTAAATTTTCACCCTTGTACCACCAACCTCTACTTTTTAATAGTTAATATTATATATTATGTAACTACTATTCAATAGTTAAAAGTTGATTAGCCATTTCAATATTTCAATTCCAATTTATCAGACAAAATTTTTCATTTTCTTTTTATTATGAATGGCGTTGGAACATACAACATTTGGAACATCAACCCTTATAGTCGAAGATCCCAGGGTCACTTGCGTCACGTATTTTCTCACGAACGAAATGTGGACAATAGAATGCCAAGTCCTAACGTCACTGAAGGGGGCGGAGTCAATAACCGGTTAGAAACCAAAAGCTTATAACGGTAAAGTCCCATAAAAATATTTTATTCAGTGTTTCCTTTTAACTCCTTCTTCAGTTACATTTGAACCATGGAACATGGAACCTGTGTTTAAAACGGAAAGTTTTCAAACCCAATAATTTGATTAAATTAACTCAAATTTGGTTAAAATGGATATGATTTTCTCAAAAGGCAGGCTTAATTATTTTAAACAAAATAAACAAATTGAAGTTCTTATTCTATCACCAGGAATGAGAAAACACTAAATTAACATATTTTTATGGGATTTCGCGTTAATAAACTCATTTTTTTGGGGCGTCAGAATCCGTACTGTTTGCTGGGTCAAAATTGATAACGGTAGACATCCGGAGGTTAAAACTGACCGATTGATAATAGATCAATTACCAATGGATCAGTTATACCGGCCAATGAGAGTTGAAGATTAGTAATGATTATTATCATATTATTGAATATTATGATAATAAAAATATTGAAATGGCTATTGCTATTAAAAAATAGAAGTTAGTGGTCCTAGGACCACTAGTCGTCACTTATTTTCTGAAGTACGAAATGTGTACAATTGGGTACCTAGTGTTAGTATGTATTAAGAAAGTATGCCTACCTGCTGGCTTGCTTAGACGACCAATTTTCAGGTATCAGGTACTAACTTAGGAACATTACTTACCTCACGTACATTCTCCAAACTGATTGTTAGGTATATTTTATATAATATACTTGAAAATAAGTCACCAATACTCCTAGACACTTTACGTCGGATGTTTTGCTTTGCAGACGTCTCAAATATTCCTGAATAATTACGTGAATTCTGACGTTCCATTTGTATATATGTCCGAAAGACAACGATTTTGAAACCTTTTACGAGAAGACAGACCGATCCAAGGAGCCAATCATCTTTTAAAATCAATCTTAATGCATCTGTGGGTAGGGGTGCTAGGGCATTAACCATATACGCTTGAGACCGGCAACGCTAGACGTGCGCAAAACAGTGTGATACCATAACCGATACAACGTCATTGTACTAAGTAATATCGCTCGGTAACGTCACAGTATCACACCATCACGTAAAACGTTACTCGTAGACCATTGATATGGTTCATCACGTTGCACTGTGTATTGTGATATTTTCATCATGATATAACTATCTCACTAGCCATACATTACATTATGTGATGGTGCTCTATTATTCTATTATCGACTATATGTGAGAATTTATTTAATTTCATTGATGTCTTATTTTGTGAATCCATTTTTATGAAGGCTCTAATTTTATACTATAAAAATTTGAATTAATATAGAAATATATTATGTGCTGATGTTTCATTATTGACCATATGTAAAAATGAAATTTATTTAACCTTTACCTTATTTATCTTATCAATCAATTCTTATGAAAGCCATAATTTTATACTTTAATAATTTATATTTCTATATTATCGACTATCTACTAAACAGTGTACTATTTATTTACTATCAACAAGTAGAATATGAGACGCGAAAATTATATTTTTGTCTAGACATAATAAATACCACATCGTACAGTCTCGGGCTGCTAGGTAATATTTGTGGTTCAAATCACCTAATTGCGTCAGAGTGATGCATAATATGACTCAACGCACATATCAGCATTATATATACACTATAGGGAGTACCTAATATATTACTCTGAAGTGACATTGTGATGTTTAGCATCACACCACAGAGTGATATTATTCGGGTGATATTACTAGCTATTGGTAATATTACTTACGAATGCCAAGTTAAGGCCCCCTTAGGGCCAACAGCAAATCCACAGTGTCTGTGAGTACTGCTGTGATTTCAGTAACAACGTGTGCCACAAAAATAATTTGTATTATTTTGAAAAATGTAATAGCTTTTCCATTAAATTTTTTTTTTTTTGAATATTCTGATGTAAATTTGATACTTTTCACGGAAGAGACATTGAAAAAATGTCGAATAATTTTGAAACATAAAACAGAACATCAGCCCAATGTTATAAATTTTTTACAGGGTTAAATGAAAGAATACTATTCACCAAAAAATAAATCAATCGAGAAATATATTTCAAAGGAAAAATTATTAAATATTGCAAAAATTTTATCTGTAGAATCCTGAACGACTGTTAAATTAGACATATGAAGTTTTGAGTCAAAAAATCTTAAAATTTTTGAATATTAATAATTAATTGATATGAGTAAACTGTAATACAGAAAGAAAGAAGTCAAAATATCCTAATACAATGTCACTCTCAGTCTCATGCGCGTGGATAATGCCCTCGCACTCCTACCCACAGAGGCATTAAGATTGAGTTTAGGAGAGATTGTCCCCTTGGATTGGTCCGTCTTCTTGTAAAAGATTTTGAAATAGCTGTCTGGCGGACATATACAAAAATGAAATGTCATAATTTACGTGAAGTTATGTAATTATTTATGTTACTTCATTAGTAACTTGAGAACGGCTGGAGCTATTTCTATAATTTTTGTTTTCTTGAATTTGACTTTGTGCGTAATAGGATGATGACTATTGAAATATGATATTCATCAATAAAAAAATTGAAATCATTAAAGAAACATAGCGTTGTAGTAACAAAAAATATTTATTTGCTAAAGAAGCCGCCTGGCATCGTTAATGCAAAACTGTTTTGACTGGAGATGAAAGTGAAGTGATGACTCATTACTGACACTCGTGACAGAGTGAGAGCGGTTATCTTTTCTCCTTCGAATTATATCTGAATACATAAAACAAAAGCGTGTTATTCATACCATTTTATCGACCATAAGGCTGTATTCATTTTATTGTGTTAATTAAAATCATCAATTAAGTTTAGCTGAAACGTATCACTTAATTCATGGACTGTCGAAAATTTTTTGACACAAATGATTCAATTCACAAGGAAATATATTTACCTATTCCATATATCACACACTTAACCCCAAAAATAGGCAATATTCTAAGAAACTTCAATATACAGATAGCACATTGCCCTCAAAATCAGATCAGACAACTGTATACTAATTTAAAGAGTAAAATTCCACCCGACAAAAGATCCCATGTAGTATAGAGTGTTCCGTGCAAAGATTGCGACAAAATATTTATCGGACAAACCTTACAACGTCTACAAGATAGACTTAAGGCACACAAATATGCAAAAACCGCAAACATCGCATTAAACAAGCACAAACAAGCCGAAAAACACGAGTTCAACTATGAAAAAACGAACATCCTGGAAATAGAGAAAAATTTGAAATAACGAGAAATCCTTAAAATGATTTTCATACAAATCAACCAGAACAACATGAATTGGTCAACAGCAAATTGGAAGTTGAGGTGTTAAGCTTGATATATACACCACTATTATAATAGAATAGTGCAACATGCACATTGGATAGTGAAAGCAGACTCGCAAGTCACTTAGAAATGTAACGACGGCCAACGACGTTCTGGTGAGATACAATTTATTATATCGTATATTTTATATTTATGTTATTTTGTAACAACACATTTTCCTCGATTTTAATCTCAGTACTTTGGTCTCATTTTAGCTGATGAAGATGGAACCATCGAAACGTCCAGTGTAATATTCTTCGAATTTTAATACTAATTAAACCTGTAAACCAAAATGAATAATTAATATATTTATATATATATATATATATATATATATATATATATATATATATATATATATATATATATATATATATATATATATATATATATATATATATATATATGAGAACAAGGTTTATCAGGTTGATTTGGAGTTAAGAAATTCACGGTATTTATCTGAGATTTACGTTGCTTGTTTTTGTAACAGCCGTTCACATATGTTTCAAGCTAATTGGCTAATTCAATAAAATGACAATTTTATGGAAAGGCTATTACATTTTTCAAAACAATGCCAATTATTTTTGTGGCACACGTTGTTACTGAAATCACAGCAGTACTCACAGACACTGTGGATTTGCTGTTGGCCCTAAGGGCGCCTTAACTAGGCATTCGTAAGTAATATTACCAATAGCTAGTAATATCACCCGAATAATATCACTCTGTGATGTGATGCTAAACACAATGTCACTTCAGAGTAATATATTAGGTACTCCCTTTAGTGTATATATAATGCTGATATGTGCGTTGAGTCATATTATGCATCACTCTAACGCAATTAGGTGATTTGAACCACAAATATTACCTAGCAGCCCGAGACTGTAATTATTATGTCTAGACAAAAATATAATTTTCGCGTCTCATATTCTACTTGTTGATAGTAAATAAATAGTACACTGTTTAGTAGATAGTCGATAATAGAACAACAGAACATAATATATTTCTATGTTCATTCTATACTATAATAATTTAAATTAATATAGAAATATAAATTATTAAAGTATAAAATTAGGGCTTTCATAAGAATTGATTGATAAGATAAATAAGGCAAAGGTTAAATAAATTTCATTTTTACATATAGTCAATAATGAAACATCAGCACATAATATATTTCTATATTAATTCAAATTTTTATAGTATAAAATTAGAGCCTTCATAAAAATGGATTCACAAAATAAGACATCAATGAAATTAAATAAATTCTCACATATAGTCGATAATAGAATAATAGAGCACCATCACATAATGTAATGTATGGCTAGTGAGATAGTTATATCACGATGAAAATATCACAATACACAGTGCAACGTGATGAACCATATCAATGGTCTGCGAGTAACGTTTTACGTGATGGTGTGATACTGTGACGTTACCGAGCGATATTACTTAGTACAATGACGTTGTATCAGTTATGGTATCACACTGTTTTGCGCACGTCTAGCTTTGCCGGTCTCAAGCGTATATGGATAATGCCCTAGCACCCCTACCCACAGATGCATTAAGATTGAAAATCAGGTTGAAAATGGAGTTAAGAAATTTACGGTATTTACCTGAGATTTACGTTGCCAATTAGCTTGAAACATATGTAAACGGCTGTTACAAAAACAAGCAACGTAAATCTCAGGTAAATACCGTAAATTTCTTTAACTATATATATTATATATATATATATATATATATATATATATATATATATATATATATATATATATATATATATATATATATATATATATATATATATACTAGCTGTCCCGACAAACTTTGTACGCCCATTTATTTTTCTCTGCATATTTTTCAAAAAGCCGGAAATACGTGTTCTAGAATTTGTGCTACACTATCTTGTTTTTAATATATATCCCGTGTGGAACCAGGGACTTACTCACTTACGAAGGGACTGCAATACTTCCTGTTATTTCAAATCAGTCGAATTATCGAAAAATTCCTATATTAACACGTTTGTAGTATCGAAAGTGATTAACCAGTCCGTTCTATAGTTGAACGGCATATTCCTAATTTCGTAGCAAGTACTTGTCCCATATATCTCATCCTTAATTATATGATATATCTGCTGGATATAAGTCAAAAAATGTTCAGAATTTAGTCCACTCCCGGAAACCAATGAATATAGTGACTCTGGTGGCTGTATCAATAGCCGTCTATTTGAATAGACTCTTCGCGCAATATTTTGTCGCATCAATGGTAGTATTTTCTTCTCAATAACGATTAAACTTTGTCTTGCAATATTGACACACACGTTCATTGATCCAATAGCAACGATTTGCTGTAAACTGTAATCTATTTCAACGTTATAATTGAATGCAAGTCGATAGGAGTTAAACGAAACGTTTTCATATTCTTAATTTCGATTCCGTTCAACTTCATTCCGAGCTTCGTATTGCTCGTCAGTTTGACTTGCTCTTTCATATTTTCGACTTAAAAACGAAATTTCAACTGTAAATTGAAGAAAACTATGTATTCATCTTTATAATCAAATATACCACGTGCTATGTTAGTAACGTGTATCTTAGTCTATTCCAACTTATAAAAATTTTATATTAAATTGAAGTTTTAATATTAGTCGTGATAGTTCTGAACTAACCGTGATGTATGATAAGATATTCAGTTTTTTTACATCCTCTTTCTGAGAATTAATAATTATTTCTTATTTATCTTGTTGATTAAGTATTCTTAAATTTTATAATTTTACACGCAATTTTTATAATTTTCTCCTTGGCAATAACAAACACAACAAAAAACAATGAAATCAGTCCAGTCGTTCATGTGTGATGGCGCGTCCAAGGGAAATAGGGATTCATTTATATATATATATATATATATATATATATATATATATATATATATATATATATATATATATATATATATATATATAGAATCGGTGTTCTTCTCAATTACATAATATCAGTATGTATTTAAATAATTTTGCACAGATAGGGATATCAAATTAATAATTGAAAATAATAAAACACTATTGGTAACGCGGTTTGTGTTTGACTGATGTAATGACGTGAAAACTCATGCATTTTATGTCGCGTGCCGAAACTAAAATAATAGAAATAATATCGCTAAGCCGACCAAATTGAAAATCAGTAGGTACTAATGATCTATAGATCTTTACATTTTGGTACTATTGAATTTGGTCGGGTTCGCGATAGTATCACTTTTGTTGAGTTTCGGAACGCGACAATAGATCCTACAACGCGCACACGCACGCTGCTTTGATAGATATGATTGAATTTGAACTTTGTGCAGCTATAATGATGTGCAAATTGACTCTTTGACGTTAGGAACACACCTACATTGCTTAGGCAACAGTGAGGGTTTGTAATTTAATATAAACTTTATTGAATAGCAATAAAGTTCAAATTGATTCTACATATTAGTTAGGAAACGTTTGCATGGGAAAAAGAAAAAGGGTGTTTTTAGGGGTTTCCCGGTAATTATTCAAATTTTTCTCGCCGTAAAAACCATTCTTGGACTTCAACGAACATTTAAAAAAATGAATTGGCAAAATTGGTCCATGCTTTGTTGAGTTATGCGCTTACCAACACATTTTGCGATTCATTTTTATATCATGGATTTCAATTTAATTATCGATTTTGCCTAAGATAGTTTTATTGGTACCATTTGATTACATGAAAGCATTGTAATAGTGAACACTAAACTAAATGAACTTCTCCTCAGAATACAATGCTTTTTTGAAGAGCATTTAGCTTTTAGAAAAAATTACGATAATTCCAAAAATGGTTCAAATATTTTCAATACTGAATGAGTTTATATAGAGTTATGAGTGTTGAATAGTATTGGAATCAACTTGGTGCAAATCCATTACAACTATAGGATAATTCCTCAAACACTCGAATTTGATTTCAAGTGTTTGAGGAAAAGTGTTTGTTGTCAAGATTTATTGTCAAATATTGTCAAGAAGAAATTATATTCTGTTAACGTCTGAAGAATTGGGTTACACCGACGAAACGCGTCATGTTATGACAATAAAAGTGTGAATCAAATTCAAGTGTTTGAATTATCGTATAGTTATATGTGTTTTAATTTGCAGTCAAATTGAAAATTCAACATCTTTAAAAACAGATATGAAAAAAGAACATGAAACTTTCGAAGGAATTGTATCAAGGAGTTCTAGAAATGGAACAATTGAAAGGAAAATTCCTTTAAAAAAATCGATAATTGAAGATGTAAATCAAAATATACATAAAAATGATAAAATGACTCCTTCCAAAATACCCATTCCCTTGAAATATTTACCCGAAACAAAATGCCAAGAAATTAAGCAACTGCGCAAAAAGAAAAAAAATTCTCTGAAAAAAAATCAAGAAAACTAATGAACTTCCACAATGTTAAAAATATTGAAGAAAATGTAAAGCATTCTTCAAACTACGAACGTAAACTTAGTCTATGCGATGAATTCTTCAATAAAATAAAGAAATACATGGAAATTGCAACTGAATGGTCTATGAGGATTCTAAAATTTTTTTCCGATTTAGGAATTAGTTTAAAAAAGGTAAGAACAGAGCTTTTGATATATTTTTCTATTTCAAAATGAATGTCGCGTTAATTATAAGAGTTAACATCGATAGTAATTTTATTTGAATACAAGATTAACATAGTTTGGTTATTATGAATCTAATTAAACTCTCCCATCATTGATGCCAGAATGTCTAATATCGGGCTAGACATTCCATATTGCATATATATATATATATATATATATATATATATATATATATATATATATATATATATATATATATATATATATAAGAAAATGAACACTAGAACATTCATTCGAAAAATTCAAATGAATCAAGAGAATGTTATAGTAGAGCAAGATATGTGAACGTGTACGATGTGATGTCTCCATTATCCTTTATAATTTCACATCACGTCGTAGACGTTCACATATCTTGCTCTACTATAACATTCTCTTGATTAATTTGAATTTTTCGAATGAATGAATGTAGTATTCATTTTCTTATATATTTCATTCAGTGCCATAAGCACAAAAAATTTTTTTTATAAAAAAAATTTAAAAATTTTCCGTTATCCATTATACATCACATCGTATACGTTCACATATCTTGCTCTACTATAACATTCTCCTGATTAATTTGAATTTTTCGAATGAATGTTCTAGTGTTCATTTCCTTAAATATTTCATCATATATAAATATATTAAATATATTTAATATATAAATATATAAACATAAATATATTAAATCATTTCATGTATAAAACTTGGTTCTCGGAATGAACCGCGTTCTAGATTTATATAATCTCGACGTTTCGGCTTCCGTTGTGAAGCCATCTTCAGGAGTTGGAATGAATTAGTAAAGGTAAGGGTTACTCGGTTACGTGGCCTCAATCTGCCTACTCCACGAACTGAATGAAGGAAAATGAAGAAAGGTTACCTGGTTACGTGGCCTCAATCTGCCTACTCCACGAACCAAATGAGGGAAACTAGGAACGATAAGAAATAATTCGGTTGCGTGGCCTCAATCCAATCGTGCCTACTCCACGAGCCAAATCGTTTCTAATAGTTAACTCCGAAGTCTCAACCTGCCTACTCTTGGGAGTCAACTGGCGTGTCGATCGACTCGTGCCTGCATTTATATGTGGTGGGTGGGGCGGTTCAGCGTGTTCGTTCGTGTGTGGTGAGCGCTGATTGGGTGTCGCTGAAATGGTTATGTGAAACTATAGTATTGAATCTGAGAAATATTTTTGTCCTGGTAGTATTGACAACAGTTCATAAATCGAAACATTCATTATCGTTTGTGAATCACAGTTATGGCACACGTCGCACAGGTTTACTGTAAGGAACTCTATTTTCCTTGAAATCGTTCGGAATAAAAAGCATAGAATAACCTAGTTCTCGGCTTCATAACATTTTACCGCTGGAGATAAGAGTAAATTCGACAATGTTAAAATTTTTACTAGGGCTGGTTCATACACAAAAATGCTATAGCATTGTTGAATTTAAGAAGTTGTTTATGTCGAGTCGTTTTTTGGGGACTAACTTCTTTTTTATTCCAAATAACGTTTTGTTTCTCTTTATAAATCCATGGTCTTGAAATAGTGTTGTTATTTATTGGTATGCAATTTTATTGACGATGAAAAAGGTTGAGGAGCTATTAATTTTTTTCTATTATGAAAAAAATTTTCAATAAAGACCAAGCAATTTTTTTGAAATATACATCAGTAAGGACTTTTAAAATACGATATATCATATGCGGTATCAAATTTTTTATAGACATTAAAAAATATGCTTGTTTCAGCATGAATTCTTAAAGAATAAAGCTCTCAAATATATATATATATATATATATATATATATATATATATATATATATATATATATATATATATATATATATATATATATATATATATATATATATATATATATATATATATATATATATATATATATATATATATATATATATATATATATATATATATATATATATATATATATATATATATATTTTTTTTTGAAAATGAAGTCTTTATTAAATAATTCATTTTACAATAATATAAAATATTTCACAATAATATAATAAAATAAAATAAATTTACAATATTAAACCATTCCTTCTATCTAAAATCAGTGCTTTGTTTAGCCCTGGCCTAAAGATTTATAAAACTAATTAATTTTCTCCAATATAATTGGAATTCTAAATGAAAATTGAAATTATAGAATTAACTTAAATTTAACAGGTAGATATTTATCATCAAGCATTCAGACATGCCTTACATTTTCTTATAAAGTGGGAGTAACATTTCGTTGACCTGATGTCCTCACTCAAATTATTGTACACTTTACTTGCCATATTAGCAGGACCATTCAGTCCAACATTTGTTCTACTGTTGGAAATGTAGAACCCTGTCTGAAACCTTGTCTCATAACCATGAACCTCGCCAACCAATTTGAAAACAATATTTGATTTTTGTATATTTTTAAGTATTTTATACATAAGTTTGCATTGTTCAAGTTTCAACAAGGCTTCTAGTTTGGGGATGCTCAGTTCCTGATGCAATATATTCGTAGACGTTAGATAATCATATTTGAATAAAATTTTTAAAATTTTGTTTTGTAAAATCTGCATTTTATTAAAATCTACACTTCCACAAGTTCCCCATATAGGCAGTAAATATCTCAGGTGCGATGAGAAAAAGGCAGCGTATATTTGTTTTTTTGTCTTAAGGGATATATAATTTCTACATTGGTAAATAATGGGAATCATAGGGTTTATTTTACTGATTATTTTATTTGTGTGTGCTTTCCAGTTTAAATATTCATCTATAATCAATCCTAAATATTCAAGAGATGTTACTTGTTCTAGTTCTATTTCATTAATTTTTAAGTTGATGTTATTCACCGCTTTGTTTTTTTGTTTCAGAATTATAAATTTTGTCTTGTTCACATTTATCTTCAATTTGTTTAAATAGAGCCATCCGATATACCTGTCAAGGTCCTCATTAATCATGTTTTCTAAATCATTCTCACTTTCTCCTGTGTATACAAACAATGTATCATCCGCAAATGTGAAATATTGAGCTTCAAGCCCAACCAGGCGCAAGCTATGAACAAACAGCAAGTAAAGCAGTGGCCCAAGTACTGAACCTTGTGGTACCCCATAGTTAATTGGTAACATTGAACTAAAAGTTCCGCCCATCCTCACATACTGCCTACGACCCTTCAGATATGTTTCCAAAATGTTATAAAATTGCTCCCTAAAGCCCATTTTATGTAGCTTTTTTAAAAGTATGTCTATGTTTACTGTATCAAATGCCTTACTTAAGTCAATTGAAACCGCTATTACAATTTGTCTCTGGTCTACAGCTTTTGATACAAAATTTACAAACTCAAAGGTAGCAGACAAGGCACTGCTCCCCTGAATAAAACCATATTGAAATTTGTCAAATAGAGAATTGTTTGTTAGAAATTTTATCATTCTTTTTTTAATAACTTTTTCAACTATCTTAGATAATACACTAACTACTGAAATTGGTCTGTAGTTGTTCATTAATTTTTTTAATTTTTTAACAGAGTATCTATATTGAGTGTATCTATTATCATTTCAGCGTTTCGCATAACTATTTTGCAGACCTTATTCTTATCCTAGGAGATATTTTTTGTTTTATCGATAACTTCACTAAGGATTATATATATATATATATATATATATATATATATATATATATATATATATATATATATATATATATATATATATATATATATATATATATATATAATTGATTAAATTGATATAAATTGTCATATGATCGCTAAAACAAAAATGAATAAAAAGTAATGCCTACAAACGCACTAATGACTTAAAATCTTACCACAAACATGAACACCTCAGACACAAAAGTCGACTGAAATAACAATTATATTGACAATTAAACTCAAAATATCTAAAAAAAAAATTCCAAAGAACAGCAACACGTTCATCTTTCAAAGCATATTGTAGATATATGACTCGACTTGGAGACTGATCACGTACATAATATCACTCACATCAAACAATACATTTTTATATATTTTGCAGCCTGCTCTTATGCGGTTAAAATATTGTTGTATATTTTACTCAGACCAGTTATGTCAGGTTTATCGTTGATGGAACCTGGATTTTTCTTTATACAGATCATTTCTTGGATTTCTCGTTTTCTTTTTTGCTGCTCAGTTTTGTGGATTTTTGTAACCGACAAATCAAACTTATGGCCTAATGTTTGTTGGTGTTTTGTGAGGGCGGTGGTGTTTTTTCATCATACCTACGTCCTATGTCCATTTAATCTATTTCACAAGTGTAGGAATCGTACTTTTTAGTCTGCTGAAATTGTTTTGTAGCAGATTATACCCCTTATGGCACACCTCTATGTCATATTTTTTGAATAGTTTGTCCAGATTTTCAGATAGGTACGGAATATATGGTATGCATAGATATTGATTGTTCTTTTTATCTTTAGTTTTATCCGTGTTAAAATTGTTTTCGTTTAGTGTTAAATGCTTCTTTTGTCTTTGTTCAAAAATTGCACCGACTAATTTTGTAGGATAAGAGGAAAAGATGTAGTATTTCCTTCGCTTTATATACTGCGTCATGTACAAACTCTGAGTCACTCAGTTTAATTGCTCGATCTGCTAGCCCAATTATTACAGATTTTTCTTTGGATATATGGTGCTGCGAATTGTAATTGAGGTAAAGTCCCGATCATGTGGGTTTGGTATACCATTCTGTCTGCAATTTGTTGTTTCTGTGATGAATGGTCATGTCAAGGAAATTTATTCTCTTATTAATTTCAGATTCCACGGAAAATTTAAGTTGTATGTGATAGTTATTGAATTGATTCTACACATATTCCGTCTTGTTTTTAGGAATGGCGTCTACATATCTGTAGAAAAATGGTAGAGAAAAATCCAATCTGGAAATCACATCACATTCCAAATCTTCCATCACCAACTGCGCAATTTAACATAATTTTGTTTTAATTTAACCAAAAACCCAAGAAGCGAATTTTATATATATATATATATATATATATATATATATATATATATATATATATATATATATATATATATATACTAGCGGACCCGACAGACGTTGTCCTGCCATGACATTCCAAGCTATCAGGATAAACGAATTAATGCATATACAAAAATTCACTCAAGTCGATCCAGCCGTTGAGTTGCAGTATATTAATAATAAATTGAAATTGAAATACTATACTCTACGTAAGTTTCAGGTGGCTAGTCCCTTATGATGAATAATACCTAAATTTCTGATTTAATTTTTGAATTAACGTAAAATCAATATAAATTATTTCTAATTGTAAATTCCTGATTTCAATTTATTTCAAAATTAAATCAGAACTTCCTCAATTTCTGAAATAATTTTGAAATGTCAGAAGGCATAATTTTTATTTGAAGTCAGAAATTTCCAAATAGAAATGATGCATTTCGATATTTCGTCCATTTCAAAATTGATTTAGAAATTAAGTTATCACTCTTAATAATGGGATAACCGCCGAGAACATACTCGTTTAGTTAATATGTTAAATTTCACTCAGTGAAACTCAATCTGAATGTTATATAATATATTATATCCTTAGGTAGCTCTTTGCACATTTGATTGACTGCCACGACCTGTCAGGTCGTCTTCTCCCCGGCATTGTAAATTGTAAACAATATAAGTGAGAAAAGATCTCGCGCACTTAGAGGTAAATTGTCACTATCATAAAAGGTCAAAAAAAAAGAGTACATAATTTGAAATGTCACTATCACAAAAGATCACCAAAGTAAAGAAAGTTCTCGCGCACGTAGCGGTAATCGCCAGTCACGAATATAGAAGGATGCACTCTTTGTATGAGGTATCGATCGACATAGACTCTATGTCATAGAGGATAGATCGATACATTATTTGGTTGTCAAATGTCAAATATTATGATAGCTTTCAGAATTTGAATTTGTGAACAACCTTAGGATTTATCAATATATATGAAAATAATCTGATAGATATTAAACAACTGTAGTTAGCTAATATTTAGTTAATTTTTTACCCCCTTAGAATAAATATGTAGGAACAAAGATATAAAAATTCTAACTGGCTATTCAATTCAAACTATTCTCTCAATTTGATTTCTGAATGACGGCGGACACATATTTAATTCCGAGGTGAATTGTTACAGATTTGTCGGCACAATAATCAATTGCCGGATCATAGTGGAATGCAGCTCGTTCAAGAATCACAGAAGCACTGCGTCTGCGGATTCGCTCAATTTCATTATGTCGTGCTTGCTGTTGTTGTGATTGATGTGCACGAACTTGTTGCATTCTGAGCCTATTTACTTCATTGCCACTCTCTAAAGAACGCAATTCTGACATAGCAATACGACTATTTTCTTGATCTGTCTCTCTCTGGTCATCAGTGCGGTTAACACGTGAGGTAGCTCTTCGTACATTTGACTGACTGCGACGACCTAAGTCAGGTCGTCTTCTCCTTGGCATCGTAACGTAATATAATGAATTGAATTGAAGAAAATTCGCGCTCACTTAACAGTAAAGTGTCACTATCACCAAAATATCAACAAAAAAGAGCACACTACTTGGAATGTCACTACCAGAAAGCATCACAAAAGCAAAAGAATTCTCGCGCACGTAGCGGTAATCGTCACTTACAAACATAGATGTACTCATAAAATATCGCAACCATGATAGTAACACAATTTTGTTAATAGGAAAACTTTTTTCCGTGTTTTGAGGTTAGCTCCGTGGTTGTCAAATATTATGGTTGCGTTCTGAAACTCAAGTTGTGACCAAACTTAAGGATTTATCAAACTTAAAAAAATTGTCTGATACGGTAACAGCTGAAGTTAGCTAAAATAAAGTTACGCAAATTTGAAAATTGATTAAAAATCAGTACTACTGATGATTTATTACATTTTGTGACTATCCGATTCTGTCACGTTCGCTGTTTAGTTTCGGAACGCGACATCAAATCCTCCAAAGCGCACGCGAATAATTTAATATGAACTTTATCGGATAGTAGTAAAGTTCAAATAGACTCCACATTTTATTTAGAAACGTTTGTATGGGAAATAGAAAAGTGCTGTTTTTAGAGTTTTCCCGGCAATTATTCGATTTTTTCTCGCCTTTTAAACCTTTCCTGGAACTCCACGAACATTTCAAGACTAAGATAAGATAAATCCGTTAAGTCCGATAAAGTTCATATTAACTCCACATTTTATTTAGAATATATATATATATATATATATATATATATATTACATTTCAGAGTATGAATAATATCTATGAATTATACGATGCACAAACTAGTCATTACCTAACTTTTTGCGAGTGCGATAGATATCGTCAAGAGGTTATTATGTTGGGATGCAAAATGAAAGAACTGGAATACCAAATAAAATCTTTGAGTGCAAAAACACTAGAGAAAAGTGATGATACTGAGAAGTATAGAGAAATTTTCAGTAAACTCAATAAAATTGATAGAGATGTACAATCATTTGTTTCGTTGAAAACAGAAGTCGCAATTTTAAAGAAGCACTTTGAAGAAAAATCTGAAACTTCAAAAATAAGTATGCCGCCTTTTCCTCCACCACCGCCTCCTCCGCCGCCTCCGCCTCCAAGCAATTGCTATACTACTACTTTCATGAAAGTGAGGCAAGATGACAGAAAACTTAGCAGATTTAACGAATCCAGGCCAATTATCACTTTGGAAGATATTCTAAAGGTTAAATTGAAGAAAATTTCAGTAAGTACAATTTATTGACGGTATTTAAAAAAACTCGAATTGATTTTTCAAATTTTTTTAAAATACTGATCTTTAATATACACATATAAAATGAAATATTAAGTGCAAACTTGTTTTCATTATGATAAGTAGCATAACCTTAAAGCAGGGTTATTTAAGCTTCCATAATAATTAAAAGCCAATGAGTAATGAAAGTATTAATGATAAAGAAAACCAGGTGATACGACTGTATATCTTAGAGATCAAGCGCAGATAAGTGAGAGTAGTGAGGCAGGAATTACAATAATCTTGGTACCAAAGTCCTCCGTGGGAGGTAATGACGGCCATGCCTTGCTTGCAGTCGCCCCTCTTCGATAAACCATTCCATATTTATTATAAAAGTAGAGGTGCACGGACATTTATCCATGGACATCTCCATGTTCGTGCTTCCCTTCTACTTATTTTGGGAGTCGAACACCTTCCCTTTAATAGGTGTTTTTTCTCTTAAGAGACCTTTCTAAGACGCCATCTTAATTGTCATGCAGAAGTGATTGACTTCCAGTAGAATTGTCAGAGAATCGGTTCAGACCGTTGATCGGACATGTTCGATATGATTATAATCTAAGAGTCATGTTTAGTAAGCTGTTTAATAGTTTCATTGGGTGGGAGGTCGTCTGTGGCTTGAGATGCGCCACGTAAACCCACCTATTGCTTTCTGGTTTGATTTCTAATTAATGAATTGGAATCCCTTTTTCGGAATTATACCAGTGGATACCAAGATAACTGCAACGGCCCTGACCACGCTCATGTGCCACTGTATCTGCACTCGGACGTCAGTTCTCGATATTCAGAGATTTTATCTGCATTCTTCTCAAATAGGTTGTTCGAATTTGAAATGACCACCTATTTGTAGTAAGACACATTTGCCTTCTGAAGAAGATGTAATTTTAATGCCAGTTTATGATGCACAATCTTTGCTGCAGCGTTATGTCTCTCTTTGTACTTTCACTGTGCCCTCAGTTTCGTGAAAACCTGCCTGAGATCAACCAGTAGTTCCGCTTTCTTGTGGACATTTTCTTTCGTGGTCCCATTAGTGTGTCTCCCGTGTAAGGGTTTTTCTAACCAACTCTGTAGGCTTTCGTTGTTTTCGTTGAGATTGATGATAACTTGTAACCCGGCCTTAGAGGAGTGGAGTCATCAATTTGGCAGATCAGTCTGAGCAGATGTGAATCAACAGACTTGCTGTGGAAATAGTCACGTAGATTCCCTATTTGCTGCTTCAACAAGATAGCAATATTTGCTTATTCTTTACCGCCTCGTGTGGTAAACTTTGACTTTTGTGGAAAATTGACTCGATGTGGTCTCCATTTCACATTTGAAATTCCTTCTGCTGTATTTTGCCTTTTCTGATAAAGGTGCGACATTTATCTACACCAAACTTCATTTTTATAACTGTGGAAAATTCATCTCCAATTTGATCCAATTGTTGCCTGGTACTGCTCATTAGCTTCAAGTCGTCCTCATATAATAGATAATTGACTTTGATGGATTCCGTGTTATTATATTTTAGAGGTCAATCTCCGCGATAGATGATTCATGACTAAGCAGAACCAGAGAGGTCTCAGAGAGCCTTCCTGAAATATTCTTCTCTCTATGGAGTCTCTCAGTTGACTCCATTCAAATGTATTGTGGTCTTCCACCTAGACATAACATGTTCTAGGAACTAAGTTAGAGAGGGCCAATTTTGAAGATTTTCATCACCTGAATCAACCAATCATGAGGCACGGAATCAAGTGCTTTTTTGTGATCAATGTCAAAAACAGATTCCTCTTCTTGGAGTATGCCTGGTTGCAGATTACTGAGTCTATAATGAGTTATTCTTTACAACCCATAGCGGTTTTTGTGCATCCCTTCTGTTGATCGGCAATGATATTTTTTCGTGTACAAAGATTCTATTAGCAATACAAGACGTAACAATTTTGTATTGCGTTGGAAGACAGGTAATTAGACGATACTTGGAAGGGTTCCGCTGATTTTACAAATCCTTTGGCAGAAGGTATGTAACACCCTGTGTAAGGAAAACTGGTATAGTTTGAGGATCGCTAAGAACATCATTAAGAAGTACCACAGTTTTTTTAGCCAGTAGTTATGCAAGCCGTCAGGTCCTGGTGCCTTCAAGTTGTGACTTTTTCCAATAACAACTTTAAGTTTCTTTAAAGTGAATGGATGTTGTCTCTTCTCATTGTAGGTGTTCGCGACCAAGTTTTCTCCGTTATCCATCCTGCATCACAATTTCAATAAGCAGGTGAAACCAACTGTTATTCCAGAATTGCTGAATGGCTTATTTGGTGAAGTACTTTCCGTTGTTGGATACCGATTTCCTGGCGTTGGGAGACTAATGAAAAGATCTCTTGGATCTCACAAATAACGCATGTCCACTTTCCTCCTATTGTTTTTCTTGTATTTCTTCAAACGACCCGCGTAAACGGATAGTTTTTGCCGAAGGGTGTCGAGGCTTAGCTGGGTAGGCATAGGCGATGATATTTTCATTATTGTGACGTGAATTAATTTGATTTGTTGCTATTATCGATGCAATGCTTGTCTCGATTTTTCGTATTCTTTTCCTGCTTAATATTGTGTTAATTGTCCATATTGTGATCCATGGAACGCGGTTTTCGCTCCTTGTTTGCGTGCCGTTTTCCCTCTTACGTGTATTGACTTCCATACCTGAAAGAGCTGCACAGTACATTACTATATGTAGGGACTCAAAACACTTAGCATCATTAACGAACTCTGTCGTAACGCTTGTATTAAGTGCGTTGAAAATTTGACCTAGTTTTTTTGATGAACTGAGCTTGGGCAAAACTGGCCTGCTAAGGGCATCTGTATTGCTGGACTCCACCATTGGTTTTCTCATGTCACCCTGAAGCATCCTTGTTTAACCCTGTTCGTTCTGTTGGTCTTCTCAAGAGGTGAAATATTTCCTCTGTGATTTTCCTTTTATTTGAAGGTTTCACTTTTTCGTGTCTCATTCCTCGATTGACATAATTATATAGGCTCAACACTTTATCCGAGTTCTCTTCTTTGTCTTTCAATTTGTTCGAACCAGTCAAGCCGACTGATTCAAATAGCCATTATTTTACCTTCAATGCCAACTTTAATAGACCCAACTATAAGTTGAAGTCCATTAATGTAAGATTCACTCGAGGCATATTTCATTTCTCAGCAAATTGTTGTGCAAAGTGCAAAGTCTTTCAAAAATTTAAATTCCTGTTGCTATTTCGGCTTTAGATCATTCGTTATGAAAACGTTAGAGCATTTTTCTTACATTCTTCCACTTACCTATCAATCTCTTTGGGACAGTATTCCGATTTCCCCAGTCCATATGAGTTACTTATATCAGACTTCAGCAATATTCACCTGGAATAATAGCTTTCAATTCACCACAGACAAACCTTTCACCTCATCTATTTCTCTGTAGTGTTTATTATTCCAAAGAGCCTAATTCTTTTCAGATTTTCATTTTTATTTTAGCACTCCAATTATTTTTCGGTGATTAGGTTTCTAATTACAATGTTGACTCACTGGCGTTTAAAGCCTTTTCAATACATTTTTACCTATTCTTCATATTTATGCTCTAATTTCTTGCAATAGTAACATTTTGAGTAACGTTTCACATCTCAATGTTATTACACACACACACACACACATATATATATATATATATATATATATATATATATATATATATATATATATATATATATATATATATATATATATATATATATATATATATATATATATATATATATATATATATATATATATATATATATATATATATATATTAATTTTTAGCATTAACAGGCTTTTTAATATGAAAAAGTTTATTTTTGTTGACGTTTCGTTGTTATATTACAACTTTGTCGAAACTAATGAATAATTGAATTTATGAGTTAGGTACTATGGATATCCATAGTAACTCATAAATTCAATTATTCATTAGTTTTGACAAAGTTGTAATATAACAACGAAACGTCAACAAAAATAAACTTTTTCATATTAAAAAAGCCTGTTAATGCTAAAAACTTTCAAAATAAATACCTCAAACAGGCAATAAATCAATTTCAAGATATATATATATATATATATATATATATATATATATATATATATATATATATATATATTTCAAAAGGCCAGAAAGACATATTTTATTATTTGTGTTACACTATCTTATTTTTAGTATTTATCCCGTGTGGAGCCAGGAACTCACCCACTTACGAAGGGACTGCAATACTTTCTGTTATTTCAAATCAGTCGAACTATCAAAACAATTCCTATATTAACACGTTGTATTGAAAGTGATTAACCTGTTTGTTCTATAGTTGAACGGCAGGTTCCTAATTTCGTATCAAGTACCTACTTGTCTCATATATCTCATCATTAATATGAGATATTAGCTGGATTTAAGTCAAAAAATGTTCAGAATTTAGTACAATCCTGGAAACCAATGAAACCAATCTGGTGGCTGTACCAATAGCGTCTATTTGAATCGACTTCTTTGTGGCTTGGAATTGAATGTCTCTGTTAGAGTTCTATTCGACTCTGTTTTGAAGACTGAATCAATATCTGACAATGAGAGGATATTTATACCTTCTGGAAATTTTGTACAGACAATTAAGATAATTTAAAAAGGTTTATACAAGTATTAAAATAGAAGAGAAGAAACTTACGCTATTAACCTGAAGTTTTTGTGACAGCCGTTTACATATGTTTCCTAAGTTTCTTCTTTTCTATTTTAATACCTGTATAAACCTTTTCAAATTATCTTAGTTGTCGGTACAATATTTCCAGAAGGTATAAATATCGTCTCATTGGCAGATATTGATTCAGTCTTCAAAACAGAGTCGAATAGAACTCGTAACAGAGACATTCAATTCAAGCCACAAAGAAGTCGATTCCTCACGTAGAATTTTGTGCGTTTTTTTAATTACCATCCAAGTTCGAACATCTAAAACTTGAACTGTGCCGTTCTGGTGAGAGCCAATAGATCGTAACATATGTAAACGACTGTCACAAAAATTTCAGCTTAATACCGTACGTTTCTTCTTTTCTATTTTAATACCTGTATAAACCTTTTGATATATATATATATATATATATATATATATATATATATATATATATATATATATATATAAATTAGGTAACGGGAATAATCGGTCTGGTGTATTTATTCTCATTGTTTTTTGAAATATTACATAAGTTCAATGACATTTTTTCAAACCAGGTGATGGATATTTAACATAAAACTGCAGAGCTCTCTAGGAAGATTATACATGCAGAACTTACCTATATATGTATATACTTTTTATATTAGTTTAAAGATATAATGTATTGTTATTTAACGTAAATTTCAATTGAAATAAGTGGTTCAAGCCACAATTAAATACAACAATACTTCACCAAAAATTGAATAAAAGAATTCATAATAAATAAAATTGTTTTATTTCATTAACACCTTAACGTATATTTTTAATATACAATATAAAATATGTACATCAATTTTCCTAATGTCTTCTAATTTCAAATAATCAAATTTTCATTGAGGTATCTATATGAGAAATCTTCTAATTTTCATAAAATCAAAACCAATTCAAATTGTAAATCAATATTTTACAGCATAAGCGTCATTGATTATAATCTTGTACAGACACATTTAAGCTGAAATATCAACAATGGGAAGTTTTTCAAAAAAAGTTAAGTTCATACATATGTAATATTTCAAAAATGAATATGTAGTTTTGAAATTTATACTGAGAAAACTTAACAATTTTTCTAACATTTGAACAATAAACTTTAACAGTGTTCAACTTTCAGTACTGAGTTTCAATTACAACAGTTTCAGATAAGAAGTATGTATACATGTTGATTCTGAATTTATAAGTAGGGAATGTCACTTGAAGTACATTTTTTCTTTTGATCAACATACATTTTATGTACATCATTAACAATGTAAAATACAAATGAGGAATATTGCACATTCAAAACATAAACCTTGTCTGAAACACGTAATTTTTCGCCAAACCATAATTACTTATAAAAAAATTTAATTTTTCAAATCTATTCATACTATTTCAGTTACTCCATTTTCGGTGGAGAAACAATTTTTAACATCCACATATAGATACCTGTGTCGAATAATTTTTCCTGACTGAAATTTACTCTGAAATTTCCAATACCGTACGATTCACAACTTTGTAACCATCGTCAAACAACAATACTCCTTCAGTCTATACATTCAACAATTGAAAAAACGAACGCTACGCAGCCGAACTTAAGCAAAGCGCCATGATTGAGAACAGCAGATCCTTCCCATCCCGTTTTATCATCATCGTTGTTGCAACAACACTCGGTCCTCTCCACTCCATCCATTGCTGTCATCTTGAAGTCGAACGGATTTCTGCGAGCTCGGCACACTTTTCTTTTCTTGTCGATGAGATCTCTAACCTGATGTTCCACTGGCACAACTGTGGGTTTGGGTACCTCGGTTGCGGGGCTAGAACACGTCGTCCCGTTGACATTGGACTGAACGGGACTTATCGTTAACGAAATTCTATCAGGCTGCATCTCGATGGAGTAAAATACGTTATTGACGTATGTGCCATAGGGTGAGTAGTTGATTAATTCATAATGTTTGGTGTACTGAAAGAAAAATTTGGATGGTGAATTTGAAGATAACTGACACATATGTTATATACAACAATAAACACACACCCCCCACACCCCCACACACACACACACATATATATATATATATGTTTTCATTTATCTGTTCAATCCTGTTGGTTACAAAGACAAAACTATAGAAGTTATGTTTGTATATGTTCAATATTCCATGAAAACTGGCTCAGTGATATGTATTGTTCTCTATTTCACTATTATTGTATATAATATATCTGTCCCAGCAGTTTCAATCAGTATGAAACACTTCAGTTTCGGAACTTGAATGAGTTGATATCAATATTCATAGTTAGCCCTATTAGATTCTTCGACTAAACAACACTGCATATTACGGCAATTGAATTAATGATTTCATAAGGTGACAGCGTTTCACTTTTATTCAGTATAACTTCCAACAAACTCCTAGATATTGAATAATAATCAAATCTCACCTCATCATAAAATACCACCGCATGTTTAGGTGACAAAAAATTGCAATGTCCAAACTTTTCTAGGTCCACATCGTTGTTGGATCCTTTTCCAATGTTCAACACGCGATACCTCATTGCCACCGCCTCTGGGAATCTTGTGGATACTGTTGGTCGATAACCCAAGTAGCTAGCGTCGTGCCTGACATCCGTTGGATCTACTTCCGACGTCCTAAAAATCCAATAGGTTTTGAAATGAATCAGTCATTTTAATTTAAGGTTAAAATAAGTCCTTAATCATAAGGACTTATTGTCCTTAATATCACGAAAATATGAAATAATAAGAATTTACGAGTTATTTTTTTTTTTGATTTTCTGAACCTGAAACCCCTCGAGCTGTGTGAGTATATATATATATATATATATATATATATATATATATATATATATATATATATATATATATATATATATATAAAAGAAAATGAATACTAGATCAAAAATTCGAATTAATCAAAAGAATGTTATGGTAGAACTAGCAATGTAAACGTGCACGATGTGATGTCTCCATTATCCTTCAGAGATAAATGTTAGAGAAATATTGAAATTGATGCTACACCTGCTGGAAATGCAAGACAGCTGTTTCGTTCTACAAGGAATTCGTCAGTTCACGTCCATCGAAGTGATGCAACAATTTCAATCCCCAAGCATCTTTTTACGACTGAAGATCTGTCAAGTAATGAATACTTCACAGTTTCTTCTATACAAAACACCTCTCAGATCATACTCGTAGATACACCAAGCATCGAATGTTCACATATCTTTAACACCCTAACTTTATCTACTAAATTGCAACGTCTGACAAATATCATCATATGATGTTTTCAAATGTCAATAGATTGCGTTAATAGTACGCTCGCAATTCGGCGGAATTTCTAAGGAAATGAAAAAATGTATAATTATATACACATATATCTGCACACATATGCATATAGTTTTTGTGTTAATGGCACTGCATGAAATATTTAAGAAAATGAATAATGTTATAGTGAGTGAACAATGTGAACGTGTACGATGTGATGTCTCCATTATCCTTCAAGTCATAAATGTTAGAGAAATATTGAAATCGATGCCACACCTGATGGAAGTGCAAGACAGCTGTTTCGGTCCCCAATTTCGGGCAACGATTTCAATCCCCAAGCATCTTCTTATAACTCCAAGCGAAACACCGTCAAGTAAACATTACTTCCATTAGAGGAATCAATAAAAAACATCTCTCAGATCATATGCATTTCTATTGATATATTCGATTTCAATATTCGTCTAACATTTATTCCTTGAAGGATAATGGAGACAGCTCATCATACACGTTCACATAGTTCAATTTTTCGAATGAATGATCTAGTATTAATTTTCTTAAAAATTTCATTCAGTGCCATTAGCACAAAAGCTATATGTATGCGTGTGTGCACATATTGTATTCATATACAATTGTGTATATACGTGTCATATATGTCGGAATGATGACTGAGAGTGAAGTCACGACGAACAAGCTCTGCAAATATTGCAGGAAAGGTGTTGTTTAAAACAATTCAACACATATTAAGTGACTGAATGTAATAGTTTATTCCATTATTCATGTGCTCAGAGAATGAAAATTTTAAAAACCATCAACAAACGAGAAAATTTGGTGAAATGTTGGGGAACTGATGTAGACACGTTAGAAAATGAAGCCAACAAATCACTTACTGAAATTTTTAAAACGGAGATATTATATCTGAAAATGCTACTACACGAAAAGGAATTTGAATAGCGCAATAATCGAAATTAAAAATTGGAAGATAAAATGGTTTCTTTCAATTCCGGTCATTTTTATAAGGACATAAAGAACTCCATATATAAGAAGGGAAGAAAAGTATAAATGCTACGAGTAAGACGGAGAATCCTACATATAAAGTAGTCCGTGAGCTATGGCAGAGGGGTCCGTAAGATGCTATTAGAATGAAAAATATATTTCATATAACAGTTTTTTTGTTTGGTCGCTTCCTGCATGTTTTAGAAAGCTAACTTTTGCGTCTGGCGTCTGCCTAGAGCCAACTGATGCTAGCACACTCTAGCGCAAAACTAGAATTAGATAGAGGCAAATAGTTCTGCTGTATGCCGTTAGACAGCGCACGCGTGCCTATTTGCAGCGTGCGCAGAAATTGCAGTTTTTTTTTCGGAAACTACAGTTCACGTAGTTAAAAATGGACAGATGAAGAGGACAATAATGCATTTGATGTTCAAGCAAGTAAGTCGTGATTCTCGAACCGGACTTGCCAGTATCCATTGAACCTAAATCGTCGGCGCTCGTTGAACCCCACTCTTCCAAGATCAGTGTAATGCTTACTGGAAAAATCAGAAAATATAACTCTGATTACTTGGAAATCGGTTTTAAGTTCACTGGACTTGAGCAACAGCCTAAACCTCATTGTGTGAAATGTTTGCTATGAAAGCCTTTCGAATGAATGTATAAAACTCAAAGCAACTCACTAGATTTTTTCAAAAATAAATTAGGAGAGTTGAAACATCTCGTAAAACAATTACCAAACACTCTGGTGCAAATGTAAATGCAACCCTTGCGTCTTAGGAGGTGGCTCAGCTTGTTGCTAAATATAGGAAAAACCACACAATTGCTGAAGAACTTATACTGCCGTCATCAATAATACTTTGCAAGAGAATGTCAGGTGATACAGCTGCTAAGGTAATAGGAACTGTGTCGCTCTCAAATAACACTGTTCAAGGACGAATTACCGATATGACAGTTAAAATCGAAGAAACATTGCTGCCTAGACTTTTCATGAGTGACATTTACGCTTTACAGAATAGGATGAAAGCACAGACATATCAAAAAAGGTATATTGATGGTTTTTGCAGGTTCTTATGGGAGGACCAAGTGTTCGAAGATTTTCTTTTTTCAAACAAACTGCTCTATACAACAGCAGACGATATTTTTACTGCATTAAAAGATTATCTCATTGAACACGATATCATCCGGAAAAAATGTGTAGGCTTGTCTACGGACGGAGCAAAGTCAATGGCTGAAAAAAAAACAGGACTTCAAGCTCATATCAATGCAGTAGTCCCTGATGTGAAATGGACTCACTGTTGTATCCATCGTGAAGCCTTAGTAGCCAAAAGATTGCCTACCCTTTGCAAAAGATTCGTAATGAAGTAGTTCAAATCATCAACTACATTAAAACTCGACCTCTGTAATACAGATTATTTTCTTTGTTGTGCAAAGAGATTGTCAGTGAGCATGAGCAACTTCTTATTCATACGGAAGATGGCTTTCACGAGGTAGGATCTTGTCAAGATTTTTTGAACTTAGGGCTTCGTGTCTTCCTTTTTGACACAAAGTACGCGGATTTTCTCACTAACTTCTCTTGACTTTGCTCAGTTGCGTACTAAGCTGATGTGTTTGAACACTTGAATGTGTTGGGATAACATTAGTGCTATGGTCAAAAAGTGTCAGCTGTGGGCGCCAAGGATAGAAAACGAGTCACTAACTTTTCTAGTTTGAAACAATTAGAAACTTTTAGAGAGTATTTCCTTGAACCTGGCGACAGATGAATTCGAAATCCCTTCAGCTGTGAAGAAATTGACGAATTCCAAGGCCTCACTAAAGAAGACCAAGATCAACTTGTGGATCTGTCCAGCTGTGGTACGATGAAAAACATATTCGTCGGTGATAAAATCACAGATTTCTGGGCATCAGCACGCAAGGACTACGAGAAATTTGGAGATAAGGCAATCAAAAAGACCCTTTCATTTGCAACCACATATCGGTGTAAGTGAGCATTTTCTTCCATGTGTTTCATAATAAACAAATATAGGAATCCGCTCGACATGAATTCGGATTTCAGAATGGAAGTTTAAAACCTAATATTTCACGCAATGACTGACACGGTAGGTAATAAAGTTATCCCAAATGTAAAAGACGCAAATTGTCAAACTTGAGTGAATTTACATGCGTAAATTTATTTTTGCATGTAAATCTTGCGTGAATTGATTTGAATTTCAGAAATAATGGACTTGAAGGTGATATTATACTCATCTCATCCAGAACTGAAAATTAAAACTAACTGTATACTGATGGAGTACTCTGTTGTAATTCTATTTTTTCAAATGAATAATACTTTGTATAAAATTAGTGTTTGCTTATTTTTTACACATGCCTAGCCAATACAATCTCAAGTGTAGTACACTTGAAAGACTAATACACCCAGTTTTAATTTTTTCCTGTCATTTTCAGTTCATACTCAAATTTTACTTTTTTAAGGAGGTTGTTATATTAAACATCAAGATTTGAAGACAAGGTTTTTGAGCAATAATCAAAAACTTAACAATAACAATGATGGCGAAATTGAAAAAGTTTTATGACCAATATTTTTTCAATAATGAACACTTTCTTCCTTTTTCATCATCTTTTGCAGAACTAAATTAATTTTGGAAAAAAAAGCTATATATATATGTATATATATAAAACAAAAGTAAAAGTTATCGGTACTGCCCACAATTGAAAGCACCCGTTAACACGCGTTTCGAACTTGTTGGCTCTCATCAGATCGGCGTAGTCAAGTGTAAGGTGTACAAACCTGGAAATAGAAAAAAAAACAAAATGAGGACTTCTGTAAAGGAAATCACCACATTTTAGCTTTGAGGCGACTAGTAATCATTTACGGAACCTTCAAACGGAGAACTTGAATAATATATAAAAAAGGTTTAATGCGAGAGAAATTATAATAAAATAAAATTTATGGGTATAACCCGCAATTTTTCAAACCCTGAACATCGAAGTAGCTGATCTCCCAATCTAGAGAATTCCAATGCTAAAGCCTAAAATGTGGTGACTTCCTTTACAGCAGTCTTCTTTTCTTTCATCCATGGCTCTGATGAGAGCCAACAAGCTCGAAACAATATTAAACGGCTGCTTCCGATTGCAGCTAATTGTGATGACGAGTTGTGATAAATATTAATGTTTACCAATGAAATAATACCAATAAAAAATATCTTCTACCTGACATTGTAAAAATGTTTAGACACTACTGGACAAATCATGGCTCTTGCTCTCAAGGTTGACTTTGCTTTTTTCTTTTTAGGACTTGAAAAAACCTTACTTATTCTCTCTATGTCAGCTGGTGTTAATAATTCACTTGGTAAAGGCATATTCCTCAATTTATTCTGAATGTTGTTTGCATTCAAACAATTAGCCAATTCTTCTGGCTTATTTGGTTGATTCAAAAGATTCTGAATCTGTTGATATGCTAGTAATTTGATCAGTCTATCGTCAAGATGTCCCAAATCTAAGAAAATATAAAGAAATTAAAATACAGTCTACTTTTTATACATTCATATTCATTTCAACAATCAGTCAGTGAAATAAATGAAATAGGAATGAAAAATAATTCTAATAAGTCATATGAATAGAATGTAAAAATCGTCTTATTCATTATACCGACTACAATGACTTCTGTTATCAACGTTATCACTTGTTCACACTCTCGGGATTGTTAAAATTTCCTAATCAAGTGAAACTAGACAAATCGTTCTACAAATCTTATAAATGATGATTTATAAGAGATTTTGAAAATTATTTTACAGTATTATATCGCAATTTTCAATAGTTTTACTTACATTTTAAAAGTTATAATAAATTCACGGCATTTTTTGAAGCCGAAATTACAAATTTCAAATATTTCTGACAAAAAAAAATCCTGTTTTATCGACATAATTTCTTTCTTATTCTTTTTTGGCCTTAATGCAAGTTATTGTATACGGTACAAAAAACATCATCATATTAAATTATGTACTTAAATTATGCCAATATGTTTTTGTGAAAACCTAACATAGAAACAATTTATTTAAACGAACACTTGACAAGTTAGTATTTACATGAGACCTCGATCATAGAAAAAGAACTTTGACACTTGAACATTTTGAGGTTAAAAGTTGGTCGATTTAGCCTCATAAATTTCAGTAACGGATTCGTATTTCTATAGCAAAATTAATGAATAACAAAAACTTTTGGAAATCCTAAGAATTTTTGACATTTCGAAATTTTTACTGTAAAATTAAACACTCCTAAATGAATTTTGTTACGAATTTCTGAATTTTGACGTAAAACGAAATAATATAATACAATTTTATATTTCAGAAATGTCAATGTACTGTAAGTAGTTTTGTATATAAGGTCCTAAAATATAAATGCAGTTTGTGAAGCTTCATTAATTTAATCCAATATATTCAAAGTGAAGAAACTATTATGTTACTCACCATCAAAAACTTCTTTTTTAACCACGTCATCATATAAATTGCCATTTATGTACTCATTCTTCACATATCCATTCAATAGATGTTCCTTGGCAGAAATGTTATTCTCTGATGTTTGACTCTGATATATTCCATCCTCAACTAACGTTTTATTACCTTCCTCTTTTACTTCAGCATTAAACTTACATGTGCACATAATATTTTTGTCCTTACACTCTTTGCATGCAAAACAATGGTCCCTCTTTTCATATCCATTAATTGATTCCTTTGAAGTTCCATTTCTGTAGTAACTATACTTCTCATTAGTTAAACTGGTTATTCTTAATACATCTCTTAAGCTAGGTAGTAGGTGCACAGGTTTACAATAGTGACTCTTCACCATTTCAGGTATTTTTGCCTTATTTTTTTCACCTAGTCGTATCTTCACTCGAAAAGGAGGATTTTTTCGATTTACTTTCCTGAAGAATTCTAGTTTTATCGCATTTTGGTCCAGTGAGGCTCCTGCAAATTTATCCCACAGTTTCACCCTTTCCGTAAGCGAAGTTGAAGTTAAAAGTATGGAGTCCTAAGAAAATTGAAAAAAAGAGATCAAACACGATCCCAACCATTTTAAGATTTATGAACTTTATGATATTTCTGGATGTTTCTTTATGTATTTCTAAGTTAAAAATTACAAAAACGTATTTTATGAAGATGCTCTCTTAGATTTAATGTTAGCAGATGACTTTCTTCAGATTTATATTAATTTGAATTTGAGAAAAGTTTTATGATTTTCATTATATACCAATTATTTTTCAAAATTCCACTTGTATTCTAATATTGTAATCCATTCAATATTTATTTGTTGACATTGGTGAAAATTATCACACAATAGCCTTATTGAAGCAATTAGACTTCGATGACCTATTTTATCTTTTGATTGTGCACATATTGTATTTAACAAAGAATATATATATATATATATATATATATATATATATATATATATATATATATATATATATATATATATATATATATATATATATATATATATATATATATATATATATATATATATATATATATATATATATATATATATATATATATATATATATTTATATAATTATTTCGAAAAATCCTTTAAAATAAGCAAAGCATATCATGGCGGAGATGGCATAAGAACGAACATGTACAATGTGATGCCTCCATTATTCGTAGGTATAAGTATTAAAAAATATTAAAATCGATGGGAACACAAGACAGTCTATTTCGTTCTACAAGGAACTCTACATTAAGTTGTGTATAGTACATTTTTAAATATTTTATGTATATATATATATATATATATATATATATATATATATATATATATATATATATATATATATATATATATATATATATATATATATATATATATATATAATATATTTTATATATATATAAATATTTTTCAAAATAGTTCACTGATTGTAAATTAATATACATTTTCAGATTGAATTATTTCCGCTAGATGCAAAATAAGTATACGCTGATGATACACTCTTTGATTCATCTTATCGCAACACTGTGCCGATGATCGCTCATAAAGATTAAGCGGAGACCTTACGTTCAAGAAATACTCAATATTTCCACTCGCGTTTTCACATTTATTGAAGTTACCAATAAAGGTTGAAAAAACTAGAATCCAAGACTAAGATCATGTATAATAACTACTTTTACGAATTACACTTACTTATTTTTGAATTACGCGTTTCAACAAGGCAGTTATGAAAACATTTTCGAGTATGTATATCAGTTTTCAAGTAACCTGAAATTTGACACGTACTAGCTCATTAATAAATAGCACTTTTTGATAATTATATTTACATTATGTGTATTAATTAATAATGACAGTAATTATCAATCTGACAGAAACTGTAGAATATTCACAGTTGGAAAATTAGGTATATGAGACATAAATAGAAATATATATTGTTACGATTAGGGGTTTCGACGGATGAATTCCAATAACTAACTTTTAACAATCAATAAATAATCCTTTATTTACAAACTGAAAACAAACACAACAAAAGTCAATATCGCTTATGTCACACTTCTGGCTATTTCACTATACTCTAGATAATCTAACTCTCTAACTCTCTGATCTGCCATCTTCCGTCCTGGTTCATTATATACTCTAGAGTTTTTCTAAATAATTCCATTTCGAAAAGGTTCAATTGACAGAACGTAGGAGTCGTTGTTATATCACATTTGCCGGAATATTCTAGATAACACAGAGATGGCTTCAGGTATCTTCGTAACACTGTCCCCTCTTAGTTTTGATCGTCCCGATTAAAATCACAAGTTTCTACAATGCTCCCTTCGAAGTATTTCGCCAACCTATCCAAATGTACAACTTTCGGCTTCGATCTTGAGATGCGTTGGATTCTGTAAACGACGTCATTTATTCGTTTCATAACTTTATAGGCTCCTTCCCATGCCTGTGTTAATTTCGGGGATAAACCTTTTTTCCGTTGTGGGTTGTACAACCACACCAAGTCCCCTTCTTTAAATCCGACTGAATTTGCTTTCAGATTGTATTTTCATTCGGTTAGTGCTTGCTTCAATCTTATCTCGAACTAGTTCATGTATCTTATTCAAATGCAGTCTCAGCTCATCTGCATATGTGCGCGCTTCCAAGCGTACTTCGGGGCTATCAAACAATAAATCACATGGCAATCGTAATTCTCTTCCAAAAAGTACCTTCGCCGGAGTGTGACCTCTACTGTCATGAACTGATCCTTGATAAGCTATCAGCAGTACTGGTAAATGTTTGACCTAATCTTTTTGATGAGCAGCCACTACCTTTGACAAATACTGTTCCATTGTACGTTTAAATCTCTCTACCATTCCATCAGACTGTGGATGTACAACCAGACTAGATATCCTTCTTTGAAACCAGGTGAATTGGTCCTTAAGGTATACCTCGATCAATTCAACCATTCCTGACTGTTAAAAATGGTATACAAGTCCGAAGTTGGTTCACAATTCCAACACACCGCCTAGGATAGTTTTCAGGTCTACAACAAATAAATTTGTTATGGTTATTGCACAAGTTCTTATTGGTACTAGAATCTGGAATAAATTTTCCATTTTCTATCATCCAAATCCCTGTCTTATTCCCGTATACTAAACCATAACTTCTTATCAAATCCTTTCACCCACAAATAAGATTTTCCTTTTAAGGACAATCTATTCTTTCCGAAAGCCTCAATAATTCCATTCCATTCACCGCTTATTGTGAGAATAGGCTTTTTATCCCCCAGATCGATTAGTTCTGCACTTTTATTTTGGCTGCTTCGGATTCCAGGGCTCTTACCAAAGCATCATGTCCTGTTGTTGGTCTCAGTTGTCGATATCCCCTGAGTTGACTGTCCCTTAACCCTCTAACAGATCTTGAATTTTGAATTCCTGAAGGGATTCATTCCTTTCTTTTCTCCTACCTTAACGTTCAGTTTGGTACAGCAACTCTCTATTACTATTACCATACTTCAATGTTTCATCCTTCACAGCTTCCTCATTACTTACTGGATCACTTTGTGTTTTAAGACAATAGGCGGAGGAAACCTTGTATTCATTCAAATGCTTAGGATTATTCAGTTTTCTACCTCTACTAGACATTTTTACTTGTGCTATATCCGTTTCATCATAATCCCCGTTTTCTGGACTTTCTTCCTTTTGCTTCTTTATGACTCTTCCTTATCTTTCATCACTTACTATGTTTTGATCTAATCCTATAATTTCATTATCTAAATTACCTGCAAAAATATTATAACCTGTCTCATCGAAAATCACGTCTCTTGGACAAATGAGTTCGCTCTTGTATTCATCCCCTACTGGACTCATTTCCAATTTTAATTCAACTTGTAATTTCCCTTTGTTTTGTTGTCCCCAATTTGTCATAATAATAATAATAATAATATATTTTTTTATTTTCATGAATTGCTGATTACATAATGTTACAACAATAAAGAAAACAGGTCAAAACAAAATATATTCTTCAAAACAAAATATATTCTTCAAAACAAAATATATTCTTCAAAAACAGAATATTTTCTTCAAAAACAAAATATATTCTTCATAAACAAAATATATTCTTCGAAACAAAATATATTCTCCAAAAACAAAATATATTCTTCATCATAATACAACTCTGCAATACTCCAATAATTCATCAATGGAGTATGGCTCACATTCCATAATTATTTTAAAAATTTCAGTTCTAAAATTTTTGGGATCTGTAATTTGTTGAATTTTGCGTGGCAATGAATTAAATAGCTTGATGCCCATGTAGAGACAGTTTCTCTCTGTCACACAAGTTTGATGCCTAGGATAGAAAAATGACATCACTCGTCTTGTGTAGTTTCTATTTCTGTGTTCCTCAAAGTAATTGGGATGCCCAAACACAAACTGTAACAGTTTGAAAGCGTACATTCCATGCATGGTCAGCACACCAAGCCTCCTAAAACCACCCCTACAGGACTCTCTGTATCTCAGATTTAAGATAACACGAATAGCTTTTTTTTGTAATTTAAAAATATTTACATTTGTAGATGCATTTCCCCAGAATATAATGGCATAACTGTAAATGCCCTGAAAGCAAGACAGATACACCATCCTGAGAGTCTCAAACGATATTTGAGACTTCAGCGCTAATAGACAGTAAAATGCCTTATTTAGTTTTCCGGACATAATATCAACATGACTCCGCCATCGAAGGTGCGAGTCAAGCTGTACGCCGAGAAATTTGGCACTATCCTGTACTTTAATATCACCATCATGATGCAACATCGGCGGTACAAAAGAAGAAGAATTTACATGCGAAAAAATAATACACTCGGTCTTGACGGTATTGAGTATAAGATCGTTCATTCCACACCATTCTCGAAATGAAACTAAAATTTCATCAGCATGCAAATCAATATTTTCCGTGCTGTTTGATGAGGTCAGGACCGTGTCATCGGCGTAAATCAACGGAACACATAAATTCCCGTGTTTGAGGGACATAAATTCTGGCATATCATTAATATACACCACAAATAGGAGTGGGCCTAATATGCTTCCCTGAGGCACACCTGACGGCACAATCATCTCAGAGGAAATTTGTGTCACAGCACCCTGTCGTATCAAAACCTTCTGATATCGATTGCTCAGATAACTCCTGAGTAATTTGAGTTGTGCATTTCTCACACCACTTTCTTCAAGCTTACAAACAAGAACCTCATGATTGACTCTGTCAAATGCTTTAGACAAGTCCAGCATCAATGATGTAGTGACCTGACCCTTTTCGATAGCCTGAACAACCTCGTTCACCAGCTCAAAGACTGCAGTTTCAGTGCTTTTTCCCTTCGTAAAGCCGTGTTGTCGATGTGTTATCACTCCAAACTTCCTGAAAAAACTCATCAAACTCTCCGCCAATATCTTTTCAAAAACTTTGGAGAAAGCAGGGAGAACGCTTATCGGACGATAATTTTCAAATTTATTAGTATCTTCTTTTTTATGTATAGGCCTTACCACTGCTACTTTCAGTGAATCAGGGAAGATGCTATTTTCAAATGATTTATTTATCACATATGTAAGTGGTTTAAGGATATGATTTATTGATTTTTTTATTATAGTCATAGGTATATCATCATCTCCAGCACAGAAGCTATTTTTTAGGTTTTTTACAGTACGTAATATTTCTAACTCAGATACATCAAATAAGAAGAATGAGTTTTCAATTCTTTTACGAGTTCCTATTAAATTAGTAAACTTATGTTGGTGACTTTTATGATTTAAATTAATTTCTAGAAAAAAAGAGTTAAACTTCTCTGCCAATTCTGCTTGATCATTATATAGGGGAAGACATTGTGGTTTAGCGTTTTTCCTCTTTCTAAGATTATTGACGATGTTCCAAGTTGTCTTGGATTTATTTGAGGAGGATGATATTTTTGTATCATAATAAACTTGCTTCGCTGTTTGAATGGCTCTATCATATTCACGTTTTACAGCCTTAAAGGTATCGATATGTCGATTGTCTACTCGAGATAGTGTAAAGAAATAATCCAATAATTTTTTTAAGTGTAATGTTTTTGTGGTGCTATTTAATAAGACCTCTTTATCTTCAGATTCCAGGGCTGTCACCATAGCATCATATCCTGTTGATGGTCCCATCCTGTGATGGTCATATCCTGTTGATGAGTTGTCGATGTCCCCTGAGTTGGCTGTCCCTTAACCCTTTAACAGATCTTATACTCAGTTGTTCGCTCATTCCTTCCAGAGCCAATGCATAGGCAAATCGATTGAACATTTCGATTTCAGTTTCGTATTCCTGAAGGGATTCATTCTTTTCTTTTCTCCTACCTTTACGTTTAGTTTGGTCCAGCAACTCTCTATTACTATTTCCATACCTCAATGTTTCATCCTCCACAGCTTCCTTAATACTTACTGTCTCACTTTGTGTTTTAAGACAATAGGCAGAGGAAACCTTGTATTCATTCAAATTCTTAGGATTATTCAATTTTCTACCTCTACTAGGCATTTTCACTTCTGCTATATCCGTTACATCATAATCTCCTTTTTCTGGAAAGGATTTTTCTTTTGATTTTTCATGTCTATTCCTTGTCTGTCACCATTTACTATGTTTTGATCTAATCCTATCGTTACATTATCTAAAGTACCTGGAATCCTTTTATAACCGTTTTCATCGACAATCACGTCTCTTGGACAAATGAGTCCGCTCTTGCATTCATCCCTTACTAGACTCATTTCCAATTTTAATTCAACTTGTAATTTCCCTTTGTCTTGCTGTCCCTAATTTGCAATCATATGTTAATAAGTTCTGCTTATCTTCCTGTCTTTGCCGTTCACGCCTTTATTTTTTCTCTAGTCGTCGTTGTTCTTTTTCTAGTCGTCGTTGTTCTTTTTTCAGCTTTTTCTGTTAACGTTTTTGTTCGTCCTGTTCTCGACGTTTTTGTTCGTCCTGGTCTCATCGTTGTTCTTTCTCCAGCTGACGTTTCTCCTTCTCCAGTTTTACCTGTTCTCGTCATTTTTGTTCGTCCTGTTTTTCCTGTTGACGTTGTTCTTCTTGCTCAGCGAATGTTTGCATAAGTTTTTCGAACATGGACTCCATTTTTGTTGAATTTCTAGTTATTGGCATCCCACTTCTGACACCAGTTGTTACGATTATGGGTTTCGACGGATGAATTCCAACAACAAACTTTTAACAATCAATAAATAATCCTTTACTTACAAACTGAAAATAAACACAACAAATGTCAATATCGCTTATGTCACACTTCTGTCTATTTCACTCTAGATAACTGTAACTAACTCTCCGACCTGCCATCTTCCGCCCTGGTTCATTATATACCCTAGAGTTTTTCTAGAAGATTCCATTTCGAGAAGGTTCGATTGCCAGAACGTAGGAGTCGTTGTTTTATCACATTTGCCGGAATATTCTAGATAACACAGAGATGGCTTCAGGTATTTTCGTAACAATATGTATATATATATATATATATATATATATATATATATATATATATATATATATATATATATATATATATATATATATATGCCCTTTATTTGTTGAACGTCACATAACTGATGAGTTCCTTGTAGTAAGAAAGTGAAAGTGAAAGTCTTACGCTTTCAATAAATGTAGGCATGGATTTCAATATTCTCATTTTACCCAGAAGGATAATCGGAATTTCAACATTTATCCCTAGAAGGATAATGGAGACATTGCATTGTTCGTGTTTCACATAGCCAGCTATGCTATAATTTTTAGATAATTTGTCAAAAACTTATCAAAAAAAGTTATAGTATACTTTGATAGCGCATATCCCTAGAAGGATAAAGGAGACATGGCATTGTTCATGTTTCACACAGCCAGCTATGCTATAATGTCCCTTTGAATATTTTGTCAAAAACTTATCGTAAGAAAGTTACAGTATACTTTGATAGCGAATATCTACAACTGCAATAATGTAGTACGAGGGCTACTCTTTTTCTTGTAGTAAATTTATTTTATATATATATATATATATATATATATATATATATATATATATATATATATATATATATATATATATATATATATATATATATATATATATATATATATATAAAATATAATAATTTCAGATACCTGTAAACATAATATTTAAATATTACGTTTTCATTGAATTGAAATTTTATGTACTTATGAAAACGGTACAAAAATTTCTTTAAATCAGACATTATAT
Source organism: Henosepilachna vigintioctopunctata (assembly GCA_030704895.1). Lineage (NCBI taxonomy): Eukaryota > Metazoa > Arthropoda > Insecta > Coleoptera > Coccinellidae > Henosepilachna > Henosepilachna vigintioctopunctata. The sequence goes on along the minus strand of JARQZJ010000134.1, from coordinate 2,737,209 downwards.
AGTCTAACTTTCATTGAAATCAGTTTAATAACCAACACATCTGACAATTTAATAATATTTACCAAGGCATGTTCAACATGTATTGGGCACATCCACCTACTCATTGGAGGTGTTGGTAGGGGTGGATCCAAGCAGTCTAAGTGAAAATATAGAGGACAATAGTCACATGCCAGTAGTGGAGCAACTCTGCAAGATTTTCTACATTCGTAACATTTTTTAGCTGGAAGTGGGATAAGTCCACTGGAAGTCCTCTCATAATCTCTAGAATTTCTGAAGTTTCTACGAATTTCTGACAAATCTGTAAGAAAAAATTCTCAACAATTTCTATCAAAGAATTATTACACAGGACCAGTTAATGGGTGTATTTTCTGAAACAACCTTGGTGCAATAAAATTAATTTTAAAATTCATAGAAAACAAAATTTTAGAAAAATCTTTGCTTTAGAGTAAAATTAAAAATCAATTGTGACCATTTTAGGCAAATCATCTAATAAGGATTAGAATAAAAGTTATTGGTAGGGTAAGACTTTTTTTCACAATGTTTATGCTTTTTGTGCTCTTTCTAACTTTGTGCTTCCACATTGCAACAGGAATTTATTTCTTAGAGAGCTTTTATATCCTAAGAAACTGATCTCTAGAAAATGACATTTATGAATAGAATAAATTATATGGCAATCTTCACTCAAAACGTGCAACAGAATAAATAAGGCGTATACTATCAAATACACTAATTGATATCAAAATTACTTCGACAAATTATATGATAGAACTAAATCACTAAAATTTTATGGATCAAAGTACTGTGCTAGGTTTTAAGGGATATCTTACGGAACTCAACCAAAACCTTGTTACCTCTGTCAGTACCAGGAAAAACACATGGTACACTCATACTTCGAGGCAGTTCAAACTGTTTGGGATTTAAGGAACTAGCCACTTCCACTAAAACGTCCATAGGTGACATTTTTGTTTTTTTAATGGACCTAACAAATGTACTCTCTGTAGGTGTAGAAGATGATCTTTTGGTCCTTGTTGAAGGTAATAGATTTTGAGTTTTTGCATAAATACAGCTAGGACATAGCCATTCCCCCATTGGAATATCATTTCTTTCTAAAGGTGGATCACTAAAACAGAAAAATGAATTAATTTCCTCAATAATATCACATATAACACACAATGAACAATAGTTCATTGTACAGAATTGAAGTTGCTAGTACATACTGGCACTGTAAATGAAAACTAGAAGGACATTTATCACAACATATCAAGTCTCCTCCTTCACCACAGGCATCACAATTATCATGGTTGTGTCCTTTTCCTGGCCTTTTAAAGTATGGATGTTCTTGTGTTTCTAGCTTCAAAGTATCTTCAGCATCATCACTAGTCGGTGGAGCAATTAGAGCTTGAATTTGCTACAATAAAATAACATTTTAATGATGAATATAAAGACAAATTCAAACATTTCAACTGATTCTAAAAATTCAGTACTTTGACTTATTCCTTGAATTTCTTTAAGCTTTAGACTTGATGACAGAATAAAGGCCTTGTAGGACCTTTAAAGATCAAAGTTTCCGCCATTTTTCGGTTATACCAAGTATGAATCCATTGCAAGCTAAACTGAGAACAACTTACATCCATGAGACCTCCTGAGGTATCTAAATCATAAACAACATTCGATATTTTCTCCATGTTTCAGTTTTTGCTTTTTGTCTCTTTTAATTCTTCTCAAACCATAATAATTTAATTGAAATTAGCAAATTTAAGATGCCTCTTTAGACATCAATTTAAAAACAACGACTATTACGACTTGAAAATAAATTATACACAATATTAAATTATGTATTTTTAAGAAGTAAGATTATACTTTTTGAAATTCACTTGCAATTTAGTAATAGTATTGAGTATTGTGGTTTTATTTGAAAAAATTATCCAAAATTTGACATATTGGCGCTATAGGGTAGCCATAGTTAGCTAGAACATAGAATACAAGGATATAATGGAAGCTATAATCACAGCCTAACTCTACTTTCAAGACATGAACATAGACTTGGCAACGACGTATCAGTCCGATTCGAACATCACTTCCTTTATAAGTGATTTATAATTAACTTTTCAGCGAAACGGTAAGTTGTATGAAAAATAATTTTAAGAAAAATTGTAGATCATACAATTATCTATAGAAATTAATAATACACTATTTTCTAAGAAGAACCATGTCTGAGTTATAGCGATTCAAAAGCTATTGTTATAGTATGCACACTAACAGGTTCACTTTATCAATTAGAATTGACAATATGCTATAAATTTCATTATTTTTCATTATTCGTCATTCTCAGGTAAGAGTAAGTTTAATGCATCTGACAATTCCTTTAAACCTTTATTGAGATGTGTTCAGTAATTTGGATGGTTGAATATTTCTGATATCATATTTGTAACGAGCAAGAAAATTTTCCAGTTGGACCATCTAGTAGTTAATTTCATTTGTAAAATCCATTTTAAAGCATTAGGAGACAGTTTATTCTTATTGATAAAAACATTTACATGCATATCGGAATCTACTAAAATCTGATTAATTATTTGTATACCGTTTATTTGTAAACATTCAGTTACGTATGATGAAAAATATAGAGTGTAAAAAAATGCTGTTATTTTCAATAATATTTTTATATTCCACTATTTACATATTAAAATCTTTTTTTATAATTGGATGTTAAATCAACAAAATTACAAATTGAATCTGAGTTTGCTTTCAAAGGTTTCATTCAATTTCTCTCAACGTTCCTTCAATGCTTTCAACGTTCAGCTGAATATTTTCTTTGAACGTGGACTGTTTTTGATAAGTAGGGTTAAATTTGGAAAATACTTGTCACTGCATTCATATTGAGTTTAACTTGAGCATATATTGCCTTCGTTGATCCATCTGGCAAACAATGATTACCTTCTCTAATAAGTGCACCTTCTGGAAAATATTTGGCACAAACACAGAATATTTTGTGGGGGTCCATCATGCCCCAGGAATATTTTTTAGCCAGTGTTTCATTAGATTTTCATCTTATGGAAAACGAAATATCTAAAGTGGTGGTTCGCCAGACTCGAGGTACGTTTTGTAGTTCGACTTGCATCCAGCCACACAGCAATGACTTGGCATGTTGATTTTTATGCTAATATCAAGAACTTTTTAAGAATTAAGACCTATAAGAGATTTGTTTGAAATAACTACTAAATCTAACAAAGGGTAAGTAACTCTACTAATCACAAAAAAGGAACCATTCTAGAAAATAATGGTTTTGTTAATGTCTGTACTACTTAGTCAAAACATCAGTAATAGGTAGCTATTAACATACAATTTTCAAAAGTACTCCTCAGTATGATGCTGAAAAAAAAACAGTAGCACTTTCTACACACTATACATCACATAATAGCACAACAACTAAAACGCGTATTTTTGTTTTTACACAATTATGAGATGGAGAAAGTTATTATTTCTACCTCTCTGGTATAACCAAAAGAAGCACAACTTAAAACACAACAGATATTTCTGTTAATATACGAAATTTGCGGGAAATTTCTTTAGCTTTTTCTTCACAACTTCAAACAGTAGCACTTTTCACAACTTATTTTTGGATTTGAATGTTATTTGTCTCGTTAAATAGCGATTCATTCAACAGCATAGAACAGAAACCATTACAACGCCATTACAACATCTCTATTCATGGGGCTTGCTTCGATTTTGCCAGATTTCCTAGTTCATGGCTTGTAAGTGAGTTAGGCTGTGCTCGAATAATAAGAAAATTATTGGCGTTCTTTCCTTTAAATATATGAGTTCTTCTTTTTTTTATAAGTTTCAGCTTTTCTGGCCATCTAAACAAGATATTGTGACAGATTTACCCTGAAGCCACCTCTGCGGTTTATGGAAGCTTCTAGAAAAGACGAGAGTGTTGATAACCGTCGTAGGCACGACCAGAGAACTCCGGAATGATCTAGAATGCAAAGAAATGGATATATAAGCGGCCAACAGCTGACACTATGTAATTTTAAGGTTAATGTGAATTGTCAATGTTTACATAAAGTGACAATGTTGTTATTCAAATCAAGTGTCACGGCCGACTTTAAACAGGCCATGAAGAGCGTAGTCCGGCGATGTTGCCAACATCGAGCCGGTGGTCTACTCTCCTAGTCGATTGTTCCCAAAGTTTCAAGCATTATTTCAATTCTTGTATATTCCGAACAGATACAAAATATTATTGGTATTTTTAACATACTAAATATTGTTCCTGGGCACATATTACTTTTATCTTCTTTATATCCTTCAAATAACATAAACTTTTCTCGGTTAAATATGTGAAATATCGATCCACACTGTCTGGAATATCTTTGTATCTTATCAACAAATTTTCTATTCTATTTGAGACCACCTAGCCAATTTGAAGTCAATAGGTAATATTCAACTTAAATCAGTGCACAACTTTTTCCATTAAAAAATACTGTTCCTAACATGTCTTCATTCACTGTAATTTGGTTACTTATGGTAATAATTTCTTCAATTAATTGAGAAGGTAAAAATGAATTTTGTTGTTAACTCAACCCATTTTAACATTCAAACAATCAGGAATATTTATTTTACTAGAGTGATGATTGAAAATTGACGATTAATTCTTACTGTTCGAGAATGTTATTCAAATAATGATTGCGAGCTAAATAATTTCTCCGCCTTTCCTCTGGGCTTTTCCTAGGTAAGGGCACTTTTTTTGACAAATAATGCGGCAAATTTGGAAAAATAGAAGGAACCACGTGAGGGACTAACCTTGTTCTTTTAACTATGCTTACAATCCCACCATTATATATTCATTCATTTACTATTTAAAAATTAATATTTAGGGAAACTAAAGGTTGATAATAGTTGCCCACCCGTCTTTAGGGTGCTCTTATTATTTAATTTACAACCACGAATGCAACAAGTTTTCGTCATTTCAAGAGAATATACTTATTAGAAACTTACCTATTCCAATTTTGAAACTTACTGCATCACAATTTAAATAAAACTAAGTAGTTTTCTGATTTTCACTATAATTAATTTCAAACATGACAATATTGTTGCGCCAACACAGTGGCTGCATCAGATGTTGATGAAGATTTTCATAAACTGATTTACTGTGTTGGCGAAACAATATTGTCATGTTTGAAATTAATTATAGTGAAAATCAGAAAACTACTTAGTTTTATTTAAATTATGTATTCAAATTTTCATCAATTATCGGCCCAATCGATTAATGATTACTGAATCACCTATGGAACACCTATCCTCTACACAATATTTCACAAAAAAATTATTTGCAAGTAATCCTTACTCAAAACACAACACACCTTTGATTTCGTTTCGATGAAATCGGTAAGCGAAACACTTCATTTTTATAATTTGATGTTATGTTATCCACAAACTATCATCACTAGCACCTATATTACATCATACAAAATTGATGAATAGAGATTAATACTAAACCGAAAAATATTTAACTTCGAACTACGAAAGTCTTAAACAACTCAAAATTGATTTCGTTTCACTGAAATCGGTAAGCACACTAAACACTTTGTTTTTTATAGTTTGATATTGAGATCTTAACTAATGTATTACAGTATACACAATTGAAAAATATAGAATTTATACTAAAAGCTCAAATTATTCAATTTCAAACTGCGAAAGTTCTGTGAAGCGTACTATTTGCATTAGTATACAAGCTAAACTAACGGCGGTGTTGTGAAATACCATAGACCATCAGCACCACAGTGCTATATACTCATTTCATTGTTTAAAATCGGCCATGCAAGTGTTAATAGTTGTATATTGCTAATAAATTATTTCAGCAGTATTGGCATTATTAGTTGAAGAACCCATAAATTCGTAACATTTGGTGTCAGAAGCGGAACGATTAGATAAATGCAAACAACAAGATCAACAATAGAGATCGAGAAACGAAAACAAGAAAAGCTAGAAGACGAAAAACGAAGAGAACAAGAAAAAATTGAAAAAGAGAAACGACAAATCGGAAAAGAACAACAGCGAGAACCGAAAGACAGAAAGATAAACAGAACTTATCAAATATGATGACAAAGTTGGAACAACGAAGACAACAAGACAACAAGACAAACAGAAAGAGATGAATTTAAATCAGAAATGAGTCAAGTAAGGGATGATTTTAAGAGCGAACGTAGTCAGGTACAATATAATTTAGAGAAACGTTAAGAAATTTTTAAAATTTTTGAAAAACAAGAATCTAAGGCAAGTCATGTGCCTGTACATAAATTTTCCAAGCCACCAACCTTTGATGGAGAAATATCTTGTGCCATCTACAGGAGACAGTTTGAAGCAGCAGCATGTATAAACTGTTGGTCTGATAATGAAAAAGCAGTGGAACTAGTTCTGTCACTCAGAGGTACAACTGCTGAACTCCTACAAAACCTGCCATTAAAAGAACAACAGGACTATGGAGCATTATGTATACGTATTATTTGGAATTGAGGTATGGTAATAGTCATAGGCAGTTGCTGTACCAAACTAAACTTGAAGGTAGGAGACAAGAAAGAAATGAATCCCTCCAGGAATTCTAATCTGAAATTGAAAAATTCAGCAACTACAACTGATTAGACCAACAACACGGTATGATGCTTTGGTGAGAGACCCGGAATTCGAAGCAGCCAAAGATACAACCAGTGAAGACTGGTCAAGTAATAAAGTTCGACAGGTAGAAATAGGGGAAGACACAGTAATGAAATCCCTTATTATGTACAAACTAGATAAAATTATTGAGGCTTTGGGAAAGAATAGAGTGTCCTTTAAAGGAGAGTGCTATTCCTGTGGGAAATATGGGCACACAAAACGAATGCCGTTTGAATCGTAGTAGAACAACCGAATACGGAAGAATTAGAGGTAGATCGATTTCTCCAGCTCCTAGAACAAACTAGGAAAAGGGGCAAGCTCTGACTGGAAAAGAAAACGTCAGGACTATTTTCATTAGAAGCATGTCCAAAAGAAGCTTATGTGTTAAAGGTATAATCTCAGAACAACTAGTAAAAATAATTGTGGATAATTACACCAATGAAAAGTCATACTACTCTTAGAACAGAAACTGGCAAACGAGGCAATTTTAATGGAGATGCTGAAATTCTATTAGAAATTGGAGAAAGATTACGAATTTCGCACAAGTGTTTGTAGCAGATATAGCAGATGATTTCATTTTGGGAATGGCTAGATGATGTAATGGTGATGGGATCTTCTTTTGAAGAGCATTTAAAAAACCTCGAAGAAGTATTTAGCAGATTCAGGAATGCACACCCCAAATTGTATTACAAAAAGTGCTGCCAAGACAGTTCCTAGGTCATACAATATCATCTGCAGGTATAACATCTGAGAATAAGATTAAAGCAGTAAACGAGTGGCCAAGACCAAATGACAAACATGAGGTGAGAAGTTTCTTGCGATTGTGAACATATTATCGCATATAACTTATCGACTCATTTGTTGATAAGTTTGCTGATATAGCAAGACCTCTTCACAAACTGACGGAACAAAAAGTCACCTTCCAATGAACTAGAGATGGCGAAGCATCATTCCGACAACTAAAAGCTGCACTTTGCTCGAGCCCTATACTTTGTTATCCTCATACTGAAGGATAATTTGTGCTGGACACTGATGCTAGCAATATCAGCATTGGATCAGTCTTATTCTAAGTACAAGACGACGAGGAGAAGGTCATCGAATATTTTAGCGAAACTTTCAGTAAACCAGAAAGGAATTATTGTGTGACACGAAAGGAATTATTAGCTCTAGTGAAATCTATAGAGCATTTCCATAATTACCTTCACGGGAAGAGATTTTCAGTTCGGACTCACCATGCAGCACTTGAGTGGTTACTTCATATGAAGATTCCTGAAGGTCTGATAGCAACTTGGATTGAGAGACAGCAACAATATGACTTCAAGATCGAGCATCGTCCTGGCAGAACCCACATCAATGCTGATGCTTTGTCTAGAAGACCTTGCAAGGAAGATTATCGTCATTGCAAGAAGATCGAATTGAAGGAACGCATTATATTCGTGAGAAGAACTACAACTGAGTTACTTGAAGGATGGACGACAGTGGAATTGATCGACCAACAGCATCAAGATCCTGACATAAGACCTTTTCTCACATGGAAGACTAACGACTAAAGGCCAATATGGAAAGATATATCGACCTTGGGAGCGGTAACGAAGGCCTTATGGGTTCAATGGGATTCCTTAGTTCTTGAAAATGGCTTCCTTAAACGAAAATGGGGAAAGCCCGATGGTAAAGAAGTTAAAACACTGCTGGTGGTACCAAGATCTAGAGTGGACGAGTTACTTCGAGAGATTCATGGAAGAAGTTCCGTAGACTAATTTGGTGTAATCAAGACCATTGACAGAATAAGGGAAAGGTACTATTGGGTTCACTGTCGCGAAGATGTTGAAGCTTGCTGCAAGAAATGTGGGATATGTGCAGCAACCAAAGAACCTGCCAAGAAATCTCATGAAAAGATGCAGACGTACAATGTTCGACTTCCATTCGAGAGAAGTGCCATATATGTATCAGGTCCATTTCCAATGACGATGGAGGGAAATAAATACATACTGGTCGCCTAGGATTACTTCAGCAAATGACCTGAGGCATATGCTATTCCAAAGAAAGAGGCTGAAACTGTTGCGAAGGTACTGGTGGACCTATTCATATCGCGGTTTGGAGTACCTCTGGAATTACATTCTAATCAGGGTAGGAATTTTGAAAGTGAAGTGTTCCAAACAGTAATGAATATTCTTAACATCAATAAGACCAGAACAACACCACTACACCCTTAATCTGATGGAATGGTTGAGAGGTTTAACCGGACTATGGAACAGTATCGAGCATCTGTTCACGACACCACAGGTCATACTCCACCTAGAATATTCTTCGGTCGAGAACTACGATTGCCATGTGATCTGATGTTTGGCTCTCCTGAACCAACAAAGAAGAATGTGAACCTTTATGCAGATGAATTGAGACTGCATATAAGGAATATACATGAGCAAGTTCGTGATAAGATAGCTGTAGCCACAGACCGCATGAAGACGAGGTATGAGTACAGGGCTAATTCAGCTGGTTTCAAAGAAGGAGATTTAGTCTGGTTGAATAATCCACATCAAAAGAAAGGATTGTCATTAAAACTGTGCTAAAATTAGGAAGGTGCATGCAAGGTTATGAAGAAAATCAATGATGTGGTATACAGGATCCAATGCACCCCTAGGACGAAGCCAAAAGTGGTTCATCTCGATAGACTTGCGAAGTACCAAGACGAAAGGTTTTCGCCAGACGACGAGTTAGATTCTGATCGAGACGATCAACGCCAAAAGGGGGACAGTGTGACAGATTTGCCCTGTGGTTTATGGAAGCTTCTAGAAAAGACGAGACTGTTGATGAACGTCGTAGCCACGACCAGAGAACTCTGGAATGTTCTAGAAGGCATAGAAACGGATATAAAAGCCGCCAACAGCTGACACAAATTAATTCTAAGGTTAATGAGAATTGTCAACGTTTATATAAAGTGACAGTGTTGTTATTCAAAAAAATGTTAATAGTTTTTCATTGTTAATAAATTATTTCAGGAATATTGGCATTATAAAATTACTTGAAGAACCCATAAATTCGTAACAATATTGTGACAGGATTGACCTAAGGCCCCCTCTGTGGTTCATGGAAGTTTCTAGAAATGAAGAAACTCTTGATAACCGTCGTAGACACGACCAGAGAACTCCGGAATGTTCTAGAAAATATAAAATTGGACATATACCCGGCCTATATATAGCTGATATGCAGGGGAATGTAAAATGTCAATGTCAATTGTGAATGTTTGTATAAAGTGACAGTTGGAAGACATTGAGATTAAAAGTGTGGTTATTCAAACAAGTGTCAATAGTTGTTCATTGTTAATACATTATTTCAGGAGTATTGGCATTATCAAATTAGTTGGAAGAACCAATAAAATCCTAACATGTGTTATCCGAAGTGGGACGTAATAGATAAATGGCAAAAACAAGATCTACAACAGCGTTATGGAGGCGTTACGGAAAAATTGGTTCTCCAAATGGAAGAAAAGCGAGAACAAGAAAAGCTAGAAGACGAAAAACGGCGAGAACAGGAGATGCTATAAAATGAAAAAGGACAACTAAAGAAAGATCAAAGGCAAGAACAGGAGTAACTTGAAAATAAAAAGGTCACTCGATAAAGAGCAATTACTTTCGAGAACAGGAAGAATAATTAATGGAAGAAAAACGCCGAGAATAGGGAAAATTAATGGAAGAACAACGGAGAGAGCAGGAAAAACTCGACAGAGAAAGGCAAAGCAGGAAGATAAACAGGACCTATTAAATATGATGACAAATTTGGAACAACAAAGACAATATGGCAAACAGAAATTACGAGATGAATTAAAACCGGAAATGAGTCAAGTAAGGTATGATTTCAAGAGCGAACTAAGTCAGGTTAAATACAATTAGATTAGGTTAGAGAAACCATTGTATGCCATTGTTGAAAAAGAAAAAGCAAAGTCAAGTCAAGTGCCTGTCTATAAATTTTCCAAACCACCAATACTTGATGGAGAAATATCTTGGTCCATTTACTGGAGACACTTTGAAGCGGCAGCGTGTATAAACCACAGAACATACCCTTAATTTTTAATTTGGTATGTTCTGTGGTATAAACTGTTGGTCTGACAGTGAAAAAGCAGGAACTAATTCTGTCACTGAGAAGTAAAGCTGCTGAACTCCTGCAAAACCTGTCGTTAAAAGAACAACAAGACTATGGGGTATTATGCAAAACATTGAAATTGAGGTATGGTAATAGCCATAGAGAGTTGCTGTCCAAACTAAACTTGAAGGTGAATTGAAAAATTTACTCGATTGGCTTATCCATTGGATCCGAAAGAAAAGATGGAACAACTGAGTGTGAGATCTTTTGTTAGAGGGTTAAGGGACAGTCAACTCAATAACTGATTAGACTAATAACAGGGTATGATGCTTTGGTGAGAGCCCTGGAATTCGAAGCATTCAAAATTACAACAAGTGGAGATCGGTTCAGTCATAATAAATTATTGATGCAAATTGAGGAATACACAATAAACAATTCATCTATTATGTACTAACTAGATAAAATTATTGAGGCTTTGTAAAAGAATAGAGTGCCCTGTGAAGGTGAGTGTTATTCCTATGGGAAGTTATTCCTATAGAACAACCGAATACAGAAGAATGATGACACACAAGTTAGAGTAAATAAGCAAGCTCCGACTGGAAAAGAAAACGCAAATGATTTGAATCTCAGGACAACTAGTAAAAATTATTGTGGATACTGGAGCGAAAGTATCAGGGTTTGACCTGATAAAGGGAAGACCATAATTCCACCATTGAAAAGCCAGAACAGCAACTGGTGAACGAAGCAATATTTATGGAGATATGGAAATTGCAGAACGATTACGAATTTCACACAAAGTATTTGTAGGAAATATAGCAGATGATTTAATTTTGGGAATCGATTTGATAAGAATATTTGGTTTACGATATGAGGGTAATACAGGAATTCTGATGATAGGAAATGAAGAATTTATTCCAGATACTAGTACCTGCGAGAACTTGTGTAAGAACCATACCTGAAAACGATCCTGGGTGGTGTGTTGGACTTGTTGAACCTAATTCAGACTGTATAGCATTTCTAACGGCAAGGACATCAATTCAAATAAATCAAGAAATTCCAGTAAGAGTAGCAAATATCAGTTGTGAAAATTTGAAAATTGGTAAAGGGAAATCATTAGCCACAAATGAACCAGAATCTTCGATTGCTCGTTGTAAAGAACCATCTGTTTCACCTACAAACAAGAACAACCCTATCAACTCCTCAAAATTGGAAGCATTCTGGAAACATACCAAATGAAAATGGCAAGAAAATTCATCAGTGAAGAAAGTGATTTACTTGAAGATCAAATACTTGAGGGAACTGCTTTAACTACTCATAGAATTGATACAGGAAACCGCCTTCTCAACTGGTAGTGGATTGTATCAGTTCAATGTGATGCCTTTCGAGTTATGCAATGCACCTGCCACATTTGAACGACTCATGGAACTGGTTCTGAAAGGATTGACTTGGGAAACGTGTGTGGTGTATCTAGATGATGTAATAGTGATGGGATCTTCTTTTGAAGAGCATCTAACGAACCTCAAAGAAGTATTTAGCAGATTCAGGAATGCACACTTCAAATTGAATTACAAAAAGTGCTTCCTTTTTCAAAACCAAGTACAGTTCTTAGGTCACACAATATCATCTGCAGGTATTCAAACATCTGAGGATAATATTGAAGAAGTAAAGAAGTAGCCAAGACCAAAAGGCAAGCATGGGGTTAGAAGTTTCTTGGGATTGTGGACATATTATCGTCGATTTGTTGATAAGTTTGCTGATATAGCAACACTCTTCACAAACTGACGAAACAATAAGTCACCTTGCTGCCTAAAAGCTGCACTTTGTTCGAGCCCAATACTCTGTTATCCTTAGACTGAAGGAGTATTTGTGCTGGACACTGATGTTAGCAATATGGTTATTGGATCAGTCTTATCCCAAATACAAGACGGCGAGAGAAGGTCATCGAGTAATATAGCAAAACTTTCAGTAAGCCGAAAAGGAATTATTGTGTGACACGTATGGAATTATTAGTTCTAGCGAAATCTATAGAGCATTTCCATAAGTACCTTTTCGAGAAGAAAAGGTACTTCAGTCCTGCATGTAAGTGCTGCATGGTCAGTCCCGTTCGGACTGACCATGCAGCACTTGAGCTGTTACTTCAGATTAAAATTCCTGATGGTCAAATAGCAAGGTGGATTTAGAGAGTGAAACATTGATTTCAAGGTCGAACAGCGTCGTGGCAGAATTCAAAACAATGCTGATGCTTTGTCCAGAAGACCTTGCAAGGAAGACTGTTGTCATTGCAAGCAGACCGAAATGAAGGTAGGAATTATAGACGCGAGAAGAACTTCCATCCTTCACTGAGTTTCGTGAAGGATGGAAGACAGCAGCATTGATCGACCAACAGCATCAAGATCCAGACATATGGACTCTCTCATAAGGAAGACTAACAACCAAAGAGCAACGTGGAAAGATATATCGACCATAGGAGCTGTTACAAAGGCCTTATGGGCTCAATGGGATTCCTTAGTTCTTGGAAATGGTTTGCTTAAACGAAAATGAGAAAGCCCGGATGGTTAGCAAGTTAAAACACTGCTGTTGGTACCAAGATCCAGAGTGGACGAGTTGCTTCAAGAGATGCATGGAGGAGTTGCGGAGGCCATTTTGGTGTAAACAAGACCATTGACAGAATAAGGGAAAAGGAACTATTGGGCTTACTGTCGCGAAAATGTTGAGGCTTGGTGCCGGAAATGTGAAACATGGATAGCAACCAAAGGACCCCCCAAGGAATCTCATGGAGAGATGCAGACGTACAATGTTCGACTTCCATTTGAGAGAATTGCCATATATGTATCAGGTCCATTTCTAATGACGATGGAGGGAAATAAATACATACTGGTCGCCATGGATTACTTCAACAAATGGCCTGAGGCATATGCTCTTCCAAACAAAGAGGCTGAAACTGTTGCGGAGGTACTGGTGGACCTATTCATATCGCGGTTTGGAGTACCTCTGGAATTGCATTCTGATCAGGGTAGGAATTTTGAAAGTGAAGTGTTTCAAACAGTAATGAAGAATCTCAACATCAATAAGACCAGAACAACGCCACTACACCCTCAATCTGATGAAATGTTTGAGAGGTTTAACCGGACTATGGAACAGTATTTCTCTAAGGTAGTGGCTTATCGTCAAAGGGACTGGGACAGACATTTAACGGCACTGATTATGGCTTATCGGGCATCCGTTCACGACACAATAAGCCATACTCCAGCTAGAATACTCTTCGGTCGAGAACTACGACTGCCATATGATCTGATGTTTGGTTCTCCTGAACCAACAAAGAATAATGTGAACACTTATGCAGATGAATTGGGACTGCATCTAAAAATATACAAGAGCACGTTCGTGATAAAATAGCTGTGGCTACAGACCGCATGAAGACGAGGTATTACTTGAAGGATAATTGAAAGGCTGGTTTCAAAGAAGGAGATTTAGTCTGGTTGTATAATTCTCAACGGATTGAAATAAAGGATAACCACCAAAGTTGTGCAAAAATTGGGACGGTGCATATAATGTTATAAAATCAATAATGTGGTATATAGGATCCAACGCATCCCTAGGACAAAGTCGAAAATGGTTCATCTCCATAGACTTGCGAAGTACCAAGAATGAAGATTATCGCCAGAAAACGGGTTACTTTCTGATCGAGACGATCAACGTCAAGAGGGGGACAGTGTGACAGATTTGCCCTGAAGCCGCCTATGTGGTTTAAGGAAGTTTCTAGAAACGACGAGACTGTTGATAATGGTCGTAGGCACCACCAGAGAACTCTGGAATGTTCTAGAATCCATATAGTTGGATATATAAGCGGCCAACAGCTGACGCAGGGGAATGTAAAATGTTAATGTCAATTGTGAATGTTTGTATAAAGTGCCAGTTGAAAGACATTGAGATTAAAAGTGTGGTTATTCAAACAAGTGTTAATAGTTGTTCATTGTTAATAAACTATTTCAGGAGTATTGGCATTATCAATACTCCTGAAATCTATGAACTACGATGAAAATATCACGGTACATAGCGCAACGCGATGAACCATATCAATTGTCTGCGAGTAATGTTACCTGGTGAAGTAATACTGTGATATTATCGAGCGTTATTTCTTTTGAAAGTGATGTGATATGACATTACATCACACTTAAACGTATTGCTTTGCGCACGTCTGGTGACAAGTTCGACTGCGAAGGGGATGTACGTTTCGCTCTTGCGAAAGGATGTGCAAGATTCACTACGTGATTTACGTTGTGAAATTATGATTTATATAATTTTGCAAGTCCGTATCTAGGCGTTGACACGGCCCAGAAGCCAGAGCGTAGGTTCTAAGTGAAGTCTGCAAGTGAGAGATTATGTCAACAACGGATATGGTTTTATCCCGATGTCAAGCCTTACGTCTTTCACACTCCTAGGAACTCCTAGGAACTTTCACTAATCCTAGATATTATATATTATCAGACGGATTAAGCTTTGCGGGGCTCCTTTGGAAATCATCAGGTGGTGGTCCCCATGGCGATGGCGGCCCACGTTGCGTTGATTTTCGTTATGTCCCAGAAACTTCCTCAGAGCCCTTACTGTGGCAAGTAGCACCGATTTTTGTAATTCCTCATTGGGATGTTCGCCGAGTCCGAAATCTCTGATGTTCTTCAGTGGATCCCAAGATAATTGGAAAAATGTTGACCACGTCCATGTGCCACTGTCCCTGAACTCGCACTTAAAGTTGACTATATTTAGAGATTTTATCGGCATTCTTCTCAATTAGGAATAGCCAGCTCAATAAATGTGGTTTCCCTCGCTCTTTTGCCAACCGGAACAAGGCCAGTTCGATTATGGAGAACTGATTGATTAGTTAAGATGTAATTAAGATTAAGTCTGAAATGGTGATTCTCCAAAATTTACTCCGAATGTATTTGTAATAAGGCGTATTTTCCTTCTGTAGAACTTGTGACTTTAATACACTAGTTCTTGATGTACAATTTTTGCTACTGCATCACGTCTCTCTTTCTATTCAGTTGGTGGGGGAAAATTGGTTATCCCCTTGTTATATGTTATATATATAACAGGATATATATGGAGAGTCTCTGATTGGGGTCCGTATCGACAGCCGTCATCCCTCACTGTTGACTCTTTAACGATGTGTTTCAGGTAATTAATTTAATGTTTCAGGTAGTATCATTTAAAATATCTAACTTGTTTTTACAAAAAAAAGGTATCGCTTCCATAAATTACACATCCTCCATGCCTATTCTTTGATCTACAGAAAGATGATATCAGGTTGAAGCCATCAAGCACATATTTTTGGAGTTGTTTTTTATCCTGACAGTGTTCAGTTAGTGCAACAAAGTCAGGCTCTATCTCTCTGATGAATTCTTGCAAACCATTGAATGAAGTGCTAATACATTGTATATTGAAACGTGTTATTTTATGATTTTTATGATGAATCTTTTAACATTCATCAGGTCTACCCCGTTGTTGTCGTAATTAATATATTCACTAATGTTTTCATTTGTTCGGAAATTCTACTCTTCAAAAAATGCTGACCTATTCTGAAATTGAATCTGCTAAAAGCTACTCCATTTGGCCAGAATAAATGTGGAATGTTTTTGAATGTTGTGCACTTGAATTTACTGTAGAATCTAATGTAAAATCAATAACATTATGTATATCTAGTTCAGATACTCCTCCAGTTTGGGATATTGATGTTTTTTCGGATAAACTGTCAAGTGTATTAGATATGTTATGTGTAGATGGGAAAGTAATGATTACTGTTGTAGGTGATTTCAACATAGGCTTTCTGAGAACTGACAACAAACAAACACATTTGTTAAGAACACTATTTGAATCTTGAAACCTTAATTTAGAAATTGATAAAGCTACTAGAATTACACACCATTCGGCCACGTGCCTGCACAATGTCTGTACTAATATACATGGTAACCCAATTGAAATTGTTCAACCCCACCTGTCGGATCACACAGCACAAATTTCCACATATAATATACACAGAGACAAATTTCTGCCCCCTGTTTATAAAAATATTCGAAGGTGTAATAAGGATAATTTAACTCACTTCGCTCAATAACTAACTGCATTTGATTGGACTGAATTATACGAATTTGATAATAGTATTAATGGGATGTGGAATTATTTTTTCAAATTTTTTTAGCAATGTATCAAGACTCATGCCCACCTGTGAAGTTTAGAGTCAACAATACCAAGCAATCTCTGTACAGAAGATCTTACATAAAGCATCCAGAGATAATTGTCATAAAAAACCAACTTGATGCACTTTATGTTGTTTCTAGGCATATACCTGAAATCCTTCCATATTATAAAAAAGTTAAGAAGATATATGATATGACCTTAACTAATAACTAATTTACGTCGAATATATTATGAAGATAGAATAAAAAATTCTATCAACAAATCAAAGTCAACTTGGAATGTCATAAAAACTCTAACTGGGCAACATTCGAAGAAACAAAGTATTCCCTCAGGAGACCCACAACAAATTGTAAATGAATTTAACAGTCATTTTGTAAATATGATGAGCAATACAAATGTTGAAACGAATCAACAATATCACAGCAAATATTCAAAGTGGTTAAGCAACTGAAAAACTCGGAATCCACTGGATATTATCACATACCAATATCTATCATAAAAAAGGTATTTACTTTAATAACTGAACCCTTAAAATTTATCATATATAGAGCATTTGTGGTTGGCATCTTTTCTGAAGCTCTGAAATTATTAGTTGTTTTGCCTATATATAAAAAGGAATCTTCAGAAGATATGGGAAATTATTGACCCATAAGCTTATTAACAGAATTTTCAAAAATTTTTGAAAACGTTCTGGCAAATCGACTTTTGCAATTTTTCAAAAAGTATGAAGTATTTAATGATTCTCAGCATGGCTTTATGGATAGAAGAAACACAAGCACTGCTATTTTTGAACTCACTCAAAATATAATAACATTTGAAAAGGGTGAAGTAGCTATTGGTCTATTTTTGGACCTTTCGAAGGCTTTCAATTATGTTCAGCATAGTAAGCTTTTGAATAAGCTGGAAGCTTGTGGTGTAAAGGATAACCATCTTCGCCTTTTTGAAAGTTACATAAAAGATCGTAGACAAATCGTAAAGATCGTAGACAGATCGTAGAGTACAACTGAAGACGCAGGGTAGCATACTTGGCCCTCTGTTATTCATTATCTATATTCTATATCAATGACTTACCTGCTACTATAGAGCAACCACGGCAATTGACACTCTATGCAGCCGATAGCAATATAATTACACCATCAAATAATAGCAATAATATCGTACAAGACTTGAATACTGCATATAATGAAATGAAAAATTGGTGTCTACAGAACAATTTGACTCTGAATGTAACAAAAACCGAATGCGTGTTGTTCTACACAAATAGAACATGGATAGTACCACATAAAGTCGCCATAGATCCTAGTGATGTAATCACAGAACATACCCTTAATTTTTAACATTAAAAACTTATTAACTTTAAATTTGAAACTTTTCAACATTAATGTTCTGTGGATGTAATGGTTTCAGAGGCTACTGAATTCCTTGGTGTATTTATTGATTCTAACCTAAAATGGAAAAGTCATATTGAGTTTATTGATCGAATACTAAATACAGCAATATACACAATTAGAATGCTCAAAAAGTCAATGAGTTTGGATACACCGAAAGTAATATACTGTTACGATTATGGGTTTCGACGGATGAATTCCAATAACTAACTTTTAACAATCAATAAATAATCCTTTATTTACAAACTGAAAATAAACACAACAAACATCAATATCGCTTATATAACTTCTGTCTATTTCACTGTACTCTAGATAACTGTAAACTAACTCTCTCTGACTCTGACGAACCTGCCATCTTCCGTCCTGGTTGATTATATACCCTAGAGTGTTTCTAAAAGATTCCATTTCGAGAAGGTTCGATTGCCACAACGTAGGAGTCGCTGTTATATCACATTTGCCGGAACATTCTAGATAACACAGAGATGGCTTCAGGTATTTTCGTAACACTGCCCCCCTCTTAGTTTTGATCGTCACGATCAACGTCACAATTTTCTACTATGCTCCCTTCTTAGTATTTCGCCAACCTATCCAAATGTTCAACTTTCGGCTTCGATCTTGGGTTGAGGTGGATTCTGTAAACGACGTCATTTATTCGTTTCATAACCTTATAGACTCCTTCCCAGGCCTGTGTTAATTTCGGGGATAAACCTTTTTTTTCGTTGTGGGTTGTACAACCACACCAAGTCCCCTTCTTCAAATCCGACTGAATTCGCTTTTAGATCGTATCTGGTTTTCATTCGGTTAGTGCTTATGCTTCAATCTTATCTCGAACTAGTTCATGTATCTTATTCAAATGCAGTCTAAGCTCATCTGCATATGTGCCCGCTTCCAAGCGTACTTCTTCGGGGCTACCAAACGATAGATCACATGGCAATTCACATCGTAATTCTCTTTAACTTTGAAACCAGGTAAATTGGTCTTAAAGGTATACCTCGATCAATTTAACCATGACTTGCTGTAAAAAATGGTATACACGTCCGAATTCGGTTCACAATTCCAACACACCGCCCAGGATCGTTTTCAGATCTAGAATTGGGAATACATTCCCAATTTTCTATCATCCGAATCCCTGTATTATTCCCATATACTAAACCATAACTTCTTATCAAATCCTTTCACCCAGGAATAAGACCTTCCTTTTAAGGGCACTCTATTCTTTCCGAAAGCCTCAATAATTCCATTCCATTCACCGCTTATTGTGAAAATAGGCTTCTTATCACCCAGATAGAATACTTCTTCACTTGTTATTTTGGCTACTTCAGATTCCAGGGCTGTCACCATAGCATCATATCCTGTTGATGGTCTTATCAGTTGTCGATGTCCCCTGAGTTGGCTGTCCCTTAACCCTTTAACAGATCTTATACTCGGTTGTTCGCTCATTCCTTCCAGAGCCAATGCATAGGCAAATCGATTGAACATTTCGATTTCAGTTTCGTATTCCTGAAGGGATTCATTCTTTTCTTTTCTCCTACCTTTACGTTTAGTTTGGTCCAGCAACTCTCTATTACTATTTCCATACCTCAATGTTTCATCCTCCACAGCTTCCTTAATACTTACTGTCTCACTTTGTGTTTTAAGACAATAGGCAGAGGAAACCTTGTATTCATTCAAATTCTTAGGATTATTCAATTTTCTACCTCTACTAGGCATTTTCACTTCTGCTATATCCGTTACATCATAATCTCCTTTTTCTGGAAAGGATTTTTCTTTTGATTTTTCATGTCTATTCCTTGTCTGTCACCATTTACTATGTTTTGATCTAATCCTATCGTTACATTATCTAAAGTACCTGGAATCCTTTTATAACCGTTTTCATCGACAATCACGTCTCTTGGACAAATGAGTCCGCTCTTGCATTCATCCCTTACTGGACTCATTTCCAATTTTAATTCAACTTGTAATTTCCCTTTGTCTTGCTGTCCCTAATTTGCAATCATATGTTAATAAGTCCTGCTTATCTTCCTGTCTTTGCCGTTCACGCCTTTATTTTTTCTCTAGTCGTCGTTGTTCTTTTTCTAGTCGTCGTTGTTCTTTTTTCAGCTTTTCCTGTTAACGTTTTTGTTCGTCCTGTTCTCGACGTTTTTGTTCGTCCTGGTCTCATCGTTGTTCTTTCTCCAGCTGACGTTTCTCCTTCTCCAGTTTTACCTGTTCTCGTCATTTTTGTTCGTCCTGTTTTTCCTGTTGACGTTGTTCTTCTTGCTCAGCGAATGTTTGCATAAGTTTTTAGAACATTGACTCCATTTTTGTTGTGTTTCTAGTTATTGTCATCCCACTTCTGACACCAATTCTTACGATTATGGGTTTCGACGAATGAATTCCAATAACTAAGTTTCAACAATCAATAAATAATCCTATATTTACAAACTGAAAATAAACACAACAAATGTCAATATCGCTTATGTCACACTTCTGTCTATTTCACTGTACTCTAGATAACTGTAAACTAACTCTCTCTGACTCTGACGGACCTGCCATCTTCCGTCCTGGTTGATTATATAACCTAGAGTGTTTCTAGAAGATTCCATTTCGAGAAGGTTCGATTGCCAGAACGTTGGAGGCGTTGTTATATCACATTTGCCGGAACATTCTAGATAACACAGAGATGTTTTATCTCATTTGCTGAAATATTCTGGGGTAATAGGTCACATGTTACACGCATATTTATAAAGCAGAAAATGATAATTAGATCCATGTTTGGAATGAAGTATAGACAATCTTGCAGAGGAGTTTTTCGCTCAAACAATTTTCTAACTCGGACTGGTCTGTATATATATCATAGTCTGAAGTTTATGAAAGATTACAAAGAACTCTTTGCAAATCATCGAAATCTTAATAAAATAAGAAGGGTCAATCAATACTTCAACCCCTTATATGGACTAGCATTATCACAGAATAATCCACTTTACATGTGTATCAAAATTTTCAATGCTTTACCCGCGAATTTCCAGTGTGCTCTGGATGACGACTGGTAATTTCAGAAGAGAATATACTCCTTTCTAGTAAAAGTAGAACCTTAACTTGGAGGAGTATCTGAACCATTGTAATAAAAAGAAGAACTTTCCGTTCGATTTATGATACTTCACAGATAATCTAAATGTACTATTTAAGGTATCTATTTGCTAACGTTTTCTCTTTCTTTGTTACAATTATGTGTGATAAAATATGGTAAAAAAAATAAAGAAATTAGTGGTTGGAATAACCTTACCTATATTGAATAACTAGAAGTGTGCGCTCAGTTTCGGGAAATATTCTGCCTGAGACCAACTAGTAATTTGACGGCTCTTCGATGACATTTTCCTTCACAGTCTCATTAATGAGTCTCCCGTGCAAAGGTTTTTCTCTCAAAATATGTAGCTTTTCGTAGTTAGATTGATGATAACTTGTAACCTATAGTTCGCTTGTTTTCAGAGGAGTGATCAACTTGGCAGATCACTCTGTGCGGATATGAGTCAGCAGACTTCCTGTGAAAAGAAGGAGTTTCATCATTTGCTGGCTCAAGAAATTACCTTCTACTGCCCTTATGTCTGGGTAAAATTGTCCTTTCAACTGCTCTTTTTGGGTGGTGGTTTTTTAACGTTGGAAGCAATGTTCTGATCTTTAGCTACAGGTTTTCAACATCAGTTCTACTCCACTTTACTCCCGGATAAGTAAACAAAAACTGAACAAGCGTAAGTGTTGATTGCCTTGAAGAGCTGTTTAATGTCAAGTTTTGTCTTCAGCACATCTCTCACTCGCTTCGTGAATACATAGGAGATATCTTCCTTCATTGAACGATGATCAATTCTCAGGGATTGCTTCATTGCTAGGTATTTATAGCTATTTCCCTTTTGCATTGACTCGATGTGATCTCAATTTAGCATTTGAAATTCCTCCTGAATTTATATAATATCAAGAATTATTGTTTCGTGCTGGTCATAAGCTTCACCTCGTCCATTTATAATAGATGACTCACTTCGATAGCTTTCGTTTTGTAGTGTTTGATGGTAAATCCGTTGTTGGTAAAGTTCAATCTCTCCGATAGAGGATTCATTGAAAAAGCAGAAACAAAGGGTATTCAAAGGGTCTCCCTGAAATACTCTCCTCTTTATTCGTATGGCACCTTTTAACATATTACAGTTGACTCAATTTAGATGTCATGGCATATTCCATGTAGACATAGCACGCTCTGGGAAGTTAGTTACAGGGGGGTCAATTTTGTAAATTTTCATCACCGGAATCGACCAACAGACACGCAATCAAATGTTTTTTGTAGTCAATGTATGTCATAAACAGGTTCCTCTTCTTGGAGTGTGCCTGGTTGAAAATTACTGAGTCTAGAAGGAGTTGGTCTTTACAACCCATCGCGTTTTTTGTGCATCCATTTTGTGGATCAGCAATGACATTATTTCGCACGCAGTGTTCATAGATTCTATTAGCAATACAAGACGTCATAATTTTCTATAGCGGTAGAAGACAGGTTGTTGGGCTATATTTGGAAGGGTTTTGTTGGTTTGACAAATCCCCTGGCAGAAGGTATGTAGCACCCTGTGTAAGGAAAACTGTCATAGTTTGGGGATCGTTGAAACTTAAGAAACATTGTCAATTTTACGTGAGTGCACCACAGTTTTTGAGCCAATAGTTGTATAGGTGTTAAGGAAATATTCCTTAATTCCTTTTATATTTTTAGGTTAGTTATATAGATACATTTTTTAAGATGATATCATAATCTTCTTCATGTGTTCTTTTTTGAGCAGCTTAATGTAGTAGACATATTTTCTAATTTTTGTATTTCATTTCCTACCCTATTTATTTCGTTAATACATTATTACAATTAGACTATCCTCTCAATTTATTCGCCAACCTCACCTCAACAGGATATGGGCCCAGTGCAACGCTGTTATTAGCTCAGAAGATAAAATCTCAGTGAATTGTAAAGTGTTCGGTAACTACAGTATACAGGAGTTAACAGAAAATGGCCGATATCGTAAGCGTAGCACAAATCAGTAAATTCAATGGTGAAAATTACAACCAATGGAAATTTTAAGTTAAATGTGCTCTTCGCTCAAAAGGTGTACTCAACATACCCATAGGATTATCACCTAAACCGACTACCGCTGCTGAAAATATCTAGATATAGGAAAACATCCATGTGCTTGATAACTTCAGCCCTTGATTTGAAGCAAATATGCCTGATCGAGAACTGCAAAACTTCGAAGGAGGTATTCCATAAACTCTACACTATTTACGAGCAACAGTCAGAAACGAAGAAAATTCTTGTTCATGAAAAGTTCTACAGTTATAAAATAGAACCCAAAGACTCAGTTGCTCAGTTCATTTCGAACGCTTAGCTCAACAAATCAAGAACTCAGGTGATACCAAAAGTGACACAGCAATTGTCACTAAAATACTCTCTTCACTAACGAAGAAATTGGGTACAATTCGTCAAACCTGGTTGTCGATGGAAATATCGAGGCAAACATTGATTAATCTTACAGGAAGATTGATTGATGAAGAGCCAATTTAACTAACAAAGAGACAGAAGAAATAACAAGTCCAAGAAATATTCTGTGATTAGATGCTTCAGCTATAATGAAATGGGGCATTATGCCAAAAATTGTCGTGCACCGAAAAACCCGAAACCGAAATCAGAAAACAATGAAGTCTCAAGGAAGTGCCTTCTTAATAGAGAAATGTGAAGTAATAATAATAATAATAATTTATTTGATCCCTTTAGACACTACATTGTGTATAGGACAAGTCAACAAATTTAATGAACTTAAACAACTAAGGGTTTACACAGATATTCATTTACCGAATAGAAGCCATTTAAAGTAATTTCTTGATTTTCCTTTTGAACAATTTTAATTCCAATGATTGTATAAATGTCGGTAAGTGATTAAATAGTTTGCTACTTCGGTATAATGGAGAGCATTCAAATTTGTAGGTCCTATGTTTGGGTAACAACAAAGTTTGCGTATTTCTCGTAACATATTTTTGATGATTCGACAATTTTATCCAGTTGTTATTATTTTCCTTAGCATATATTAAACATTTGAGGATATATATACAAGGTAGGGTTAATATTTTGTTCTCAATAAAAAGTGATTTACACGATTGCAATGGACTGACGCAAAATATTGCACGTAGAATTCGTTTTTGTGCTACAAATGCTCTTGATAGGTCAGTACTACTACCCCAGAGTAAAATATTGTATGACAAATGTCTAAACACTAAGCTAAAATATACATTAATAACACAACTCATAGGTAAAATGTTCTTGATTCTAGTAAATGCAAAAAAATGAACTATTCAATCTCCCACACAACACATCAATGTGAGTTGACTATCTTAAATTTCGGTCAACATGGATTCCCAGTAACTTAGTTGTCCGAGATGGTGAGATAGTGTTGTCACCACATTTAACAGTAAATGATTTTATTTCATTGTTTTTTAGACAAAAGTAAACACACACAGTTTTTTCAACGTTCACCATTGAATTGTTCGGTCAACAGATGACTGCGTTAAGTGTCCACTTCTGAAACCATGCTGAGCACGATCTATCAAGTTGAATTTATTGAGGAAACACATCATTCTGCCGAGAACTATCTTTTCAAACACCTTGGAAAAAACACTCAAAATTAATATCGGACGATAGTTCGTTATTTCGTATAGGTTGCCGCTTTTAAATACGGGGATCACTATGGACCTCTTCAGACTACCGGGAAACTTCACAGTGGAGATAGAAATATTGATGATATGTGCAAAATGTTCACTAATACATTCACTAATTGCCTTTAGTAATTTAGTAGATATAGAATCAATACCGCAACTTTTCTTATTTTTCAAGGCTTTGATGGCATTCTCCAGCTCAAATTTTGAGACTGGATTGAAGAAAAAATTACTGTTCACCATAGGTGACAGAGTGCAAGAATGGGACAAATTAACACCATAACAAGATCTCAATTTAGAAGCAGCAACCGAGGAGAAGTGTTTGGCGAAAATATCAGCCAGTTGATCACTATCCAAGTTTAGGGGTAAATTTTTTCGACCGTCCCCTGTTCTTCCAGTAAGATTGTTTACAATGCTCCAAACTGTTTTATTCCTGTTCTGGGAATTACTAATCACAGAACTATAAAATTTATATTTTGCGTTTTTTACTAGAGAATTATGTTGAATTTTAGCTGCTTTATATTTTTGTAATGTATTTGGGGAGCAAATTTTTGTATGAAGCCAATGAAGATTAGATAGGTCGCGTTTGCTCTGGAACACCTCAGTTGTTACCCATCTTTTCTCTGGACTACCTGACAAAGATTTGACCATAGGACAGCATTGCTCAAAGCAATACTGAATAATATTAGCGTTATGATAGAGATCTGCAAAATTGCATTTAGACAAAACTTTTACAAAACTATTCAAGTTATCCTGGCCAATATTTCTGTATGCGTATGATTGCGATTGCTGTTTGAGTTCCGGTTCAATATCAGCCCTAAGTAAAATAGCCTTATGATCACCAATATGAGGTTCAAACACTGTAACTTTATAGTTCTCTGGATTGATATTTGTAATGATGTAGTCCACTTTGTTTATACTAGTATGCCCATTTAAATCTGCGAATACTCTGGTAGCACACTGAGACGTAACTTTCAGTCTGAAGCAATCCAATACACCACCCAATAATTTCAAGTTTTTACAATCTTTCTTTAAGTAATCTAAATTTAGATCCTCACACAAGAAAATCACATCAGTGGATGCACAACAAAATTGCAATGCACAAAATAGACGATCAAAAAACAGATCAAAGCTACCATTACATGGTCTATAAACACTAAGGATGCTCAGACGAGTTCCTCGATCTGAGACAAGAACACCACAAATTTCAATGTGCATCTCCTCAGAGAAACGCGAAACATTTAGTTTTTTGACTTTTAAACATTTGGCCGATCCACCGTGTTCTCTATGGATGCGGCAAAAGCAATCAGCTCTAACATAGTCTGTTATCACCATTGAGTCAATACCAACCGCACTACACCAATGCTCCGCTACACTCAGAACTTCAGCATCAGTTTCCATCAATAGCAACTCCAAACTATCCAATTTGTTTGATATACACTGAGTGTTCACCTACGTTTCCTTCAGTAACAGTCACACCACCCGATTTTGAAACGACCGTCGGTGAAAAAAATGACTGACGCTGACTTTGTTTGGCCAGTTTGTACTATCAAGTGCCTTCTTGTATTCAGAACTGAGAATGTGCACTTTAAAAGAAGAGAAGGAATCAGGGTAACGTGAGGTTAATTTCTCACATTTTACATTAGAAAATTTGTTTTTGAGAAAACTCAACAAATTTTCAGCACTTGTGCCGGGTTTGAGATTTGAAACATAAATATTTTGAATTTTTCCAAGCCTTCTACTTCAGTAGTATCGGAGCTTGTTCCCACAACTAGAGTTTTCCTAGGTCTACGATTTTTATTTCTTACCATTTTCCATTTCGAATTTAAGTTTTTATCTTCCGTTTTTGTCTCTTCATTTAACACATTTGCACCATTTATCGTTTGGGCCGTCTCAATCGCCTGGTTTACTTTTGACAAAGTAAACCGCTTAACGGACGTGGACTGCTCACTAGACGGAACATCAGTTGAAAAACCCGCGGTGCACCTTTCCGAAATCGAAGGTTAGAAGCGATCATAACAAATAGCGACTTCACTTGGATCCTAGATAGTTGATCCTCACTCACATGACTCCCCATTTGGAATTGTGCAACTTGGAAATAACGCAAGACCAGAAGTAAAAGAATCGGTACCATCCACATAGATAAATATGTCAATGGAAAATGGCATAGTGGTTCATTGGAAAATGTATGGTATATTTCTAGCTTTAAAAGAAACTTATTCTCTGAAGGAGCCGCCACAAAGTTTCTCAATCAACTAAAGCGAGAAGAAGCGGAAATAATAAAAAAAGACCAATTAGTTGGACTTGCAATTCGAGACAAAAATAATATTTATAAGTTGTTGATTCGAGTGAAACCCGCGAATAATGAAGTGATCATAGTGACAACCGGAATATTGAAAGAGTGGCACGAAAGACTTGGTAATTTGAATATTCATTCGTTAGAAGCTCTTTTCTCGAAAAGAATATTTGATAATGTGAAATCAACCCAAAACCAAGACTTTTTTGGCATACGTGTACCAAACAACATAAATCGAAATTCTCGCCAATAACTCCTCGTGACCTAAAACCGGTGATTTGATCTATAGTGGCGTTTGCGCAGTGTTGCCGATTTGCGGTTTATTACCCGATTTGCGGGTTTTTTCGTGTTTTGTGGGTATTCTTGCGGGTATTTTTATTTTGTGGGTAAAAGCGGGTATTTTTCGAAATTTTTTGATTCTCAATAAATCTAAAAGTGTAAAGTTGTAATTTGTCCTTTCACTTGTTTGGCACCATAGAGTAAATCTTTTTAGTTATTCTATGTTTGGCACTGCAGTTTGGATATTAGTGTATAGAAGAAGAACCAAAAAAGAGGAAAAAGAATTATTCCTTCAACATAACTGTCTGTGTCTGTCATTTAATATAAAATGTGGAAATTTCATTTGTCAGTTCTCACTTCTCAGTTGTTAATTTTCATCATTTATAATTTTACGTTTGTATTCGTTTGTTGTTAGTTGTAAATTGAAATTGTGAATTAGGTTAATATTTGGATTTCTTGCATCTTGTTTTGCGTTCTTGTGTGTTGTGTTAGTCACGTGGAATTGTGCTTCATAATATACACGGATTATTTTATATTATATAGTATTATAAACAATATATAAAAATGGATAAATGGTTACAAAGTTTCAAACAAGAACATTCGGTAAAATTATGTGTAGATAGGGTCTTGGAACAATATGTTCCACTAAAGAATTATTTTAGGGAATTAGTGTTTTCTGATCCATCTAGAACTACCTAGGAAATGTTATACACCCTAGATGATAAATTTACTATAATTTATATTGAATTTATGTCATATGTGTTAGGTTTCTTGAATGAATTCAATTTATTATTTCAATCTGAAGTTCCACTACTACACCGAGTAAAACCAGAGTGTGAAAATTTGTTAAAAACATTATGTAGTAATTTTATTGCTTTGACAGATGTAAGAGGTGCTGATATTTTAACTTTCGACCATACAAATCCTTCGAAGCATGTTAAATTAAGTGATTTATATTTAGGTGTTTTGGCCCAACAAAGTGTACTAGCTCTGAAATCGGATAAAAATGTGCAAGAAAATGAATTAGATCATTTATTCATATCATGCAAAAAAATTTATGTACAACTTGTTACAGAAATTAAAAAGCGATTTATTTTTTCCGATCCAATTTTTGATATAGTTTCAATTGTTGATCCTAAAGTTGCTCAAGAATATAGGGTTAAGTCTTTGACTCATATTTTAAGTAGGTTTCCATTTTTGAGAACACATGTCTATTCGCAAGAATTAGACAATGAATGGAGGCAACATGCCTTATTGGATTATACCACTCATAACATTGATGTGAATAATCCAGCAGATGTTTACTGGGGAAAAGTGTTCTCTCTGAAAAATAATATGAACATTCAAATTTTAATTGTTTTGCCATTTGCAAATGCATCTGTGGAGAGAGTTTTCAGTTCATTAAATTTGATCAAAAGTTATCCAAGAAATAAATTGGAAACTAGTACTCTTAGATCCATATTCCACACTAAAGAAGGTGTTTTAAGTAACGGGGGTATATTAAAATTTGAACCCACGAAAGAAATGTACAGCAACAGTATTTGGAAATCCTAACCACTAATGTGTTTGATTTATTAATTTTTTTATTTTGTAGATTTATTTCTGTAATAAATTTTCACATAAATATATTTGTTTAACTGATTATATCTAAATAAATGATTTGTGGATATTTCAATTGGTTTTTTTACTGGGTCAAACATAACCTTGTTTAACATTCATGAAAATTAAACAATTTTGGTCTTCACAGGCTTAAATAATGTCATTAATATATCTAAAAAAAAGTATGGGTGAAATGTGGGTATTTTTAAATTTTTTTCGGGTAAAACCGGGTATTTTCGTCCCATCTTGTGGACATTTCGTTGATTTGCCATTGGCAACACTGCGTTTGCGGGCCAATGAGCAAATATCAATAGATGGATCACGGTACTTTGTTTTGTTTAAGTATCACAGAACTCGCTATTTTGAGGTTAGATTCATGAAACATAAATAATATTGTTACAGATTTGCCCCCAATGGTTTATGAATCTTTGAAGAAATGATGTGAGACTGTTGAGAACCGTCGTAGGCACGACCACAGAGCTCATCTACAGTTGCAGTGTCGATGTTCAGGATATCGAACTACCTCAGTCATTCCCGTTTGAGATCGTTAGAGAAGAACAAGAGTAGCAACCACGTGTCGGAATAGTTCATTCTTTGCAAATAAGGATAGACATAAGTGACTTTGACATTTGTTGTATTTATATTTTCAGTTGTTAATAAAGGATATTTGTTGATTGTTAAAAGTTAGTTATTGGAATTCGTCGAAATCCGTAATTCGTAACAATATGTTTACGAATGTTTTCAACAGCACATCTGTATCTGTTGAGTTTGGTTTGTTATGCCAGAATGTGTGAAAATAAATTTGATCAGAAGATTAAAGCAATCCGTTTCTGCTGGGTGACTGATAATGGCATCTCTTAAGAATTCATCAATAATAAATTGAGAGAATATTTCCATTCGAAAGAAATTATCATTGAACACACTGGTATTCACACTTTACGACCAGGTTTTGCAATGTTTCAGAAAATCCAGTGTCGGATTCACACAACATTCTCACTAATAACCCATACTTTGTAGATATTTGAATCTATTGATTGGTGTTTCCATTAAAATTAGTTATTGGAATTTCTGTTATCGTGGTATCTCGTCGAATATTTATCCGTTAAATAATTGAAAAAATCATCATCTATAAACAAATCCACCACGTCTGAAATATTTTCTGTTTCTTGAACAATATGATGTTGAACAGTTCTGTTCGTTTTCCGAATATCCGTCTTCGAATGTTTTCAAATCTGTATCGTCACAGCACATCTGTATGTGTGAAAATAAATTTGATCAGAAGATTAAAGCAATCCGTACTGATAATGGCATCGAATTCATCAATAATAAATTGAGAGAATATTTCCATTCGAAAGAAATTATCATTGAACACACTGGTATTCACACTCTTCAGAAAAATGGGAGATGTGGAAGACAAAACAGAACGATAATGAGGAGTGTCAGAGCTCTATTATTCACCAAAGATTTACCCAAACATTTATGGGCTGAAAGTGTGAATACAGAAGTTTACCTGAGGAACATAACTCCAAATGACTACGGTAAAACTCCTTTTGCACTTTGAACCGGCAAGAAACCAACACTTAATCACCTGCGAGTGTTTGGATCTGAAGCTTACCTGTCGATTGATGAAAATTTGAAAAACAAGTTAGATAAAAACAGTGAAAAACTCATTTTTGTATGTTATGAAGGAATCTTAACAAATTATAGATTATACAATCCAGATACTAAGAAAATTAAAATTTCTCGACATGTTATTTTCAACGAAAGCAAAACCATAGAGTTCAGAAAACATTATATCCTACAAAACATAGATAATGAAAATGATCAAAACATTTCTAACGAAGATAATTTAGCCCTTAATTAGGCGCATTAAGAAAATCACACAACTAGTCGCATGGGATTACCACTGCTCCAAAATTAATGAATGAAAATGGAGGCAAAGAAATGAATAAAACAAAGTATATTTTATCAAAATTATTGAAATACTTCATTATAATTAACTTCCAAAAATAAAAATATAACTTTGACATTAAACAAACAAAACACAAAACAATTCCTAAATGCTCTAAAAAATAAAAATTTTTGGCATAGCCGAGATCAACTTAAAAAAAATTAAAGACCTAGAATGTTCCTGACAAATAAATTTACCACAATTGTGGCACTTATTTGGCATTTTTTTGTCATTCTTTCTAGGGCATGACGAATAGCGCCCGCGTTTTGCAGTCGATTGGTGTATAACTTCCTGCACATCATAAACCTTTCGGAGCCGCTTTTTTGTCAAAATAGGGATAGCACGCTGTTGAATGCGGCGTTTCTGGTGATCTTCCACAAGTTCTGTTGCCACTTTTTTCAAAAATATATGTGTGCTACTCTTATTAGTATTCGCCCTGAGTATGACAAATGAATTTATGCCTGATATATTACCAGATGGAAAAATAGAGCTAACGGCCATCTTTTTGTCCTTCTTGCAAAATTGTAATTAGAGCAGAGTTGATCGTTACAGTCGACCGCTCCTTTAGTACAATTATAATAAATAACTATTTCTGGTTTTTCACCGTTTGATGTTGCATCAATGGAGATATCATTATGCATGGAGGAAAGTAAAACAACAGCTTTTTTTGGTTTAGGGACACAGGAGACAAGAGTAACTTGATTATGAAATCCGAAAAGTGAAACTTATTGCTCTCTGCTATTGTTTGGTAAGAACTCATACGGAATGTCAGGCTTCCTTTTGTTCAAGGTACCAACAAGAGTCAATTTATATTCAGGTGTTAGTAACTCCTTGGCCAATTTCAAGCTAGTATACCAATTATCAGTTGTTATGTTACGGCAAGTGCATTTTATTGGTTCAACTAGGAGTTTTACAATGTCGTCAGGTGAATTAGATACTTGATATTCTCCATCTGGTTGTTTACCTGACTATACCTTAGACTTGCACAAGAAATATGTTTCCGAATCAACCATGGCCTGCACTTTTATACCGTATTTATTTGGTTTATTCGGCATGTAAACTTTTCCTCTAAATCTACCTCGAAATCCAACTAACTGCTCATCTATAGTTAAATTCTCACCCGGTGTATAAGCAGCTAAAAACCTATTTTGTAATATATCACAAAGATTTCTAAAAGCAGCTAAATTATCGACTATTAGTCTTCCTGGCGGTCTAAGGTATTATCAAATCGAAGACATCGTAATAAAAATAGGAAACGTTTATAGGACATTGTAAGTCTAAACATTTCTACACCTGATCCATCTAGTGCCCATAAATCAATGAAATTCAAGTGGAACGCTCTTAGGAATACAGCCATAAGCAATAAGCCCAAAAATGTGTTTATTACCATATTATCAGTAGGTAGCGCATCTTGAACTCGTTGTAAATTATCCTTTATCCTATCGATGTATAAATTAGTGTTGATAACGAGAACCTCAATACCCTCATCATCAAAAAATAATCGGAAACATTCTATTGGATTTAGTGTTTCTAGCGTACTGTTTGGCTCCCGGTAAGTGAATAATAATGTTATGAGATCGTGTTCATACCGAATTTGAGGGAGGTTGTTTATAGCATTTCACTTTCGGGCCATTTCTTTGAGTATGTCTAGATAAAAAATAAGTACCCTCCGGTGAATCAGGGACATTTTCGCTTTCTTCGGATTCTTCAATTTCGCTCTCCGAATCATTGGTACTAAGTAAAGCTGTATTGTCGACAATTTCATCTTCCGACTCAGAACCAGCAACTTCTTGCTCATCATCGGATAAATCCGCCAACCATTGTCGTATCGGTCTCTTCTGATTCATCGTATTGAAATTTGAAAACTAATTAAAATAACAAAAAAATATCAAAATGAAAATATATAAAATAAACATACCTTACAATAATACACAAATAGCAGTAAAAAATAATATATGTATAATATAATGTATAACGTAAATACACAAAAACAGATACTTACCAATCGCCGAAAAAAGTTACGTAATTGGTCGCATGGGGTCAGCGCTCAAGAGAAGAGCGACATGTGCTAGCCAGTTGGCGATTTGTCCGCGATTGATTTGCGTGGCTCGCGGGGAGGTAGGAAGCTACCAAAAGCGCCGTTGAGTTCTAAATACTCCTACATAATTTTTTTTCAATTTGATTTTGTCTTGACTCCATGCGCCTAATTAAGGGCTAGAGCAGGAACTTGTTATGGAAAACACTGAATATCGAACAGACTGAGAAGATTTGGTTGAAAATAACTCAGGTGATAAAAACAAATCTGCATATAATTTAAGGAAGAAGAACACAAACAAAATGCCTGCCAAGTTAGATTAATTTATTGTAAATGAAGTCAGTTATAACGAAATTAACTTAACTGAATCATATGATGAACCTATGAGTTCGAAAGAGAAAGAACAATGGAAAATTTAAGAAGAATTGGAGAGTTTGGAATCTAACAACACATGGGAGTATGTTCACTTGCCCGACAATAAAAGAACCACTGGTTTCAAATGGGCGTTCAAAGTCAACACTCCATCGAGAGAGAAACCAACGAAGTTGAAAGCAAGATTATGTGCAAAAGGCTTCTCACAGTTAGAAGGAATCGATTATCAAGAAAATTTTACTCCAACAACTACATACGATAGTATCAGACTATTATTGGCCTTTGCAGTCCATCACGAGATGAATTCATCACAGTTTGATATAAAAATAGCCTTTCTTTACGGGAATTTAACTGAAGAAATCTACATGGACCCTCTATCAGGCATAAAAATCAATGAGGGGCTAGTATGTAAAATAAACAGATCCCTTTATGGATTAAAACAATCTCCACGATGATGGAATTTTAAATTTAACTAGGAATTGACTTTGAGCCTTGTCAATCTGACAGATGCATATATGTAGGTGAAATGGACAACGAGATAATAATTCTGGTTCTCTATGTCGATGATGAACTCATATTTTCCAAGAATGGATCAACGCTTATAAAAGTCCTGAAACTCCTGGAAATGAAGCTCAAATTCACCTATCATAAACCCGATATCTTCTTAAGATTGGAAATTGGGAACTACAGAAATTCATGTATTTCAATAAGACTGCATACGTTTATCAAAAGTTTTGGGCTCGCAGATTCAAATGGATTGAAGACTGCAGCAGACCCAAATGTATCTCTTACTGACCGTAAATATGCAACTACCGAAGGAACAGTTCCCTATAAGGAATTCTCAGGATTTAAGGGATCACTTATTTTCATAGCGACTACTTGTCGACCAGATATCGCATATATCACCAACATATTGAGCAGATATATGAACAACCATGGAAAAATTCGCAGGAACGCAGCAGAAAGAGTGGTTAGATATCTCAAAAAAACGATAAACTTATGCATTCAATACAATTCGTCCAAGACTCTGTTCATCACCGGTTACTGAGGCTGTGACTTTGCCAACGACTTAGATAGCCGAGGATCCATAACGGGTTACATATTCATCCTAAATGGAAGTGTCATCACTTGCAAGTCGCAACGTCAGACAATTGTGACCACATCAACCACAGAAGCGGAATATGTTGCTGCCTCAGAAACTTGGAAAGAAGCTGCGGGGTTGAAACAATTACTTAGTGAATTAAAAGAAATTGTAGGTTCGATTAGTCTGTGTGTGGATAACCAAAAAGTCATAAAATTAAAAAAAAAAGTGTTTCATCACCGCACTAAACATGTGGACCTATGATATCATTTCATTCGTGAAAAAGTGGAATGTTTTCAATTGAATATATACCAAGTAAAATGCAACTCGCTGATATCTGTACAAAGGATTTGCTTCTTTGTGCCCTGAAAAGCTTGATTAAAGCGATGAATGTAAAACTGTATTTTCAAAAGGGAAACAAGGAAATCTTTCATGGGAGTGTTAAGGAAAGATTCCCTAGTTTCTTTCATAATCTTAGGTTAGTTATCCAGTTACATTTTTTCAGTTGGTATTATAGTCTTCTTCATATATAGTTTCTTTTTGAGTCGTTTAATGTAGAAGTTGTGTTTTCTCATTTTTGTATTCCATTGTCTACCTTATATATTTCATTAATAAATACATTATTATAATTAGACAATCCTCTGAATTTATCCGCGAACCGTAGGTCGATCTATCCGTCTCTACAGTAGGTCGTCAGGTTCTGGTGCTTTCCAGCTTTGTTTATTTCCAATGAAAAGTTCAAGTTCCTCTCAAGAGGCTAGATGTTGTTTCATCTCATTCTAGGTGTTGGCGGCCATGTTCTCCTCGTCTATCTATCCCGCATCGCAATTTGAATAAGCAGGTGAAGCGAACTGTTCACTCCAGAAATGCTGAATGACTTCTTTGGTGGGTTATTTTGCGTTTGGCCGGTTTATTGGTGTTCAGAGACCTATAACAGGAATTCTAGGATATAATAAATAACGCATTGTCCGCTTTCCTAGTAACTCTTCAAATGACCTACGTGAGCGAATTGTTTTTGCCGGAGGATGTCAAGGCATTGCTCGGCAGTGATGTTTTCATTATCGTGACGTGCATGAATTTGATCTGTCGCCATTAATGATGTAACGCCTCTCTCGAGTTTAAGCGTTCTTGTTCCTGCGTGGTATTGTGCTAGTTGGACAATGTATTTTTCCAGTTCGTTAATCTTCTGTGGTATTTTCTGTCAGAATAGTACACGGTTTTCTATCCTTGTTTGTGTGTCTTCTTCCCTCGTACGTATTTTGACTTCCAAATACCGTCTGTGCTGCTAAGACAGCTGCACAGAAGATGACTGTAGGGATTCTAAACACACATCACCATCAATGAACTCGGGCATAACTCTTGTATTTAGTGAGTTAACCTGACCTAGTTTTTTCGAAAAACTAAGCTTGGCAAAACTGACCTGCTAAGGGAATCTGTATGAAGCATCTTTGTTACAGCTTGTCCGTTCTGTTGGTCTTCTGCAGGTACTTCCTGCCTGGCTAATGCTGCTGGTTTTCTCGATTCGGGTGGTAGTTCGAGATGGTCGTTTATTGGGGCCTCTATCTTCTCCGCTGTTATGCTGTTCATTCATTTCGCGTGGTATATCAGCACTGCTTCTGACACTCTTTTGTGTCACGTTAATTGCCGGTTATGTGCTGCAGAAATCTTCATAAAGTTTTCGCCTGTAGCGAGTAGTTTCCTTTCCTGAATTCGTCCCTCGGAAATAAATGCGAAGTATAATTTCATTCATAGACGTTGTCCAATTCTTGCACCTTCTAGGTGCACCTTCTATGCTGTCTTGTCTAGTCTTAACTCTGGGCATGCCGTGCGGAGCAGTCGTAAAGTCGTTTTATCCCGATTAACGACAGGTGCCGATACGGATGACGAACATCAGAGACAATCCAACACATGTTGGATAAAAGATATTCAGTCGAATATTCACACCATCAGAATACAAAAACAGACATGACGCCGTAGCAAAGATTGTGCATCAGGAACTAGCATTAAAATTACATCTTTTCCGTGATACCTTGGGCTTCATTCTTTAAGCAGTCTTCCGACTCCTGTAAAAGTTTGTTCTTCTGTAAATTTGTTGATTCCATCTCCAGATTCGTACACCTTGAACTTGATTAATGAATAATTAACTACTTTTGTTTTAATTTTTACAGTTGTGTACTAATCCAGTGTTTATTTTAGTGGCATGTTATAGTAATTTCTGAATAGTTTTAAAACCTGTATTACCATACAATTAATTTCTGAATAGTTTTTAAAACCTGTATTACCATACAATTCAACTTTATGTCCAACTGGAGCAGTGTACCTCGAATTTCCGCAGAATATGGTGCCATTTTCACTATATGACGAAGATGTAAATATTGCTAGTATGTCTTTTCAACACGTCGGTGCCTCATTATGGGTTCAAGAATTTTTGCATGAGAATTTCAGCAATACTTGCATCGGCCGTGGCGGTTCTCATTAATGGCCTTCAAGATCACCTGAATTTAATACCATTAATTTCTATATCTGGAGTCAATTAAAATCCCTATTGTACTCTTCTCAAATAAATACGCGGTATCATCTCATTAGAAGAATTGAATATAAACTTGAATTCAAACACATGAACTTATGATTTACACTTTATTCGCTACATAGCATGACGCGTTTCGTCGTTACAGACGTCTTATTCAGATGCTTACAGAATAATATTGTTACGAATTGTTCAACAGATCTTATACTCGGTTGTTCCCTCATTCCTTCCGGAGCTAATGCATAGGCCAATCGATTGAACATTTCGATTTCAGTTTCGTATTCCTGAAGGGATTCATTCCTTTCTTTTCTCCTACCTTTAAGTACAGTTTGGTCCAGCAACTCTTTATTACTATTCTATTATTATCATACCTCAATGTTTCGACCTTCACAACTTCCTCATTACTTACTGGATAACTTTGTGTTTTGCAGAGGAGACCTTGTATTCATTCAAATGCTTAGGATTAATCAATTTTCTACCTCTACTAGACATTTTCACTTCTGCTACGAGTATATCCGTTTCATCATAATCCCCTTTTTCTGGACTCATTTCCAATCTTAATTCAACTTCTAATTTCCCCTTGTTTTGTTGTCCCCAATTTGCAACCATGATTAATAAGTGCTGCTTATCTTCCTGTCTTTGCTGTTCACGCCTTTGTTCTTTCTCTAGCCGTCGTTGTTCTTTTTCTAGTCGTCTTTTTTCCTTCTCCAGTTTTTCCTGTTCTCGTCGTTTTTGTTCTTCCTCTTGTTCCTGTTCTCGTCGTTTCTGCTCTTCCTGTTTTTCCTGTTTTCGTCGTGTTTCTTGCTCGGCGAATTTTTGCATAATTTTTTCGAACAATGACGCCATTTTTGTTGTATTTCTAGTTATTGGAATCCCACTTCTGACACCAGTGTTACGAATTATGGGTTTCGACGGATAAATTCCAATAACTAACTCTTAACAATCAATAAATAATCCTTTATTTACTAACTGAAAATAAACACAACAAATGTCAATAACGCTTATGTAACACTTCTGTCCATGTCACTGTACTCTAAATAACTGTTGTGATAATTATTCTATGAGTGGAAATATTCAACGACACTAGTATTTTTTACTTATATTTATCCTTATTTGTCAAGAACCAACTATTCGACACGTGGTTGTTACTTGTTCTCGAGCGATTCCTGAAACGGGAGTCACAGAGGCAGTTCGATCTCCTGAACATCAAAAATGAAACTACTAGATGAGCTCTCTGGTCGTGCCTACGGCGGTTCTCAACAGTCTCATCATTTCTCCAAACGTCCATAAACCATAGAGGAGGTGTGAGGTCAAATCTGTAACAATATTGTTATAGATTTGCCCTGAAACCGCCTCTATGGTTTATGAACGTTTCGAGAAATGACGAGACTGTTGAGAACCGTCGTAGGCACGACCAGAGAGCTCTTCTTGTAGGCTGATTTTCGATGTTCAGGGGATATCACTGGCTCTGTGACTCTCGCTTCGGTCTTGGTTCGAGAAACAATAACCACGTGTCGAAATAGTTAGTTCTTTGCAAATAAGGATAGATATAAGTCAAAATACTAGTGTCATGAATATTTCCGCTCATAGTGTATGTATGACAACAGTTATCTAGAATACAGTGAAATAGACAGAATTGTGACATAAGTGATATTGACATTTGTTGTGTTTATTTTCAGTTTGTAAATAAAGGATTATTTCTTGATTGTTAAAACTTAGTTATTGGAATTCATCCGTCGAAACCCATAATTGTAACAAATGGTGTCAGAAGTGGGATGCCAATAACTAGAAATTTAAAAAAATGTAGTCAATGTTCGAAAAAATTATGCAAAAATTCGCCGAGCAAGAAGAACAACGTCAGCAGGAACAAAAACGACGAGAACAAGAAAAACTGGATGAACAAAAACGACGAGAACAAGAAAAACAACGAGAAAAGGACGAACAAAAACGCCAACAAGAAAAGTTAGAAGACAAAATCTCATTAGAAAATATTATTGCAGATCTAGAAAAACGTGGGCAAGAGGATATGAAAAACTTAAGGCTCGAAATCTCGGAAATTTCTACTGAAATGAATACTCAGATAACAAATGTTAAGGAGGACCTAGAAGAACAATTAGTCAAATTAGAATCGAAGGCACTTAAAAATATGGAAGGAAGTTTATTAAATATGACAAAACATAAAAATGGAATTACATCAAATCAAATACAAAAATAGAACTACTTCAAAACCACCTACCTTTGATGGAGAAGCTTCCTGGCTAGTATTTAGAAAACAGTTCGAAGCAGCAACACAAATAAATGGTTGGAACGACAAAAGAAAAGCTGTAGAATTAATTCTATCTCTAAGAGGTAAAGCAGCTGATGTACTACAAAAATTATCAGAAAGATATCAAGAAGACTATCTTTTGTTAATGAAGGCACTGTATTCCAGGTATGGGGACTATCACAAGGAAATGCTTTACCAGGCCCAATTGGAAGGTAGGTGCCAACAACATAACGAAACGTTACACTAATTTCATGCTGATATTGAGAGATTGACTTGCTTAGCCTACCCAAGGGTAACTGAAGACATGTTGGAACTATTCAGCACCAAATCATTCATTAGTGGAATAAGAGATTCAGAATTAATTCAGTATCTTAAGATTATTCGACCAAATACAGGGAATGAAGAACTAGTGAGGGCCCTGGAATTTGAAGCTGCAAAAGTTACTTCCACCCAAAGCAGAGCTAGTCATAAAGTAAGACAAGTAGAGATAGAAAAGGACACAACCATCTCAGAACTCATAAACCAATTAAATGGTATAGTTTCATCAGCCAGAATTAATAGAGTGTCCTTCAGAGGTGAATGCTATGCTTGTGGCAAGTATGGACACTCTAAAAGAGAATGCCGTTCCAGAAGAAATAGAGATAATGATAATAAGAGATTAAGAGGAAGATCATCTTCCCCAGCACCAAGAAGAAATTCGGAAAACTACCAACAGTCAGAGTAAGGGGGCGAATTCTGGCTGCGGATACAATAGCCCCCAGGATCGTTAAGGTTAGAAGCATAGCAGGTGGAAGTTTATCAGTAAGTGGTTCAATTTTAGGACGTAATGTAAATGTTATTGTTGATACAGGTGCTGAAATATCATTGGTTAGATCTGATATTATACCAAAGTATAAAATCGAACCTTTGAAAAACCAAATAACTCTTAGAACAGCAACAGGAGAGAAAAGTTATATTCATGGAGAAGCAGATGTTTTATTAGAAATTGGAGAGAGGTTACATATTTTACATAAGGTTCTTGTGGCCGATATAACTGATGATTTTATTTTAGAAATGGACCTTGTGAAGAAATATGGACTAATGTATGATAATGTTTCTGGAATTTTGAAGATTCGTAATGAAGAGTTTATACCAAAATATTGCTCCAACCAAGGACAAGTAGGTCTTAAAACGATACAAGTTTATAAAATACCTGCATGCTCTGAACAAATTATTTATGTCCAACCTGAAAGCAATCATCGGTGGTGTGTTGGACTCATTGAACCAAAACATGACAATGAATTTTTAACGGCTAGGACTTTATCCACAGTAAAACGAGAAATACCGGTGAGAATCGCCAAAATCAGTAACAAACAATTAGATATTCAAAAAGGAAAACCAATAGCTACCTTAGAGCCTGTGTCATGGATAGTCCGATGTGAAGAACCATCTAGTTTAGAGAAACCAAAGAAGAAATATGTTGATTTGAGCAAATTTGAGTTATCATGGAAACATTTATCACCAGAACAAACAAAATTAGCTCAAGAATTTGTACTCGAAGAAAATGATCTTTCTAAAGACCATGAACTGGAGGGAACTGACTTAGTTTCACACCGAATTGATACAGGGAATGCTTACCCTATTCGTCAAGCCTCACGAAGACTTCCACTAGCTCAACAAGGGGAAGTTGCTGAATTGATTGAATCCATGAAAGAGAAAGGAGTTATAGAAGAATTATCAAGTCCATGGTCAGCACCTGTTGTTCTAGTCAAGAAGAAGGATGGTACAACAAGATTTTGTGTGGATTATCGAAAGCTCAATGATGTCACGAAGAAAGTTAGCTATCCATTACCCAGAATTGATGACACATTAACAACGTTTGCAGGATCGAAATGGTTCTCTACATTAGATCTAAAAAGTGGCTATTGGCAAGTGAAGATCCATCCTGATGACAGAGAAAAAACAGCCTTTTCAAGTGGAAGTGGATTGTATCAATTCAATGTTATGCCTTTTGGATTATGCAATTCACCAGCGACATTTGAAAGACTAATGGAAATGATCCTAAAAGAATTGACTTGGAAAACCTGTTAAGTCTACCTAGATGATGTAATGGTGATGCGATCATCCTTTAAAGACCATTTGAAAAATTTAAAAGAAATATTCTGTAGATTCCGGAATGCTCATTTGAAGCTGAACTATAAAAAGTGTTGCCTATTTCGAAACGAGGTGCAATTTTTAGGGCACACTATTTCATCTGCTGGTATACACACCTCAGAGGATAAGATCAAGGCAGTGAGGGATTGGCCAAGACCTAAAGATAAACATGAAGTAAGAAGTTTTCTGGGATTATGCACTAATTATAGAAGATTTAACGATAAGTTTGCTGATATAGCCAAACCATTACATACCTTCACAGAAAACAAAATAACAAAATCAACTTCAGCTGGACAAGAGAATATAAAGCAGCATTTCGCCAACTTGAAGCTGCACTCTGCTCTAGGCCTATTTTGTCCTACCCACACACCTCTAGACTCTTTATTTTAGATACCGATGCAAGCAATAGGGGCATCGGATCTGTATTATCGCAAGTGCAAGATGGTGAAGAAAGAGTCATTGAATACTTTAGCAAAACTTTCAACAAATCTGAGAGGAATTACTGCGTAACTCGAAAGGAATTATTAGCTCTAATAAAATCTGTGGAGCATTTTCATAAATACTTATATGGCAGGAAATTCCTTATTCGTACAGATCATGCAGCATTGATATGGTTACTGCAAATGAAAATACCGGAAGGTCAAATCGCAAGATGGATTGAGAGACAACAGCAGTATGACTTCAAAGTAGAACATCGGCGGGGCAAGATATGGTAACAATGCTGACGCTGTATCCAGACGACCATGTAAGGAAGCATGTGACCACTGTAGAAGAGTGGAGAAGAAAACAGGTATTGTCAATCTAAGAAGGACTACAATCGAATTGAGACAAGGATGGTCTACCGAAGAACTGATTGAGGCACAAGAAGCAGACCCAGATGTGAAACATCTTAGAGAATGGAAAAGAAATAACCGAAGGCCTACCTGGAAAGACATTTCAACAATGGGATCCATTACGAAGGCGCTTTGGACACAATGGGACTCGTTAGTTATAGAAAATGGGCTACTCAAGCGGAAATGGGAAAGTACACATGGGAGAGAAGTCAGAACTCTCTTAGTTGTACCCAGGGACAAGGTAGAAGAACTTCTCAAGGAAATGCATGGTGGAACATCCGGTGCACATTTTGGTGTCAATAAGACCATTGCAAGAATCAGAGAAAGGTTTAACTGGGTGTATTGCCGTGATGACGTAGAACCCTGGTGCAGGAAATGTACCACATGTGCAGCTACAAAGGGACCAGCGAAGAAAACCCATGGGAAAATGGAGAAGTATAATGTCGGATTAGCGTTTGAGAGGATTGCTGTCGATGTTGCCGTGCCTTTTCCTACCACCAACGATGGCAACAAGTATATACTGGTTGCTATGGATTATTTCAGCAAGTGGCTAGAAGCCTATGCACTGCCGAATCTAGAAACTCAGACTATTGCACGTACATTGGTAGATCAGTTCATATCACGATACGGAGTTCCATTGAAATTCACATTCAGACCAAGAACGGACTTTTGAAAGCGATGTCTTTAAGAAAGTTATGGAGATACTGAACATCCGAAAGACAAGAACAACTCCTTTACATCCACAGTCTGATGGAATGGTAGAGAGATTTAATCGTACAATGGAACAGTATTTGTCAAAGGTAGTAGCTGATCATCAAAAAGATTGGGACAAACATTTACCAGTACTGCTGATGGCTTATCGAGGATCAGTT
The DNA here is from genome assembly GCA_030704895.1 of Henosepilachna vigintioctopunctata. NCBI lineage: Eukaryota > Metazoa > Arthropoda > Insecta > Coleoptera > Coccinellidae > Henosepilachna > Henosepilachna vigintioctopunctata. The sequence goes on along the minus strand of JARQZJ010000134.1, from coordinate 2,693,943 downwards.
CAGGACACTACAGGTCACACTCCAGCGAAGGTACTTTTTGGAAGAAAATTACGATTGCCATGTGATCTATTGTTTGGTAGCCCCGAAGAAGTACGCTTGGAAGTAGGCACATATGCAGATGAGCTGAGACTGCATTTGAATCAGATACATGAACTAGTACGAGATAAGATTGAAGCAAGCACTGACCGAATGAAAACGAGATACGATCTGAAAACAAATTCAGTCGGATTTGAAGAAGGGGACTTGGTGTGGTTGTACAACCCACAACGGAAGAAAGGTTTATCCCCGAAATTAACACAGGCGTGGGAAGGAGCCTATAAAGTTATGAAACGAATAAATGACGTCGTTTACAGAATCCACCTCAACCCAAGATCAAAGCCGAAAGTTGTACATTTGGATAGGTTGGCGAAATACTATGAAGGGAGCATAGTAGAAAATTGTGGCGTTTTCCTATCAGAAATAAGACGGGGTCAGTGTTACAGTTTTGCCCTGAAGCCGCCTCTATGGTTTATGGACGTTTCGAGAAATGACGAGACTGTTGAGAACCGTCGTATGCACGACCAGAGAGCTCTTCTCGTAGATTCATTTTCGATGTTCAGGAGATCGAACTGCCTCTGTGACTGCCATTGTGAGTGATCGCTCGAGAACAACAAGAACAACCACGTGTCAAATAGTTAGTTCTTTGCAATTTGTAAATAAAGGATTTTTATTGATTGTTAAAAGTTAGTTATTGGAACTTATCCGTCGAAACCCATAATTCGTAACAATATAAGTCAAAATACTAGTGCCGTGAATATTTCCGCTCATAGAATAATATTTGACAACAGTTATTAGAATACAGTGAAATAGACAGAATTGTGACATAAGTGGTATTGACATTTGTTGTGTCTATTTTCAGTTTGTAAATAAAGGATTATTTATAGATTGTTAAAACTTAGTTATTGGAATTCATCGGTCGAAACCCATAATCGTAACAATATGAAATATCTCTCTGATTTTCTGGATTTTGTTAGTATTAGTATATATCTATGGTTAATCCATGGACATTCTAATTTTTGTACTATGTTTGTCCAACCTAACCTTAGTTCAGTTCGTATTGTATTCTTATTGAAACAACTATTGTATTGTTACGAATTATGGGTTTCGACGGATAAATTCCAATAACTTTTAACAAACAACAAATATCCTTTATTAACAACTGAAATATAAACACAACAATGTCAATGTCACTTATGTTTAACCCTATTTGCAAAGAACTCTACTATGCCGACACGTGGTTGCTACTCTATATTCTTCTCTCACGATCTCTGACTGGAATGCCAGAGGCAGTTCGATGTCCTGAACATCGACAATGCCCCTCTGATGAGCTCTGTGGTCGTGACTACGACGGTTCTCAACAGTCTCATCATTTCTTCAAACATCCATCAACCACTGGGGGCAAATCTGTAACAGTATATTTGTTCTCAATATATATAGGAATAAACGTTTTCTTTAATAATTAAATTGATCCTTTCGATCCACAAAACAACAGATTTTGCAGTCTTCTTTGATCCACGCTTTCAATCCTTGTATGGCACCTCTACTTGCAGAACTGCTGGTGTTATCTGTCCTTAATTTTATGTATTTGGGGAACACTTCTTTCTTCAGGCATGTTGTTAAAAACCATATATTCTGTGTGTTGATAGCACTTTTAAGTAACAGCTTAAAGTACCATCGTGCCAAAAAGCTGTTATCAGCTTCTTTTAAATATTTAATAGTGTTGGCGTTTACTTGATGTGAATCCATTATAATTGAATATGAACTTAAATTAAAACACTTGAACTTATGATTTACACTTTATTCGCTACATAGCATGACGCCTTTCGTCGTTACAAACGACTTCTTCAGATGCTTACAGAATAATCCACATAATACAGAATAATCTAATTAAGGACAGATAACACCAGCAGTTTTGCAAGTAGAGGGACCATACAAGGAATGAAAGCGTGGATTAAAGAAGTCTGCAAAATCTAGTACAATCAGAAAGATATTTCATTATTCTGTAAGCATCTGAAGAAGTCGTTTGTACCGACGAAACGCGTCATGCTATATAGTGAATATAGTATAAATATTAAGTTTCAGTGTTTGAATTCAAGTTTATATTCAATTATAATGAATTTACATCAAGTAAACGCCAACACTATTAAATATTATTAGAGGAACTCAAGAAGCTTGTATGGAAATGAAGAACAATTCCAATATTATTCGAAAATCAGTTCTAAACATTTTTAAGAACAACGAAATGTTAAAACCAAAATGTAGGACATTTTCAGCAATTGTTATAGTTTTCATATCTTTTTAATTTTCTATGTTAGTTTCCAAAAATTGTGGTAACTTTTGATTTAGTTTTATATTGTGTTATATAGTCTTATTGAATCGTTTTAATTCGATAGAATTAAATTTTTTAAACTTATATGAAATCGACCTGATCTGTCTCAATTCTTCAAAACTAAAACATTGAATGTGAAATAAACATAATAAGAATTTTCAAATATGTGCGTACAGGGTGCTTTGAAAACTATTCAAAAATTACTATTTCGAACCTGGAAAATACACACTGATATACAACTATAAAAATGTTAATAAGAATGTTAGTAGTTAATTGATAGTCATTCAGTAACATTAAAATGAAAAGATTTCAATAGTTCATACTAAAAGTTAATAGCAATTATTTTTCAGGAGTAAGTTCCTAAAAATTTCTCTTGACACATATTGATTTAGATTTTCGTGCTATTTCCAAATATCCAAATGGTTTTTGAAAATTTCATTATAAAAGGTCTTGTTTGAAGGTTCAATTACTTCATACATTTTTGCTATATGGAACTAATTTTTTTTGTGATTACTATGTGTAAAATATCAAAGGAATGTATGGGGTGTTGTGGCAGTAATGACCTAATAAGAAATTAGCAAAACTAATAACACACCCTGTCCTCATACCCAATAAATGGGGTATTTTCAGAACAGCCCGTGACTTTTTTCGCCCTTTAAGTGTCTCAATTCGATCAAAGAAACCGTATTTCAAGAAACACATTTCAAATCAAATCGGAATAAGAAAAAAATGTGTTGGTTAGAAACAAGAAATAAGTAACGCAGAGAAAGAATAGCGTAGACTTTTTTCATTCGCTAAAACAATAATGACATAGTTGTTTTAAACCTTCAAGATACTGCAGGTCAGACTAGCGCAAAATGAAACCTAGCCGGTATAATAATAATAATACTCTTTATTTCCAAATACATAATCATGAACAAAATACTTTTGGTTCGCGACATTGGAATGGAAATTGTGTCACTCATTCGATGATTCCATCTTAAATAAACCAATTAACAAATGAAATTAACTACAATAATTGTAATAAATATGAACGTATATGGTTCCAGCTCCATTAGATAACAACAAAATGAAAAAACATCTGATTTTAGGTGTTTTTAATGTGCCGATTCCAAAAATGCCACCAGATTTTTTCTATCAGCTCTAGTTTTTGAGATACACGTTACAGGTTAAATGATATTTTTTTTTCTGATAAAGGACAACAAATAAAGAGATAAATATGTACTTAATCGTCAAAATAGAAATTTCCCAGAATGTAATTAGCCAAATGGATACCTGGAATTGTCCCTGACCTATATGTTCCTATACTAGGAACTACTCAATACAATGCTCTTAATTACATTTATACCTGTAATTGCCTATGACCCGATCCTTCTATACCTGCTTGGCTGTACTTGATTTAGTATATTACTGAGTTTTCCCAAGTAAAGTTGTGCTATCATTTTGTGTAAATTTTGGTCGTTTTGTAGTATCAAGACACTAAACTGAAACAATGGTATCCACAAGCAGACGTACCTGTGTAAATCTTGTAATGTAAAGAGCTTATCTTGCCTATTTTGGCGTTCATTTAGGAGATCAAGATAAATCTTGGGCCCCACATTTCATATGTAAAACATGTGTTGAACATTTGCGACAGTGGACAACTGGAAAGAGGAAGTGTACCAATGGTTTGGAGAGAACCGCGGAACGATCATGACGACTGCTATTTTTGTCTCGTTAATATTAAAGGCATAAATAGAAACAATAGACACAAATGGACATATCCTGATCTAGATTCTGCAAGAAGGCCTGTAGTGCATTCGGAAGAAAACCCGTTCCATCATTCAGCAGTCTACCTGAACTGACAGAAGATAATACAGAAAAAATGGGTTTGCCTGAATACACTCCAGATGATTGGCGCCTTTTTATTGACGGTTCAAAACGTAGTTTAAAATGTGTTCTTTTACATAACGGTAACAAATATGGCTCAATTCCTATTGGTCATTCTACTACCATGAAGGAAGAATATGAAACAATAGCATTAGTTTTGAGAAAAATTAAATACGAAGAACATCAGTGGTCAATTTGTGTTGATTTAAAAATGATTAACTTCCTCCTTGGACAGCAGAGTGGTTATACAAAATATCCTTGTTTTTTGTGCCTTTGGGACAGCAGAGCTAAAAATGAGCACTGGGTTAACAAAAAATGGGCCTTCAAGAGATGTCATGATTCAAGGAATACAAAACGTGATCAACGAACCTTTGGTTTCAAGAGAAAAAATCTTACTTCCGCCCTTGCATATCAAGCTAGGCCTAATGAAGCAATTTGTGAAGGCCTTAAATCGAGATGGAAATTGTTTTGGGTATTTGTCACGTAAATTTCCTGGCATTAGCACGGAAAAACTAAAAGCTGGTATATTTGATGGTCCTCAAATAAGGCAACTTGTTAAAGATCCACAATTCACCACATCAATGAATGAGACTGAATCTAACGCTTGGAGTTCATTTGTTAAAGTAGTACAAAATTTTCTTGGCAATCATAAAGCAGAGAATTACGTAGAATTAGTGGAAACTATACTTTCAAATTTTAATATTCTCGGCTGTAACATGAGTATAAAAGTTCACTACCTCCACAGCCACCTAGATCGTTTTCCAGAAAACTTAGGTGATTGTAGTGAAGAACAGGAGGAAAGATTCCACCAGGATATTAAAACTATGGAAGATCGTTATCAAGGACGATGGGATAGCCACATGATGGCGGACTACTGCTGTAGCTTTCAGCGAGACTGCCCTAGTAAACTTCATTTTAGAAAATCGTATAAAAGAAAATTTTTATGTGATTAGTGACTAATGTAATTATGTAAATTAAGTTTTTGCAATAAATTCTTAAATCCATGTGTCTTTGTTTTTTTTAACTGTCAATAGTAATATTATATATTATAACAGTTATAACGTAAATTATATACACAATTTTTTTAAAAATCTCAAAAACTAGATCTGATTGACAAAATCTGAGAACTTTTTTATATTCTGCATCCAAAAATTACTCAGGAACAGTTAAAAAATCGCAGGCACCAAAATGTGTGTTGGCCTGTGATAATCGAACAAATTTTGTTTAAATTTTTTATATTGAACATTACTCTTAATTTAACAGAGGCAGACTGTTAATAGGCTTCATACCCAAGAGTGGACTATTTTCATAAAACGAGAATGTATGCTTTGGATAAACATAATTCATACGTCTTGTGTGGTAACTATGTTTAAAGGTAGAACCATCATACAAATGGTTCTTGAAGAAATGAATTAACAACTCATAAATATACTCGTATATCCCATGTACAGTGAGAATATTGCACCATCTGAATATTCCCCTGTACGATTCTCTAAATGATATACCAGTTATTATTCTCAAAATTCGTTTTGAGAATAATAAGTGGTAAGAAAATGTACTTTTTGTGGAAGACCGTCCATGAAGTTTATTCAACGAAGATGTATCTGTTTATAAGTAAGTATTTATCTGCAGGTGTATCGCTAGAATCAGACTGTTTACTAATTTTATCATCTAATAAATTATACTAATTAATTATCTAATGAATTTACCTTCGTATGAAGCGATCACTTTCTTTTGAACACATATTGTATATTCCATTTCAGACAGTAACTTCTCTAGTAGCATTTTCTCCTTCGAAATATATTGGATTTCTTTATTAATCAATTCCATATTATTGAATTCCGAAGAATTCACATGGTCTATCAACTATGGCTAGCTTATCACATGGTTAGCAACTTTCATTTTGCCAACGCAGTCATCACAAACGCACGTAACATTAATATTATCTGATAAGACCTTAAGCCACAAGTCTTTCAGAGATACACAATTCAGATGAAATTTGTTCTTGCGCAATTTACATATATAGAACTTTGTTAATAATAAAGTTATCGGAACACACGTCTTTATTGCTCGCCATCATTCGCTCTTGTCTATATTTGGATTTGTAAACAATGCAGTTTTAAGTGGCAAAGCAATGGTGGAGTTCGTAGTGAAGGTGATGTAAAACACTGTGCAATTTACAGACCTATCTTTATCAACAATGATTATACACAAGAGTCGATAGTGTATAAAATGTATTAATGTATAGTTGTAGCATAATGGACAAAATATGCTACAGCTGTTCCTATTACACTCTTTAAACCAGATTCTACGCTTTATTTGAAACACAATGAAAATGGCACTAATGAAAATTCAGTACTGTTATGTTAACAACCGTAGAATAATAATTAATTTGAATTTTGTCCTGTCAAGTTTTTTTACCAATTGATGATAAGGCGCGTATGGCATATATTATACCAGCAAACACCCAAACGCCAGTATTAATGGCCCTCAGTTATTGTGTAGTATTAATCGAACATGATTTTGCGGTTACGAAAAAACAAACTCACTTCCTCCATCTAAGCAAATATAGCAATAAAGAAAGCTGACAAAGGAAAACCTGAAACTGTCATTACTACATTAATTACAACATAGCAATTTCAGTTCACATCTCCATTTCAGCTATCATTCTGTTCAGTAATAATTCTATCAACTAGGTCATAAAATTCATTCACACACTCAGTTTGCAAAAAAAAATTGTTCTTTATAGATATTAATTACGTGTTTTGACCCGACTTATAATTCCAAAATACTTGAAATTGTCTTTTCAAGCGAGAGTACTACATATTTGTTTAATTTTCTCAGCTGTTTAAAATAACTGCAAACGTCAATAAAAAATAACAAGATTTGTAAAAACCATTATGTATTTTTAACATAATGATGTACATAACATAATACATTCGTAAATAAAATTAAAAAAAGAATCGTTTTTGATTTCAGCTATTCACATTGATCAACTTTAATTTAGTATTTAAAACACTCTGCAGTTCATTTACGGCCTGGACGTGACTTGACAATATATTTTGAAATACACTGTTACCATTATTGTTCAAATTCAAACACTCCAATTCCACTTCTATGTCTGTCCTAGTTGAAACAGCTTGCCAGAGGTGTAGACTTGTAACAAATTTGATTATGGTCGTCTTCAGACAATCAATTACATCGATAACTGTATCTCTTCCTTTGGATTCCACTGGGTTTTTCTTTCCCTTTTTACTCTGTATTGGTTTAACCAAATCGTGACATATGTTGCATATTATGCATGATATACATATAATCTGAAATTCCAAGAGTATAACTATAAAAAACTAAAAGACGTTACAGAAAAGGATGATAAATGTATTCAAATATTACAACTGAAACAAAGTTAATATATTTGGAGATACATGAAATATCATCGAAAAACATATATTCTAAAACAACACAAGATATGATATCAACACACAGTGCTGGCTATGGAGGTAAAATATTGAACATAGTTCCTGAGAACACAACTGAACAAGACAAGAACAGTTTGCTATGAAGCCTTTTCCAGAACAGAATGAGGAAAAGATGGAGAACCTAATACTTCTGGACTGTGGAACATTATACATAGCATGGTTTCGATTTTGAGGGTCTGTGATGAGTAATCGTCCTTTAAATGAATCTTAAACTACTCAATCCAAATCCCAATCTGAAGTGAATGCTTGTATATATATTTACTGACCCAAGTATCTTAATTGCTCAATTATTCACCTATGTTTGAAATTCCTGTTTGTTTTTGGCTTTCAAATATGCGAATTTCTTCAATAAATTGAATGTGACTAAATTACCTAAAGTTTCAAATATTTAAGAAGTAGCTGACCCGGCGAACTTTGTTCAGCCTTAGAGGCAAATGAGCAGACTTTTGATTTTATCAATGTTCATTTTTTTATTTGGATAATGTAAATTAAAAAAGCGAGTATTTTATTGATTGGCCATGTATTTTAGTGCATGGGCTCCACTCTTTAGTGAGGCACCTTGTGATAGGCAAAATTTTTCGTTTTATTATCAGGTTCAAGAATAAATAACTGGGATGATCTTCCGACCCGTGAACATGCCACATATAATTGACCATGTGAAAAACATGGATTTTCTAGATTCAGACCACAAACTTTCAAGGATTGGCTTTGAGATTTGTTTATGGTCATGGCGAATGCAAGACGGATCGGAAATTGAAGTCGTGCTCCAGCGGCATGTCGGTTGGGATCATCGGGATCCTTGGAATGAGAACTTCCTCACCTTCGAATTTTCATTTGAGTATCGTCGCTTAAATCACATTCTTCATAAATTTTCTTATCATTAAACGCGTTCCACTGCACAGTTTTGGTTGGTTCATGTTTCGAAGCCTGATAACTACGGAGCTAAGCTTTAATCGTAAATTGTGCGGTGCTAAGCTCAGCACATCCAAGGAGTTTAAAAATTCAATTGGATAGTTGTTGGCTTCATCTTCATTTGTTACAAAGGTAATGGATTTGAAAGAATGCAGTTTTCATCTGAAGTTTCTTCACAGAGTGCCATAGATTCGATGATTTGAGGCAAGCGTTTATTTCGTCTGTAGCTGTTGATCTTAGAATTACTGGCAGTGTTTGGCGCAAATCTCCAGACAGTTAAATCTTTGCGCCTCCCAAACATCTAGAGTCATTGCGCAGATCTTCCATTGTTCGGTGAAGTGCTTCCAAAGCACGTTTATGTGCCATTGTGCATTTGTCCCAGATGATGATTTTCGATTCTGATAAAACTTTGGCCATTGCCGAGTGTTCCTCAATATTCCATGTAGGTTCTTCAATAGTTTGAAGATTTAACGGCAATTTTAATGCTAAATGAGTCGCACGGCATCCCTCTAACAATGTGGCTTGCTATTCCAGAAGAAGCAACTGCAACCGCAATGTTGGATCTCGCTTGAACAGTGCTAAAACTACTGACATGAGGAACGTCTTACCAGGGGAATCCAGGAAATATAAACCAGCATTTCCATTATCAATTGCCTTCAACAATATATCATAAACTTCCTTTTGTTGGTGATTCAACAGGGGTACATTCATCTGAATTATTAAATCTAATTCCTTGGGATCATATTCACTTTCCCGTTCAAATTATCTATTAAATGCGTCATTCGTTTCACGACTTGGGAACGTGATAAAAAATATCCTATGTCCTTCTCCTGGTTCTAAGCTCCTTCCCCACCAAGATTCAGCCAAATTAGTTCAGCCGTTCTTGAGTTATAAATAGTGTAAATAACACGACTTTCTTTAATATATATAGATTGTTCAGTACGATAGTGAGTATTTTAAGTTAATTAGTAAATGTGCTCCTTAGACCATTTTACAGTAATGTAATGTGGTTAAGCAATTATTCAAGTCATATCGATTAAATTTCACAAACAATGTTTAATACTCTCGACATATATTTCTAGTTAATTTGGACATTATCAAGAGTTTCATGTATCTGAGTTATTTGAAACATAAACATCTGAATATAAAAAAGATAATTTTAAAATGTAACGTAACTTCAAAATAATGTAAAGACAACTTTACTCCATTGAGACCTTGAGAGTATGAAAATAATAACATCAAAACATTTGAATTAAACCTTAAGAATGTCACGATTCAAAGACTTTCCGTCAATTAGAATCTTAGATAGCTAACAAACAAAAACTAAATTTCAAAGTAGACTTAAATCTCATTTAACATTTCAATGTTAAGAAAAAAACAGCATAATAATGATAAAAAGGAAAAATTCATATTCGAATTTGACATATATCTCAACCTATGATGATAATATGCATAAACATTTTTTACATTGTTTATATCATTATATGTTAATAATTATATAACATTATATATTAATTGTATTATTATACATTTATATAAATGAAATGAACTTGATTTTCAACTTACTTCAACATTATTTACAACATACTCCATTGTAGTTCGTAACTGCAAAAAATCAGAAGTACCTTTCATAATACATTCAACATTCTCTGTTAATTTACTTAGATCAGTCTTTATTTTGATTGCAAGTTCTTTCCTTTGCACACTGTCTTCCTGAACTATTGCAATAAGAAATCTTAAAAGATTACCCAGAATATCTTGGTATGCACAATCCAAAAAACTATGAAGTCTTGAAGGTAGTGGTAGCGTAATGCGATCCTAAAAAAAAGTTAACTAAGTATTTTCTGGTTGAGATGTAGAAGATGTAGATATAAACAACTTTAAAACAATATTTAACATTTCGACATTTAGAATTTTTGATAGTTTCAAGGTCAATATTGATGAGTAAATGTGATAGAAATTTTTTTTAACTATTAATTAACTTCCAAGTTCGAACATCTAAAATTTGAACTACGCCGCTCTGACGAGAGCCAATAGCTCGAAACATAAGTAAACGGCTGTCACAAAATTGCAGGTTAATACAGTAAGTTTCTCTTTTATTCTATTTTAATACCTGTATAAGCCTTTTTGAATTATCTTAATTGTCGATGCAAAAATTTCCAGAAGGTATAAATATCGTCTCATTGGCAGACAATTGATTCAGTCTTCAGAACAGAGTCGAATAAAACTCTAACATTGTTGCATTCATTTTAAGCCACAAAGAAGTCGATTCCTCAAGTAGAATTTTGTGTTTGAAAAAAATTACATACAAAAACATTATTAAAGAAATTATATGTTTCAATGTACAATGTGAAGCTGTGAACAAAAACAAGATGAGGCAAGAGCGACATTCAAAAGTGGAACTTAAAATTGTTATTGGGAACACCTACAACTATGAAGGGACAGGCCTTGATGATATGCATAAATACTAAGTACTTATGATATAGACAAATGGCATACCAATAAAGAAAGGGCTGTTTGAACAATTAATTAAGGCAAAATTAATTAAGCCTGGTCTGGTTCTCTAAGTATTTGGTATAACTCTATGGATATAGAATTATCCCAAAAACAATGTCGGGGACATCAACGTAAATAATGAACAATGTATTGAACCAATGGTCGGCACCAAGCAAAACTAGATGGCATGTTTCACATTGTAAGTGAATTTTCCATCGACATCGATAAATGCCTAGTATTAAAGGATATAACAGTCAAAATTGAAGACAACTTCAAATGCGAAATGGAGATGACATGGAAAGATGGTAAGAAGGATAGACAAGTACATGGGGTACAAGTACAGGTGTTAAAGAATCTAATTGAGTAATGATTGATAATCACCATTGACTTCAGATGTTGAAAACAAATATAAATAAAAAAATCTTTTAAACTGTTAATACTTACTTCTGTCCAGTTCTTGGTTATTCCGTGGGAATAGTAGCACAAATTGATTAAAATTGATGAGACAACTAGCAGCGTAATATCTGCTGACACAGTTCAAGAAACATTCAACAGAAAAAGATTAAGCAATGCTGACACAATTTGAAAATTATTTCCTTTAAAACGTCACCGAAAGGAATACTCTTTTGTAGAAAAAATCTAGAAACCTTTTTGCAATGTACGACTAAATTGATGACTCCTCATGTTACTATTAAAAGTAGACCATTATTAACTGAACAACAAAAATATTAGAGACGTAGTAAAAAAATTCATGTTAAAGCATTGCGAACTAATACCTTTTAGGTTGTATTTGTCGGAATATTCAATGGCAACTCAAAAGCAAAGGATCGAATTCGATACATTACAGAATAATGTCGAAGATTTGTCTTCACAAAGGAGACACGACAGCAAACTTAAGATGAATGAAGATCCTGATAATAAAATAACATCAAGATTCTTCTAGCTTTCCATCTTTAGAATCCACTGTATATATCCCAAAATACATAATCAAATATTACGTAGATCTGAAGCTCAGACCATAAGAACCCATCTATAGGTAAGAACATCTGGAAATGGTTTATTGGTCAGGGATTAGTGAAAGTTCATTCCTGAGGGTGTGCAAAAGCCACAATACTTCCTCCAATCGAGAAAAAATTTGATTTTGAGAAAAAACTGCGAAATTTTGTAGGCACTAAAATAATATATAAATTCTCATATTCAATACAATAATTCTACATGTAATGGTTGTCGGGAATCTTTGGTATGAGATTTCTATTTTAGCATTTAAATTATATTAACACAAGGCAGCGATCGACCATAGTGACGTCTTCTCATCAGAGAAGTTCCAAAAGTAAGACTACAACACTGTAACTATATCTATTCTTTATCGTTGGATCTACTTATAGTATTTGGACTGTTCCACATACCTACTTATATCGTCGGTTATGGTTTATCTAAACATCTATAGCTTTATCATTTATATTTAGTTGAAGGTGTAAGTGGAAAAAATAGGATATATCAGAAATATATATTTAGAAATACAGTAGAAGGTTTTGTTTTGAAATATCTAAACTAGTGTTTGTTAAGTTGGCTGAGTTGGTTTTTATACTCGTCCATAATTTCGAATTAATAAAAATCAATTATATTTATGCAATATGTTTAGATGAAATTACGTGCCGTTTCAATAACACATATCTCGAGCAATTATCTGGTTCATGATATCTCTTGGACTTATGTGCTGACATCACACAACAGTTACTTCCGAATTGCAGGACACAATGATATCGACATTACAAATACACATTGAGGTCCTTAGATATCCTTTAGGACTACTTTTGCCTTAGGGTGTGCTTATACCCTGATTAGGAAACGTTAACGAAAATCGAAATTTAAATGACACCAGAAGTTGTGCCAAGCCCAAAATTGGCCCAGACGTTGTTGAGTTATGCGCTTACCAGCACATTTTGCGATTTATTTTCATATTATTGATATCACTATTTGTCATGTATAATAAAAATGAAGCTACAACTAAAGTTTAGATCTGAAATCAATGTTAACCTTTGTATGTATTTTTCCAGTACTTGACATTGGTTCTTGTGTAATTGGTATTTGATCTCACTTGGACCATATTATTATTCTTGTAATAATATGATCCAAATAATATAATAATTATTTGTTATGTTTGGACCTACATATTAACGCCGATTGAACACGGTAATAATCAAATCCTCCAGCAAAGTAAACCTAAAGCGTTATAGGATTACTAGACAGCTCAACTACTGAGCCCCTTACATATATCATTTCCATATTTCCATTTTATTTATTTTTATGAATAAATTTTTTTCTTCAATAAATTATCAATTCTTTAAAAATTATTCCAAGGATTTCAAAGAATAACTCAAGTTGTGAAAATTCAAATTTGTTTCTAAATGGTTATTTTTTGAATAATAAATATAAACATTACTATCTACCAAATAGGCATACGAATTATATGTAAAGAATTATTGCAAAGGCAATATATTACTGCTAAAAAAATTAAATAATCTTTGATTTCATAAATAAAACTATTGAATAACTGATAAGGGGTATTATTAATAATGCTTGGAACTTCATAGTTTGCCAATACAAAATTAGATGCAAAGTAGAAAACAAAAAAAAATGCTCTCTCAAATAATTCTCGATTCTTATGAATGCAAATTAGGCAACATTCAAAAATCAATTAAAATTTTTATTATTCAACACAATTTGGCTGATTTTGTTAAATAAAAGGAAGGATCTAATCTTTGGTTAGAAATTTCCAATGGGGTATATTGCAATAAAGGGATAAAAAACAATCAATAATTATGAATAACTACATTGAAAAATTGGAAGAAATTCTATAAAAATGATGTTCCCATCAAACTGATTCAATATCATTTTTTTAAAGAAAAATTTTCATTATATTTAGAAAAGCAAATATTTCTAGGAAACAATATCTAGAACAGCGAATATTTATTATATCTTTTATGAATAAATATGATACAGTTTGTACAATTACCTGATTAATAGGTTCATGCTTTTTTTCTCTGATGATGTCCTCGAATATTTTCCAATCTTCAATCAGTTTACCTAGTCTTTGTATGTGATTTTCCCTAACACCATCTGTAGATTTTATTAAATCTAAAGCAGCAGTAATACACCATACTACCTGAGTTCGAAGCTTCAGAAAATCAATATCCTGTTGAAATAAATTTTTAATTTCTAGGCTCTCCTCAGGAGGAGTATTTATCCTTTCTGGGTCCCAACTTACATAGACATTCAGGTCATTGTTGTTTCTAAAAGAATTTACTTCCCTAGAATGTTCTATTCAAAAACTTAGATCAGTTCACCTTACCTCAACAAATCCCATTTTGGAACCACTTCTACACTGTACATTAGAGCTTCCATATTAAGACAACACATGAAGGTAAGCATTATTCTATCTACCGTAACAGTTGCATAGTGGATACTATTATTCAATTTCTCTCGAAAATCCATGAATTCATCTAGTTTAGCAAATGATCCAAATTTGTAGGATGATGTAAGATGATCACTACTCTGAAATATAATAATCTGAATGTAAAAAGAACCTGAACCAACAATATTTAGAAAATAATAAAGAGATGTTCAAGAAAATCTAAATATTTTTGGTTTTGAAAGAAATTAATGCAGCCAAAAGAGCATAACATACATCTTTATAGTTTGAGGCAAAGAATTTCAAAGTAGCATCATAAAAGGTGGTTGCTAAGCCAATAAGACCAGTGGTAGGTAATCTTGAACAATGAATATAACCCAAAGAATCCAACTGCAGGTGTTTTATTTCGAGACTATTATACATATTTTGAGCTCCAATACCTCCTCCTACAAAATGAAAATTTTATCTGCTATTCTTTAACAATTACAAAAATATTTTATGTTTGAAAATGAGAATACTTACCTACAGTATGATATAATCTAACAGCCAATAATTTAGCATGAAAATTACTAGGGCTGTTTTTGAGCAAGCACTCTAGGAGCACTAAAGCAACAACTATTGGTTCAGGGCTGTTTTGTACCCTTGCCAAATCATATAGAACATGAACTGCAAGGAGGCCATAAGGATCTGATGGCCCTAAGTCAGTAGAAAGTAACAAATTGCCATAAGACTGGTAACCATGCTGATAATGAAGGGAAAATGCTGTTACTAATGCCTTCAGATGAAAATCTGGAAGGCGACGATGACTACCACAAAGTCTCGATAGTTGCAAGGCACATATATGTCTTTGCATTTGCTGCTCCTGGAGAAAATAAAAATTATAAGATAATAGACTATCTAAAAAAATATATTCAGATTTCAAGGTACAAAAGGAAAAAACATTTTTATCTGGTGCACATTAATAACATTGAAAACGTTAAAGTTAAAGAGCATTTTTTAATAAAAAAAAGTATAGCGACAGAATAATCAAAAAAAGTACGATTTGTGGAACTTACTGATTTTGGTATATTTGTAGCACTTATTCCCACATCTTTTAATAACCTTGTGCTTAAGTCAGCCTTTTTTTCTTCATTCAACAATTTCAAATAAGATCTAAGGTCTGTTACACAGCAAGGTTTATGACCAAATTTTCTGAAATATTCAACAAAGAGCTCAGTTACATCTCCTAGCAACTCAAAAGTATCCATATTTTTTTCTGATAATTTGAGACAGAGTTCAAAACGTGCAAGATATGGACCTCTCAATAAAAAACCTACAATTGAAACTATGATTACAAATACCATTCATGTGCATAAAATACTATAAGTTTTTGAACAGAAATGTACCATTATCAGCTCCATTCTCCACAAGCCTACATATGAATTCATGTGCTTTTTCTGGTGAATCATCAACTGTTTCAATGTCACTGTCACCTAAATCATGATTATCTGTACTGTTTATATTTTTATTATCGGATATTATTTCAATTACAGAATTAATGTAATCCTTCCATATGTTCCATTTGTCTACACTAAAAATAAATTATTTTAAGCAAGCTTCTACTGAGAGCTAAATTTGTATTATTTATTAAAGGGCCTTAAATTAGAATTATAAGATTTGCTTTTTACAAATACATTGAAAATAGTTATGACTTACCTCTTAGCTAATATTTTTTTACTAATTAAATTCACATCATTCCATTTTTGTAACATTTTCAAATAAGGTATTTTTGCCTGGGATATATCTGTACACGATAATTTGGCACCTAATGAACCATCTAAAACTTGCAAAATTTCTTTGTACTTTTCTTGCTGTTCTAAAATCATAATATAAAGCTGAACTTGTTGCTCAGCATCCATTTTATTCTCAACTATTAGTTTATCCATCATGCGTTCAGCCAGGCTTAATAGAAGCTGTTTCTTTTTGGGATCAGATTTACCTTATAAAAATGTCAAATAAAAATTACCATCAATTTTAAAATATTTTAAACTACCTTCTCCTCTGGAAGCTTGTAAAACAATGCTCATAACAGCCCAGCAATAATAAGGGTTTTTTGGTTTGAACTTATACAAAGACATAGCAGCTTTTTGCTGAGATTTAAAGTCACAAATTCTCACGTAAGACATGAAGAGATGTGTATGTAGTTCTTCATTTGTAGGATCTAACTTTACAGCTGTCTCATATATTTTACAAATTCTTTCCACTGAAAATTTTTTTCTGTAGAAAATGATTGAATTATTAATGATTCCTATACCTTGTTGTAATTCTCGACAACACAAAGTCATAGCTTGAAGAGTAGCTTCATCAGTTGGCTTTTCTTCTGTTAAGCTATCCAAAACCATAATAGATTCACTCTCTTTACCTATACGAAGAAGAGTTAAAGCTTTTAAAGCTTTGGCACATAATAAATTGGGTGTTTTCTTTAACACTTTTTCGCATTCTTGCAAAGATTTCTTGTTGTTACCACTATCTAGCCATTCTGTAATAAAAACAAGATCAATAGCAAAAACGGACTAATTATTCAAACAAAAATTATAGGACTTTCAAAAATAGGAAAATTAATATTAATATATAATTTGTTATATAAATAACTTGTAATTGAACAAAACCTATTTTATGATATTAAATACATATTCAACTACTTCTTAATCTACTATTCTTTGTGCAAGTAAAATAGCAAATATATTTGAAATGAACATATAATTACCGTAAATTGGCCGAAGCCTTCTTTCGGCTACTGAATTATCTTGCACGTGGTTTTTCGATGACATCCCGAGATCATTAACTATCTTTTCCTCACAGTATTGAATATTTTCAATAAAATTCGATTCCAGGAGCCCTGGGATTTTTTATGGATACTAGAAATTAAATAAATTCCATATAAAATTGATCCATCACGGCACACCGAAATCTAGATTCAATTTCAAACCTTAACCTATATAAATTAAACGTCAAATGTCTTTAAAAAGTATTAACTGTTTTTTCTTGTCTAGAGGGGTCGTTGGCAATTTGTAGTTCGCAAGCTGTATTCGACTCCTGAGATGTATTTATTTATTTACGAAAAAATCATTTTCATTCAATAACCTATGTTAACATATACTATACTAATCTACGAAATTTGAATAATAGTCACTTAAGATATAAAAAAATTAATTATTTTTACTATTTTAAGCAGACAACTTATATTCAAACAAATAAGGTATCATTCAGGAGTTATTCCACTAATTGCTGAAGACTATGAAGCATCTAATTAATCAATACCAATCTGATTAGCTTCGCTTGCCATTCTGGTCGAAGGACTATGAAATTCATATTATCTACTATGAAAACAAACATTAAATGGATTTCAAGATCAAACGATATTTATCCTCAAATCAGCGGAATAAACCTCAGCAGATAGTAATTTGAACAGAAAGCATAAATCAGATTGTTTTCTTTTTTGTGGGATAATTAGGGCCTATACGAGTACTTAATTTATTTCGAAGATCAAAGTAATCACAACTGTAATTTACTGCTTGTATACCTAACTGGCAGGCAACGCATCTCAAAAACTTATGCTTATGCTGGACTGTTTGCAGTTTATTTATGTGAAATAAATAGTATGGGTTGCACAAAACACCCGCATATTCTAAATTAGAACGAACGAGAGCACAATACAGCGTTTTAAATGAATGTATAAAAATACCCTTAGATATTCTTTCAATATAACCAAGGATCTTACGAGATTTCAATGAAACATTATTTATATGCTGCGAGATAGTAGGCTTTCCATCAAATAACACACCAAGGAATATAATTGCAGTTTTCGACTTGTAAACGCAAACAATAATTATATTATTATTGAGGCAAGAATTGAGGTACTTCATCTATGCCTATAATTGACACAAACTATTTCAGCATAGTGATGAAAAAAACGAAGAATAAATTGGTTGATAGGATCAAGTAATTCAAAACAAATAAAGTGCTCTGACAACATACTTCACAACCCATATATCTACAAATTCGATAAATATTGAACCATTTCGAATTAAATTTGAATCAAATCAAATTCAATGACTGAATTTGAAGAGACGCAAAGTATTAGAGCTCAAGAACTCAAAAAGAATTGGTGCACAGTTTAAGTATAAATCTCACAGTATAACTAGAAAGCTATAACAGAAGTTTTTTGACGATTATGCATGAAGAACTCCAATACATTCCATTGTAACCTGTTGTCTTAAATGGTTTCGTTACAGCATTTGTATGTCACGGCGTAACGGTTTAAGTTTCAAAGCTTTAAAGATTTATTTTGGTAATATATTCATGGTCCGAAACGGAGCAATGACTCAGTGTGAGAATGAGTCACATTTAAGACAACGAGTTTATTATGGCAATTTAATTCATCCTTATTGGAGTTAGTCGAAAATTGCTATTATCTTGAATAGCCTAGTATAACGAAATATTTATTGGAATTAGCATTGGTGACGGCTTCGTTGAACTTCTGTTTCACTGATTTCAACTTCTTTATATTTGTTCTCTAAAGGACGTTGAATATATCTGAGAAACCTGTCGAGTCCACTGCTTTCATCGAAACTTGTGGTCTATAAGAGCCGGGGTATTAGTATATTACGGTTGCAAATTCTATGGTTGTGGCTTAAACCATAGTTTAGCAGTTTTCGACTTGTAAACGCAAACAATAATTATATTATTATTGAGGCAAAAATTGTGGTACTCCATCTATGCCTATAAATGGACAAACTATTTCAGCATAGTAATGAAAAAAACGAAGAATAAATTGGATGATAGGATCAAGTGATTCAAAACAAATAAAGTGCTCTGACAACATAGTTCACAACATATATATCTACAAATTAGATAAATATTGATTCATTTCGAATTAAATTTGAATCAAATCAAATTCAAATGGAATTTGAAGAGACGCGAAGTATTAGAGCTCAAGAACTCAAAAAGAATTGGTGCACAGTATAAGTAGAAAGCTAGAACAGAAATATATGTTTTTTGACGATTGTGCATGAAGAACTCCAATACATTTCATTGTAACCTGTTGTCTTAAATGGTTTCGTTACAGCATTTGTATGTCACGGCGTAACGGTTTAAGTGTAAGGAGATTCAAAGCTTCAAAGATTTATTTTGGTAATATATTCATGGTCCGAAACGGAGCAATGACTCAGTGTGAGAATGAGTCACATTTAAGACAACGAGTTTATTATGGCAATTTAATTAATCTGATGAAATATATGGTTTTATTTTATCTTATTTTAGGTTTTGAAATAAATCAATCCTCCAACTTCTAAACGCAAACTTGTTGCTTTATTAACCTCTTAAACTTATATTGTCATCTTACATTCATAGAAATATATATTCCAATGATATTTCATAGAACATCGTTTCAAGCTAAGATTTGATTTTTATGGTCATTACATTTCAAAAAACTAAATATTACTCAACACCTTGTCCTAATGACCACAAAAAATTAAACAATAAATTCACTCAACCAATTCATTCTTATGCTTCGAAAACTTAACGCTATTCAAAGCTTTGGTAAATATATCTGCAATATTGTCCTCTGTGCATAAATATTTAACAGTGATCAGACCTTCATTGACTTTTTCATGTATAAAGTGAAATCTCACGTCTATATGTTTCGACCTTCTATTGAACTGAGCGTTCTTAATGATACTTATCGCACTCTGATTATCAATATTTAAAGTGACATTGATGTTTCTCAAAATCATACATTCAAATAATGCTTTTAAATATAGTACCTCTTTGACACTTTCAGCCGCTGCAATAAATTCTGCTTCGGTGCTACTCAACGCTACTACTGGTTGCTTTCTCGAACTCCAGCTTACCGGTCCATTACTATAATATACAACATATCCAGTAGTGCTCTTTCTGGTCATCTTGTCTCCTGCGAAGTCACTATCACTGTACGCCTTCAACGTTTCTACATCGTCATCTCTCCTATATATAATTCCATGACTCCTTGTACCTGCCAGATATCTCAACAGCCTCTTGACATTATTTATATCTACTCTCGTTGGATTTTCTAGTTTTCGGCTGCAAAACCCAACTGCATAGGCTATATCTGGTCTCGTCTTATTAGATAGGTATAGCAAGCTCCCAACTGCTTCACGATAGGGAAATTTTTCTGGTTTGGGTTCTATCTTACAGTTATCATAATAATCGGTTATCGGTGTTGCTGCTGATTTAGCATTTTCCATACGGAATTTCTCCAAGACATTTTCTGTATATTTCTCCTGATCTAGTTTTATCCAGTTATCACCTCTCGTTAATTTAATGCCCAAGAACATATCAACTTCCTCAAACTTTTTAATCTCAAAATTATCTTCGAGATTTTTTAGTAAATTGTCTATGTCTTCATTTCTTTCTCCTGCTACTAATCCATCATCTACATAAATAGCTAAAAATAAAGTCCCATTTTGGTTTTTAAATATGCACTGATCAACACTCAAAGGATTCATGCCATTTTCCTTCAAACATTTTGTAAAACATTCATTCCATTTCATTGGCGCTTGTTTTAACCCATATAATAACTTCTTGAGTTTGCATATTTTTCCTTCTTGTTCATCATATCCCTCTGGTATATTCATGTAGATATCTTTGGTTATTTTTCCGTAAAGGAATGCCGTCTTGATATCGAACTTTTTGAGTTTGAAGCTTCTTTTTACTGATACAGCTAATATCATTCGTAGAGAACTGATATTAACTACAGGACTAAATACCTCTGTATAATCAAGACCCTTTTGTTGTTGACATCCTCTCACTACAAGTCTTGCCTTATAGGTCCCGTCATCTTTAATTTTAAATACCCACTTATTTGTAAGTATTTTTGTGCCCTTAACTTCCCTTTTGTCTATATATTCCCCTGTCTGATTTTTCTCTAAAGATCCTTCCTCATCTTCTATCGCTTCCTTCCATCTGTCTCTATCTCCACTTTGCATTGCCTCATTGTATGTCAGCATAACATAAATCGGTGTAATATAGCATATAATAAGTCAGCATATAATAAATCGGTGTAAATTACTTGAAGTGATACATAGACTTTTTATCTAGCTGTGGATATAAAATGTTAGGATGTGGAACAAACTGTGGGCTCAGGAATTAGGAAAATTACAATTTGATTAGGCCGGAATCCGTCGAAAATAAACATTCATACTGTAAAAAAAAAGGGGACCGATAAGATAATAGCGACAGGTGTTCATTAGTGAGGCGAGGGACTGGGACATTTCTGTTTATATCAACATCGTGAGGCGAATGACTGTGTGTGTTTTGTTTCTTCAATCCAATTAATTGAAATGCATTGTGTAGTATGTGATAAGACAATAGGTAAAAGTGGATATAAAATCCAATGCAGAAAATGCGATGGTTGGACACATCTTAATTGTACCAATATTGCAAAGGATGATATTCATGATAAGAAGAAAATTGACTGGCATTGCAAACAATGCAGAGATTCTTCAACATCAGCGTTAGAGGAGGAACTCGAAGAAGAGGCATCTTTGAGAGAAAAACTGGATAGATGTATAAAGCGAAGGCAGAGTCAAATATATGAACATTCACCAAGTACCCAGGATATGTTTAAAAAATTACTGAAAAAAATTGAGGGCTTGGAAGAAGCAATGAGCTTCAATAATGAAATGGTAGAAGGTATGAGGAGCAGCTTGGATGAATTAAGAAAGGAAAACAAAAGTATCAAAACAAAGTATGAGAAACTGAAAATAGAGGTTCAAGAATTACGACAGGAAGTAACAGTATTGAAGGAAAAAAATGCAGCAACTGACATAGAAGCTGATCTAAACTCTAGAAAAAGAAACATTATAATATCTGGAGTTATTGATAAGAATGAAATAGTGAAAGTCCTAGAGAATTTAGGGATTAACGATGCTGGGATTAAAGTGAAACAAATTCCAACAAATAAACCCATTAAACCTTTTGTTGTTACATTTTCATCAGAGGAGACCAAAAGAAATGCTCTTCAGAATAGAAAGAGTAGGGGAAATTTGAACTCGGCAAACATGAATTTGGGGGAACAGAGAGAAACATATATTTAAGTGAAGACCTTCCAAAAACAATTCAGGAACTGTTAAGGAAGGCAAAGGAACTTAGAGAGTCAGGTTATAAGTATGTTTGGTCAAAAGAGGGAAAAGTTTTCTGTAGAAAAGCAGACTTTGCTAAAGTTTTGAGAATAAAAAATATTCAACAAGTGGAAGAACTCCAGCAACAATCAGTGAACACATAAACAATTGTCATTTTTGCTTTTTTTAAAATTTCCATTGTGGGTCGGATTGTATTATGAACATTTTTGGATATATTTGGTGTGGCTTTTTATTAAATTTTTAATGGATACATTCATAAATCAATTCAATATTGAAGAGTTTCCAACATTAAGTGTGGAGAGGGTTGAAGATCTGAAAGCACACATAAAAGATACAAAAAACAAAACTCTTAGAGTACTTCACAATAATATCAGAAGTGCTGGTAAGAACTTAGATGAATTTAAAGTAATGTTAATACAGATAGATGTTAACATTGACGTTCTTGTCCTTTCTGAAACTTGGGATATTAAGGATATTGGTTTGTTACATATAGAGGGATATAAAATTTATTATAACTCTAGTAAAATAAATCAGAATGATGGAGTAATTGTCTATATTAATGAAAGCATACAACATGAAGTGGAAATTATAAACGCCGTTCAAATAAAGGCGTTAGTGACAAGCATCCTCCATTTGGGTAAAAAAGTGCAAATCATTTCAGTGTATCGTCCACCCAGTATGAAAATAGATGACTTCACCACAGCACTGGATACGCTCTTGGATAACTGCCAACAGAGAGGTAAATTTGATGTAGTATTGCTTGATGGATTGCTTGTTGGATCAATTGATGCATTAAATTATCTCAACATATTAAGTGAAAATAATTTTTTCTCCTTAATCAATAGCTACACAAGGGTAACGAAACACTCCAAAACCTGTATTGATCATATATTTGTTAAAACTGGTATGAGTAGAGATTTATTTTCATCAGCAATATTACAAACAACCATAACAGATCACTATAGTATTTATGTGGAATTCACATGTTACGGGAATGAAGATCATGATATAGTAACGGGAAAACTAAAGAAATATATAGATTATGGAAAACTTCAAAGTGTTTTGGTAAATCGGGGATGGGAGCATTTGAATAGTGAAATGGATGTGGACCGTCAATGGCAAGTTTTTGTGGAAACACTACAAATTGCTACTGAAAATAGCACAAAAATAGTTAAAATAACAAACAAAATTAAAAAAAGAACACCTTGGATCACAAATGGATTAATTAAATCTATACAAGAAAAAAACCGGCTATATAAAAACATGGTGAAATTTCCGAACAGCTTAGAATTGGTAAGTAAATTCAAAAAACACAAAAATAAACTAGAGCAACTGATTAGACAAACTAAGACAGACTATTATCGCAAACAAATAGATAAAAACAAAGATAACTCAAGAGGATTATGGAATATTGTAAATGAAGCCAAAGAGACAAAAATAGAAATTAGCGAGATAGAGAATATACAGGGTGATAAATTAATAAAAGAAAAAAGAGAAATTGCAAATGAATTCAATAAATACTTTTCGGAAATAGGTGTAAACTTGGCCAAAAAAATCAGTAAAACGCCAGAAAGTAAATTGCATACCAGAAACCTGAATTCTATTGTTTTTTTTGAAACAGATGAAAAGGAAGTTGCCAGTATGATAAAGGAATTGAAAAAAGAAAAATCCCCTGGGTGGGATGGTATCACCACAACAACACTAAAGAATATTAGCAATAATATCGTAAGCCCTTTAGCTAAGCTCATAAATAAAAGCATGAATAGTGGGATATATCCAGAAATATTGAAGACATCGGTGGTAGTACCTATATATAAATCAGGAGACAGAAAGAATCTCTCCAACTATAGACCAGTGTCCTTAACCTCCACATTGACCAAAATATACGAAAAAATTTTGAAAAAAAGACTGTACATTTTGGAAAAATATAAAATTTTGTCTGATAAACAGTTTGGATTTCAGAAGAACAAATCAGCACAAGATGCTATAGCTAGGCTTGTCGCCATCATATCTGATGCCATAGATAAAAAAATCCCAGCCTTGTGTGTTTTTGTTGATCTGGCAAAGGCGTTTGACACGGTAGAACACAATGAATTACTTAGAACACTAGAGTCGATAGGATGTAGAGGACTAGCACTCAACCTTATAGAAAGCTATTTAAAGGGACGTCACCAAATTGTAAAAATTGGAAACGAAAAAAGTATAGAAAGTGTAATAACATACGGAGTACCACAGGGAACAGTACTTGGTCCAATTCTCTTCTTAATATATGTCAACGACTTTTTCAGTGTGGTGCGGGTGGAGAGATAACCAGTTTCGCAGATGATACGGCTATTTTCTTCAGGGCACCAACGTGGAAGGTATTGGAGGAGAATGCACAGAGAGGATTATCCCGGGTGTTTCAGTTTTTCAGAACAAAGAAATTGACAGTTAACTTTGAAAAAACGAAGTTCATGACATTTGCCAGTTACAAAAATTATCTACCGACCTATACTAAATTACTTATTCCAAACGATCACTCACATGTTGAATTACAAAAAACAAACAGTACAAAATACTTGGGAGTACTGATAGATACGCATCTAAGATGGGACCTTCATTCGGATTTGGTTTCGAAGAGAATTCGACTTTTAATAAATAAATTTAAATTTTTGAGACAAATATGTACAATAAATGAACTAAAAATGTTGTACCACGCATTGGTCGAACCGCATTTAACGTATGGCATATTGGGATGGGGAGGGTTAAGTGATATTTACTATAAAAGGATGGAAATAACGCAGAAATGGATAATCAAAATAATGTATAGAAAAACGATTACTTACCCGACCTTGGACCTATATGAAATAGCAGACGTCTTCACAATTCGACAACTTTATGCCCGTTCACTTCTGATACATCAACATAGTGTAAAACCTGAAGTACCTGAAAATGAACAGAAGTATGAACTTCGGAGTATATCATCAATACCAATACCAAAGGCTAATAAAACAATTGGACTAAAGGTCTTCACTTACCTGGCACCATTATTGTATAGGAAACTACCGCCAAACATACGGAAGAACATAAACATAGGAGCATATAAAAGACAAATCAAAATCTGGATTAAAACAAATTCAAAAATAGAGTGGAACAAGTTCTTCAACCGATATCGCCACACTTGAAGGTTGAATTAATTAATTTTAACAGTAGTTTTTTGGGCTCATTTTGTTTCATTTCATTTCATGTTATTTTTGTTTTCGATTGTATGAGAAGAATGAGTAAATTTTGATTAATTACGCTATTTGTAGAAGCATGATATGTTAACACTTAATTGGATACATTATATTTTAATTGGTAAAAAACTCACTTACAAGTGTCTTCACTTTTGTGAGCAAGAATGTTTATTGAGAATATCTAATTATTGGATAAAAATGTAAAAATATTATAAAATCTTATACTCTTTTCTTAATAAACATTATTATTATTATTATTATTATTATTATTATTATAACATAATCATCATAGTACTTTGATATGTTAATTTTTCTTCCTAGTTTGGTCCTAGTATCTTGCCTTTCGGTTGAATTCCCTTGTCCCAAGTTCATGTCTTCTTCATCATCGTTGTCTGAACTTTCTTCATAAAAGTATTCTATTTCATTTTCACGAACTGGTGTTACATTTTGTTGTTCCCTGTTGTTTTCTGTCCAAGTATCTTGTTGAATACATTCTGATTCAATGTCTTGTTGTGCTTCGATGTCGTTTTCTTGTTCATTGTTGTCTTGAATACTCCTATCACATTCTTCGTTTTCTGCCAATACATGTTCATTTAACTTCCATCTTACCATATTTTCATTTTTATTTTCCTTCTTCTCAAATACAACATCCCTTCTTATAATTATTCTTTGCTTTCTCTCATCCCATAGACGGTATCCCGTTGGTGCATATCCCACGAACAGAAATTTTTCACTTCTGCTTTCTAGTTTTTTTAGATCCCCTAAGGTTTTAGCGTATACTTCTGATCCAACAATTTGTAGTCTTTTTAGATCTGGCTTATTACCCGTCCACATCTCTATTGGTGTTGAATCAAGGGATAAAGACTCCGATTTAGGATGTAAGCCGCAACCCTGACTGCTTCACCCCAAAACTTTTTATTTACGATCATGTCAAATAATAGAGTTCTTACTTTTTCTATCAGCGTTCTGTTAAGACGTTCAGCTTTCCCATTCAATTGTGGTGAATAAGGTATAATGGGATCCATAATTATACCTTTCTCTTTACAGTAATTTTCTAATCTAGTATTTATATATTCTCCACCATTGTCACTCCTTATCTTTTTCACTTTAGTGTTTTTATCTCTCTCCATTTCTTCAATATATTCTTTTATATAATCAGTTGTCTTACTCTTGTATTCTAGAAGGTATATAACTACATAATGTGTATAATCGTCCATTAAAGTTAGAATATATTTCTTATTGTCCCATGTTGTTGGGTCTATTGGTCCACATAGATCCGTATGAATGATTTCCAGTGGTCTATCAGCTCTTGTTCTTTCTGTATTGAACGGAGCTCCCACCTGCTTTCCTTTCATGCAGATCTCACACGGTGTCTCAAAATAATCGCAATCTGTTGATTTAATATCCATTCCTGTTACCATTTGTTTATTGATAAGCTTCTTCATATCATTTATATTAATGTGCCCCAACTTACTGAGCCAATTTTTTACGTTTTCTTCATTCGTTGTAACGAGGAAAGTTTCATCATTGTGGTATTCTTGTGTGAGTTCTATCATGTACAGACCTTTCTCGTTCTTAGTTCCTTCTAGTATTGTTTTATTTCCCTTCATTATGTATACCTTTTCACCTTCAAATACTACCTGACCTTGATTTTTTGTGATAGCCTTTACTGAGAGAAGGTTTTTGCTTAAGTCCGGTACAAACAAAACGTCCTTCAATTTGCATTCCTTCGCTTCAATTTCTCCAACTCCCTTAGCTGTGATTTTAGTACCCTTCTTGGCTACACATATTTCACTGTCATCTTTCAGGAGATTTTTGAACAACTTTGGATCATTCACCATATGGGCAGTACTTTCAGAATCTAAGACGAACATGTTTCGACTAACTTCTGTGGAACTGCTGCTTTCTGTTAAAAAAGAAACTTTACTAGTACTTTGTTGGTCGGTTTTAGTATTATTCCCTTGTTTATCCCTAAAGTAACAGTTATTTTCTGTATGGTTAGATTTTTTGCATATTTTACATTTTACTTCCTCAGTTATATGATGACTATTATTTCTAGCTTGATTTGCATACCGATTTTTTTTATTGAATGTAGAGTTTTTATTTTTACTTCTGCAAAAACGAGCAATATGTCCTACCTTTTTACAAATATAACACGTTTTGTCAACATTAGAACACTGAAAAGCTACAGGTGTTCTCATTTCTTGATTTTTATTCATAGTTTCTTCTGATAGCAATCTTGCAACTAGATTCGTCAATGTTTTCTCTGTATTTGTAGTAGATTCCCAAGCAGTCTTGAAGAATCTGTATTCTCCAGGTAATGTGCTCAAGATTTTTGACATCAACATTTCGTCGTTGACCTCCTGTTTTAATGATTTTAATCTGTAAGCTAAATTTTGTAGTCTACTTACATGAGTTGCAATATCACTTCCTCTTTCAAATTGAAAGCTGAAAAACTCCTGTAAAAGTCTACACTTTTTCTCCTCGTTATCCTTCTTAAATATTGTCTTCAATTTCTGGTACATTTCTGCAGACGTTTGGCAATTCAGCATGTGTACTAACACCTTATACAAAGCAATAACGAACTCTCGTCGGTCAAAAGGCCTAGTCACTCGTAGTATGAAACCCAAATTTCTGCGGGCATGTTGGACGATCACTTCAATATTCAATTCAAAGGTCAGTTTCTTATCAAGCTTAACACCAAAATCATTCACTAAACTGTTTTCAGTCAAACATTAACCAGACAATGTCAAGTTGGAAGATACAGGATTCTTACTTCTGGATAAAAGAATATGATGGTATTTGTTCAAGTGCTGTTGTAATTTGAATTACAACCAGAAATGTAATAAGTTCTCGTCATTTTAAGAGAATATACCTACTTATTGGAAACCTTACCTATTCTTAGTAAGAAACTTATACTTATAGAAACCTTACTGAATCAATTATGGAACACCTCCCCTCTACACTATATTTCACAAAAAAATTATTTTTAAGTAATCCTTACTCAAAACACAACACAAATTTGATTTCGATTGCATTAAATCGGTACACACAAAACACTTCGTTTTCATAATTTGATGTTATCAACGAACAATTATCACTAGCACCTATATTACACTTTAAAAAATTGATGAATAGAGGATTAATACTGAAACCGAAAAATATTCAACTTCAAACTATGAAAGTCTTAAACAACACAAAATTGATTTGTTTTCACTGAAATCGGTAAGCACACTAAACACTTTGTTTTTTATAGTTTGATGTCGAGATTTCAACAAATTATCAACAATAACACATGTATTACACTAGACACAATTGAAAAATATAGAATTTTTACTAAAAGCTCAAATTATTTACCTTCAAACTGCGAAAGTTTTGAGAAGCGTTATATTTGTATTAGTATACAAGCTAAACTAATGGAGGGGTTGTAAATTTCCATAGACCACCAGCGCCACAGTGCCATATACTCATTTCATGGCCTGTTTGCAATCAGCAGTATAATCAAGATGATTTTTCGTCAGAAATAGGTGGTTTGAGGTTTTAATAATGAAGACTTGATTCGGTATTACCTCTGTTACATGTTTCTTGATACATGTTCTTCTTTTCTCTTTTTAGTCTTTCATTACTTCATTACCGAAATGTCTAGTTTTTCATCTAGTTATCCTAGATAACTTCATAAGCTATTTCTATTCCCAATTTCTTTGTATCGTCTTGTCTGCGATGTTCTTATGATTCAGAACTTTCAGTAATATTTCTTAGTCTTCTAATCTTCCTGTTCTGTTTGTAATTGTGCTTCTTGTTCTTCGAATTGTAACATTAAACTTTCTAAATCTACACAACTGACACCAGTTCTTACAACTTTGGAGTTCGGCGAATGAATCCAATATCTATTTAATATTCATCGAATAAATTAGGTATTCAACAAATGAATTCGGATGATTTAAAAGTATCATTTATTCATAATTACAATAGGCAAATAAATCAATAATAACCACATTCTATTAGGGGCACTACTGATAGATTCAAGAATAGGGTATTTGACTGCATTAAAAATATAGATCAAAATGTTGTTAGGTTGATAGTAAATATTATTTTAAACCAATATAGGCATTACATCCTTTTGAAATATATATGATTTTTAAGAGAAATCAATAATAAAATAATTAAAATTTCATATTTGATCACGTGATTAAAAACGCACTGGATTGGCTAAATCGCGAGTGACGTCAAAGCTAACAGCCAACAAAGCTAACGTTCAGCCAACTAACAAAGCCAACAGCCAACAAAGGCTAACGTTCATTTCTCTGATGTCTTTGTAGGTGTGTGTTTGAGTGTTTATTCCCTCGTTTTATTAGCTATTTCATTTGTTGAAAAAACAGAGAAATTATTTTGAATAATTATAAATATATATTATATAAGGTACGATGGAAAGCAATTTTGTTAAAGCTGATAGCAGAAATCTCCCGAGGATAGAAGCTATTATGATTGGACAATTTTTTAAAAACAATCCTGATTTTTATGCTCTTGAATTAATGAATGTAAAAACATCACAGTACTCTGTATATCTCTAAGTCTATATATTATAAATTATACTCTAAATGAATGAATGTTTTAGAAAATGCCTAAAAAAGTTTACTTAATATCACAAACATTTTAGGTTATTTGATGAATGACCATTCAATACTTACAAGCATTAGTTGAAAATAAATGTAAAATAGATGACACATTTTTGAGTTTATTTATTTACCAATTTGCGAACCAAAATCATAATAAATTCAATCAAGTGCAGCACTACTTGACTGCATATGTAAGAAATATACAATGTACATTACATGTACTATGGTTTCCTTGTTTTTACAGGTCCTCTAGAGAAACTAAAGGAGATGTTCAACTGTTTCTATACTGTTTTTGTTGCCATATCGTTTTCCATCTGCAATAACAATTTTATCATCGTTAATTCACCAAAATATAACTCACATACAATAAAGTATTGAAGTTTTATTATTTTAAATCTTTTATTATACCAAAGTATAAAAATTCAAAGATAGGAATAAAATCCAGTTTATTCCGTTCAAGATCAACAATAAAATAGGTACGTACGTAATTAATAACCTCAAAATATAGTAGAATGTATAGAGAAGAATAAAACGAATATCTAATAAAATCAACTCGTTATTTATGTATGAAATATAGGGTAGGAATTATGTACTTACTATCACACATGAAAGCGTGAGATTTTACAGCTAGGTATATCTTTCGGGTTTCTACGAGAGAGAATTAACCACTTTTTCCGAATTTTAGTGTTTGTCGGAAGGTTCACAAACATTTTCTCCGGGGTTTTTTCATTCAAACTTTCTCTATCATTTTCATAAAAATTGGAAAAATTTTAAGAGAATTAATCAAGAGTTTTCACTGTGGACAACTATAACTGTAACAATATGAAACGTACTCGTATAATGAGGCAGTTTTACAAATTGATAGTGACACAGTAGGTATCTACTATAGTGACACAGTACTACCTCATCTGAGGATATCATGCCCGTTAGTATAATATGGTCAAAATATATGTTTTATGTTATATTTAAATTAACAGACACTGAATTCTGACTTGAATCCAGTGTTTCAAATCAGCAATGCAATACTTTCGCCAAAATATTTTCAAAAAAAACTTGCTGCACTTTTGTCTCTGGTATGAACTTGAATGTGCAACGGTTTCTGAAGAAACGTTCAAGAAAAGAAAAAACTGATCAAGACGTTTGACACGCATAACTTGAAAATGCCGAATGAAATTTCGGTGAAATGTCGTGAAAATTCATATTATCTTTCACAAAATTAATGGATCGAAATCTGGCATGAATTTCATTAATTTTTCACCCTTCGTGAAATCCTCAAAACTTCCAATGAGCAGTCTACACAAATGGACTTGTTTAATGGAAATACCATACAATTGTTTCATTCTTATTGGGAATCATCAATGGCATGAATCGAAACAATCAGATTTCGATGGTTTTTCCATAAGGCTTCC
This sequence comes from Henosepilachna vigintioctopunctata, assembly GCA_030704895.1. Taxonomy (NCBI): domain Eukaryota; kingdom Metazoa; phylum Arthropoda; class Insecta; order Coleoptera; family Coccinellidae; genus Henosepilachna; species Henosepilachna vigintioctopunctata. Next base: position 2,662,008 of record JARQZJ010000134.1, on the reverse strand, counting down.
AGTCCCCATATTCAGAATGAGGAGAACATTCATGCGCGAACTAATCTATCATGTGAGCTCCCTCTATCGGAGAAACGACATAAACTTTCTCGGGCATTCTAGTTCGCTTTCTCGTGACAAGATCAGTGAGAGTACGTAGAGGCTTTGTAGACATGCCATTCAAACACCTCAGAACTTTGTTGATGTGTAAGTATGGTACCCTACCTCATCGCTGAAAATCACACCCTAATGGACGACTCGATAACTAGTTTTCATATTCACGAATCCTTCATAGTTAGTTAATTCGATTCATACCAGTGCAGATTCAAAATAAGGATGAAACAATTGTATGGTATTTTCATTCCACAACTTGGATGATTTTTCGGAACGCACTTGATATCCATTCTCGAAAGTGATAGTTTGTGTTTTCGTTGACAACATTTTGATGAGAGTTTTAATTGAAATATTTCGATTGAAAGACTCAGTATTGACTAACTGTAAGGGATTCGTGTATATATACTGGCCCGCCGCTAGCTGTTTCGTCGCCCGCGTGCAATACCGATTATGCCGCCCTACTATAAGAGTTTTGTCAAAAAAGGGATAATTATTTCTTCTATTTTTTTTTATTGAAGTGTTGAAAAAGAAAAACAACTAAACTAAGATCAAACATTTATTTTGAATAATCAATTTAATTAACTCGTTATTTTTGTTTACTGATGTGAAAAATTTTAAACGTTTTCTATTTCTATTTATCTAGAAAAAATGTACTCTTCTTGCCTTTAAATTTGCTGAATCTTCTATCAACTTTCTTGGGTCCAAAATGTCTAAAATTTCATTTTCAATTGGAATTATTGCAAAAAAACTTAGTCTTTGCTGGAGATTTGTTGATCTTAAATAGTTTTTTATAATTTTCAATTTTGAAAAAGATCTTTCGCTAGATGCAACTGAGACCGGCAGTGTAAGTAATATTCTATTGCTGTGTTCGGAAATGTTGAAATTAAGTTGGTAAAATATACTGTAATGTAGTTTGAGGATCATTATACTGGTTTTCTGAAAAATACAACTTTAATCCAATGATTTCATTAAATAAATCAATACCGTCAATATCTGATTCTCTATTTAAATCATCCTTAAGTTTTAGATTTAAATCTTTACAATGTTTCATCAACTCATCATTGGAATAATTAAATAAGTTAATGAAGAAAAAAGCCAAATACCTCGGAAAATGGTTTTAACTCGTCGAATCTATCCTTTAAAGAAGTTATTGCTTGATCTAGGATTCTAAAATAAAACTCTACTCTATATTTCATGTTGGGGTCTACTAAAATTTCATCACTGTGTTCATAGTTAAATTGTGTTGATTTTCTTCCACGGATTATATTTATTGAAGGGATATCTGTTTCTGCGTTGAGTTCGTGAGCCACTTAGGAATCTTTTCACCACCTTTTTGTGGATGATGAAAAGAGAACGTAAATTTCTTGAATTATATTAAATAAATTCACAGTTTCATATGTAACATTTGCTGCAACGTTCACTACCAAATTAAGACTAAGGGCCGAGCATAGGATATAAAATGCGCGGTTATTGATTTCTAATTTTTTTTTATAGTCCATTGTGTTTCCACGCATAATAGATCCCTTATCATAACCTTGACCACGTAAGTTTTGAATATTGAGATTTAATTCTGAAAATAAATCCAACACAAAAGTGCTGGTGGTCGGACAGTAACCAATGAAATTTTCAGGTTTCCCAAAACTTTTTGAATATAAACTTAAATTCAAACACTTGAACTCATGATTCACACTTTATTCACTACATAGCATGACGCGTTTCGTCGTTACAAACGACTTCTTCAGATGCTAACAGAATAATGCATTATTAATTTGCATTATATTCAAAAATAAATTACAGAATAATTATTCTGTAAGCATCTGAAGAAGTCGTTATTACCTATCGCTTACCATAGCGAGCGAATTGAAAAGGAAGCTCAATGGGGATTCCCCTAATATCAACAGTCCCGTTTTCCATAGAATGGCAGATATGACGTTTGGTGTTGCATCTTAGTTTTGACGGATATCAATAGATGTCGGTGTTAACGTAATTCTAATTTCGTTATAATTCCTAATAATCCTAATTTCTGTAATGGTTAAGGGAATTCGACTGATACTACTGATTTTCATACTCCTTATTCCATGCCTAGCTTTCGGAAACTCGTTGGTTCCATCTTCAGGGCCACTACAAGCAAGTTTACATTAGCATTTCATATAGATGTTAATATGAATTCTTACAGAATGCGTGGTTTTCAGCTCGTGAGTTGTGATGCATAAACTGTAAAAATTCTTCTACCTATTGTTCACATTTACTATTTTTTTACTAACAATCAATATTTAAACATCAAATGTACTTCCACAATTTTTACAACTAATTAAGATCTTTTTTCTTTAATTCTAACTTCTAGAAGGTATCACAGTTAAAATGAATTTATGGTTAGGTTCAATCAATGATAATGACAATTTCAATTCTTGTTCTATGGCTGTGTCGTCCAAGGTGTCTTTTTCTTTTTCTGGTACTGAAGGAATTTTGACTGTGTCTGATAGATGGCGCTATCCATCCAGGGGTCCATCGAAGGAGTTGTTTGTTTTGTTTGGATATGTTAAAAGATAGGTATAAACATTGCTCAACCCTTGTGTGCCGTTCTTTCTGTTTGTTGGGTTTGTCTGCCTTCTGATATTTATCATTTCTAGGATCAATCTTTTGTTGTATTTGCCATTCACTTCCAATATTTCAGTACTTTCGAAATCTATTTTATGGTTTTTTTCCAGTGAGTGTAGGGCTAAAGCTCATCTGGGGTTTCTTTTTGTTATGTTGCTTTTTTGAAGTGCCAATCGAATTTTTAGCCACTGTGCTGTTTGTCCCACATTGTTCCACATTTTTGTAGTGGCCCTGAAGATGGAACCAACGAGTTTCCGAAAGCTAGGCATGAAATAAAGAGTATGAAAATCAGTAGTAGGATCAGTCGAATTCCCTTAACCATTACAGAAATATAAAAGCAACGACTGTGATTTGAAATTGTAAGTATATATATATATATATATATATATATATATATATATATATATATATATATATATATATATATATATATATATATATATATATATATATATATATATATATATATATATATATATATATATATATATATATATATATATATATATATATATATATATATATATATATATATATATATATATATATATATATATATATATATATATATATATATATATATATATATATATATATATATATATATATATATATATATATATATATATATATATATTCAAGAATTTCCTATATTATTCTGTTCCCGACTGTAAATTTAGGCTAACCTTAAAAACATGACCATTAATCAAGCTATTCAGAGAGAATATTTTGTAATCAGAATTATTAGAAATGGGGCAACAGATTGACCCCAACAATAATAAATAAGATAACAAGAATTGTACATAATAAGGTTCAAATCACATTGCGGGTTACCACTAAGATGTGAATTTTTCGATGAATAAAGCATTGTTTAAAAATTCTTGGAGGAATTTAAAATTGTATATTTGAAATGAAGTGGTGTTATGTTATTGGATTCAGCTTACTTCTAAATAGTTCTCTAAGTGTGAGTCAATAATTTCATTTGAATATGTAGTTTTATCAGTTTTATATGTCACTATCAGAGTATCTAGATAATCTTCGTCTATTTCAAATAAGATTATAATTTAATAATATTTTGAAGAATGTTGTGGTTCTTCTACTTTTCTCGTCAATTTACTGAATCATGAACAGTTATGAGTAATAGCTTTTTCGAAATGGTTTATAGATTGATTTTAAGTGTATAACAGTGAATAAGATGAGATCGATATTTAGATTATTCATTACAAGAACTTCAAATATCCAGATAAATTCTTATTAGTATTAGTATTTTTATACTCGAAAGCCTTTTGAGTAGTATTTTACGAATTTTTCAATGAAGATTTCTCGTATACTTTCGAATAAGTAATCTTATATGTTGTACATAAATGATATTAATTTTTATATTATTTGTTGCTATTTCAAATGCTAGATGGTGTTCAAAATATATCTTTTTTATTAATTGAATATTATGTTGAAATTTCGCATTGAAATATTGATGGTCAATATTGTATTGTGAATTGAAGAGCTTCATTATGTACTAAAATATTTTTCAGATATATACGCCATATAATAATCCTAGAAAATCAATTCTTTCGCCTGTAATCAAGACATTAAACTGGAAAAATTCTCAATCGGAAAATGTCGTCATTAACCACAATTACAGCCACGTAAACTACCAATATCAACAACCTGGAAGTTCATTAACACCAACTCAAAATTTTGAAAGCACGACAAAAAAATTTTACCCAATATACAAACCCCATGCAGAGAACAATTTGGGTCAAAATTCTTTGAATGAAGGACAAGATCAGACAATATCCCAACAAAAAATAATAATACGGGTGAAAAAACAATTGCAGGTTTATGACAAGTGCCCACCCGGAGCTACTGGACAATTCGTGTTTTCTTTGGCTTGTAATCAGTTCTTGAATTGTTGGAAGGGACGTGGATCTCCTCAGAACTGTGCTCCAGGTAAAAAATAACTATACCTTATGCGCAATAGATTGATGTTGGGTATGGTTCAAAATCTTTTCGAGAAAAGATTTTGAATGTCTATCGTGGAATTTCTTCTCTTCCAAGCGATTAGTTTCTATTTGCGAGAGTATTCACTGAGTGTACAGGTAGGTATGTTAAAGAAATGGTTGCCGAAGAGATAGGACCGATTTTATCTCTCGCAGATATATACTAAGCGTCTCGTGGAGGAGAAGGACAATTTGCCGCATATCTCTAATATAACAAAGAGAATCATGTACATACACATTTGTTTCAATATTGAATTGTTTTCAGGCACGCTGTTCAATCCTGACACATTGACTTGCGATTTTCCGGAGAAAGTTCGTTGTATAACGGGTCCTCGTCGAACAATATATGAAGAATCACCTACATTAGTATCACACACGGTTATTAAAAAAATGTGCAACCTAATTGCCCTAAACAATTTTCTGGACGTATTCCAAACTACTCAAATTGTTCGAAATTTATAGTTTGTATGGAGGGAGAAGCTATGAATCAAATATGTCCACCTGGAACACTATTTGATTCCAACAGAAACATATGTGACTTTCCTAAAATAGCCAAATGCATTAATGGTGAAAATCGTCTATTGCATAACCAAAATATAGAATACTTTGTTGTTGGGTCATCAAACCAAGCTGGAGAGAATTCTTATGTTCATGGAAATTATAAGCCGATGATGCCAGGTTATTATCAAACACAATATAGTACGGATACATCTCATCGTTCAAATAACCGGAAAGGAAATTCCTTTTGTGACCCATACCGCCAAAACTGTAGAACTGCGATCACTGAAGGTGTTGATCGAGGCGTATCTGGATTTTCCAACGTTTTAACCGGAAGTAATCCATCATGTTTTCCACCAAACTGTCAGGAGAGTAAAACTTATCCGCATAATTATTTACAAGTTAGTTCCCCGGGTGTACGTTGGTCTCCATACAATTGCAGTAATCTTACAAATCCTAATTGCATGGGTTTACAAGAATCAGTTAACCATTTAGGTAAAGATTTGGGACAAAACTACAATCACAATAGTGATCAAATTTTAGATTCTTCCAATATACGGACGGTTTCTCAATGTAACTATGACAATCCTAATTGCAGATACTTCAAGACTGAAAACGGACAGACGATATTAAGAAATCCCAATACACATAGTTCTGTTAATATAAATAGTGGATTAGGTCACTTGAGTATAGATCTAAATCAAGGTTCTTCTAATATAAGAATAATTTCGCATGAAACAGGAACGCATCCATCACAATATACGGGACAAACTATTTTTAAGCAAAACGCTGGCTCATTTGAACATAGTACTGGACAATTCAATAACGGAGGATACAAAAAAAATATTGCAAATGAATTCCAGAACAAGCAGAATGAAAATCGTTGCACAGGCCAGAATGAAAACTGTGTTAGATATCCAAATATTGGCTCTAATTACAATCTGAACCAAAATTCAGCCACGAATAAGGGGTTTGCATTGCATAAACCTGCTCAATGTCCCAATGGAGCTGTAGGACTTCATGCACATCCTTATGACTGCTCAAAGTTTCTGAATTGCGCAAACGGTCGAACTTTCGTTCAAGATTGTGCACCTGGTACCCTATTCAATCCTAAAATGATGATTTGTGATTTTGATTATAATGTCCACTGTAGCACTGAAGTAACTACTGAAACCAGAAGTAACCCTTCTACATCTACTCCTAGAGAACCCTCTTGGGCCAATACCGACTATAGTGAAGACTTAACTACGAGTACCTCATATTTATCACCGAACTCTGAATATATTCATCCTACAACAAGAAAATCATTTTATGTGACTTCACGCCCTAACTCACCAGATCAACATAATCAGTATGATGATTTTGGACACCACCGATCAACACTTTCAACTGAAAAACCAATCGAACCTAACAACTCACAAAATCCTGACAATGGATTCAAGAGAGGAACAACTTTTAGGAATTCTCAGAAAGAAAAAACATGGCCTCCCCCATTTCCCGCAACAGACACCAATGCAGATTATATATTTGAATATTATGATGTTGAACCAGAAGCATCTATTCCATCTCAAAATAATGTACAAATGTCCGACATTGACTGCAATAAGGATAATTTTGATTGTAATCTGGGGTACCAAAAGAGGTGCATCAGAAAAAATTTAGTTTGCGATGGAAACTGGGTAAGAATTTATTTCATCAAATTTAATCATTAAGTATGAAAGTTTCATGAGAAATCTTCGTAGGCTTATTTCATGAGTTTATATTGGAATGATCTTATTTCCTCTCAATTAGGAAGTAACATAATTTCGCTGTTTTATTTTCAAACTGTCTTGTAAAATTCAGTATTCGAATTTCACAATTAGAATTTCTGCTTAGGTATTAATATTTTATATTAGTAAGTATATACAATTTCAGAATGATTACCAAACAAAAAATGGAACTAACAAATATTTTTTATTTTCTTGGACTTACATTACTTGACTTTTCACCACTTACTGATTAGCCTCAAAACGAATACTCAAACAGATTGGATTTTTTCCTTGAAATTGAATTTTCTGTGACGAAAAATTCGAACTGATGCTAATTTTGTTGGTATATTATTTGTGCACACATACAAAACATTCTGGAAGAGCACTTGAATCTATAAGCAACTATATATAACGGGTGATTTTTTAAGAGTTAAGTTTTTTAAGTTGGCGGCACTGGTTGGTAATGGCATCCAAGCGTCATCCGATGAAGTGAAAAGCTTTCAGTAAACTCTGCCATTTCATCATGGAAAGACTTACAAACGACCAAAGATTGCAAATTGTTGAAATTTACTATCAACATTTGTGCTCTGTGAAAAATGTATACCCTTTGTTACTACCATATTATGGTCATCATAATCGACCTGGTGAATCAACAATTCGTGCTGTTATCATCAAATTTCGCACCAAATTTACTTTTTGGACATTAAACTATTGTCTCGCATGCGTACAGTGCGCACTGAAGAGAATATTGCAGCCGCAGCGTACAGTGTTAATGAGGATCGTGAAATGTCAATTCGTCGCCGAATTGATCAAATGAGCAATTGAGCATGTGTTACTCAACCACATGGAAAATTTTATGTGTTGATTTGGGTTTGAAAGCCTATAAAATTCAACTTCTGCAAGAATTGAAGCCGAATTACCTACCACAACTTCTGATTTTTGGTGAATGGGCCTTAGAACAGGTTAATGAAAATCCGCTGTCTTATCAAAAAATTGTGTTCAGCGATGAGGCTCATTTTTAGCCTTTACGGATATGTAAATAAACAAAACTGTCGCATCTGGAGTGATGAACAGCCACATGCCATACAAGAATTACCGATCATCTCGAAAAAACGACAGTTTGGTGTGGTTTATGAGCTGGTGGCTTCATCGGTCCATTTTTCTTCAAAGACGACCGTGGAAGAAACGTTACCGTCAACGGCGAAGGATATCGAACCATGATACGCACCTTTTTTTCTGCCCCAGTTGGCCGAGTTGAACTTGGTTGACATGTGGTTTCATCAAGACGGTGCCACATGCCACACAGCTCGTTAAACAATCGACATGTTGAAGGATGAATTTGGTGAGCAGCTTATCCCTCGAAATGGCCCTATGAATTGACCGCCAATGTTATGCGATTTGACGCCTTTGGATCATTTCTTGTGGGGTTATGTAAAGTCGTTAGTATATGTGGACAAGCCGAACACGATTGAAGCTTTACAGGATAACATAATACGCGTAATTCGTGGGATACAGGCCGAAATGCTCGAAAAATGACGCAAAATTGTACCTTCCGAATAGATCATTTGATACGGAGCCGTGGACAACATTTATATAAAGTTATCTTCAACATGTAAATAGCAAAGGCCAAGTTATCAATTTCAATGAAAATTTTGAATATACGATGTAAATTGAGTGTTTTATTCGTTTTAAAAAAAACTACGCTTAAAAAATCATCCATTAGAAGAAGAGAAGTGTGCTACCATCTGATTGAAAACAAATAGTAAAGTTAACTTACTTGTATATCGGAATAATAAGAGAGACCTTAAAAATTCTTGAATGTGCCATGATTTCAATAATAAGATATTTTTCAATTGCTAAATTACAAAATTTCTCCGTCGTAAGGAATGGATGCCATAGATATTATATTGTACTACCAATAGAAACAATTCTTAATTGATATCTCAAGCAACTTCGGTTAACGCTAGTTCGTTTATATCTGAAACTAAAATATATGGTTAAATTGAATGGCTCAACTCCACTTGGCTTAATGTTTCACGATATATATATAACATTAAGCCAAGTGTTTAATTTAATTCAATATTTAATTACGTTTTACCAAGAGTTAAGCGAGAATTACATCTCAGTTATTAAAATATATAGTATATTCTTTACTCTGGCACTCTAGAAGAGGTAAAAACATCTGTATTTGTAAAATTGAATAGTGTTAATTTAGTGTATGAAGAAAAAGTTGTACTCCGAAACGCATATTAATGCATTTTATTCATTATATAAGAAAACTGAAATTATTGTTTGATTATGGATATTAATTTTTTCCTATTATCGGCCTCATCAATTATATGGTATACAATACCGAAAATTTATTGCATGCTGTGACTATATCTACAAAACAACTTTCAAATACGAAGGTTTCTCATAAATGGTCTAAAGGGATGAAAATTAATCAATCTTTTTGAGAACCAAATGTCAAAAAAAATGAAAACCTTACAATGAAAAGATTTATGTCAATAAACTAACGTCACTGGTCACATTCCAAGAATATTGCTTGTATTATTAATGAAATTTGGTTTTCAGACTTGATAGATAGTTTATATACCTCAAGATTTAGTCATAATCCTTTTCAAGCTAAAAATTTTCCATCTGGCAAACCCATCATATATTATGCTAGCCGTTATTCATTATTCAAAATAAAACGACAATTCAAAATGTTTTAGGATTTTTTTATTCAACAAAATTTCACGTGTAGAGATTTTTCCGCTTCAAAATACATTTCTAAGGGGTTTTTAATTGTAGGATAACTTACCAAACTGTTTCTTCTTGTATAAGTCATAAACTATTAGTAGGGTATAAACTATTCTAATATCTAAATCTGAATAGTTGTTGTCTAAGACAATTTTTTTACAAGATAAGAAGCATGTATAACTCTTTGGACGCTGTCCCATTTTATACTAGGTTTGACCATTAAGACATACAAATTCAAAATTAGAATTAAAAATAACAGTGTCTGGATGACCAATTGGCGAAACAAAAAGTGTAATGTTTCGAAATTTTTGGTGCAGTTGAAAATAAAATGCAATATGAAGCATTCCGTCATCGCTCTGCAAGTTCATTAATTTTAAACAATAATATTTTAAGTGTTTCAATTTATACGATTATACGTCCTTTGTGGTTATGAAAACGTAGGTATGTACGTTCAAATATACTTCTCGGGATTGCCTGAAGTTTTCATGAGATTCTTTAACTTCAATCTGCATGAAACTGAATGAAATGAAAAGTTATCAAATTTTGTTTTCAAGGAATAAATCTTAGTTATATATCATGTTATATGACATATTTTTCAGGATTGCCAGAATGGCAGAGATGAACAAGTTTGCAACGGAAATTTAGATAAATTTGAAATCAAAAAGAACACTCGCTTGGTAACAATAGAAAATGAAAGATGGGATAACACCAGTGTCACTTCTTGTGCCTACATGTGCCTTCAGTCAAAGAAATTCAACTGTAGTTCTTTCAATTACCGGTAAAAATTATGGCAGACTACTTGATGACTCTAATAGAGAATCAATGAAAATAGTGAAAACATTTTCATATTTTTGAATAGTTACGATTTTAAGTTGATTCAGGATAATTTAAAACTAAAATAGTTTTTTCTCAGGAAAGTTGACAATTGCTGTTTGCTGTCAGATGTGAACGAGGGTATGTCTGGTCGATTAATAGCATACGAACCAACTGACTATTACGAACTGAAAAGCTCAAAACTGGATTGCACTAATATGTTCAAATGTAGAAATAATAAATGTATTCAGAAAAATCGAATCTGTGACGGACAAAATGACTGTGCAGAAAGGGAAGATGAGAAAAACTGTCCTTCTGGTAAGATAGGCTATACCGTTCGGCTGGCTGGAGGAAAAAATCCCGCAGAAGGGAGGATTGAAGTCGGAGGTATGTGAATATCGGATTGCAAATAATAGCAGAATTCTTGATTGTTATGTAACTGAATAAAATTATTCCTTTCCATTTTATATAACATGTGATTTCAAATAGTATAAAATCTGTAATTTTCACAGCTTTCGGTAGAATTGGATTTGTTTGTGATGACAAATTTGACATCAAAGATGCCAATATAGTATGCAGGGAGTTGGGCTATAATCTAGGGGCAGTAGAAGTCAAAGGAAACTCTTACTATGCGAAAAATATTTCTTTAGATAATGTATTTTATATGATGGATGACGTTACTTGCCAAGGCAATGAAACATCTTTGAAAGACTGCGATTTCAATGGTTGGGGATCCCACGATTGCACCAATCAAGAGGTGTGTAATACAATGAGATTTTGTACACAATTTGAATGATTCATTCCTTTCAGGTAGTCGGTGTTATATGTAAAACAGAGCAGGAAAAGTGTCCTGCAACATTTTGGAAGTGTAAGAATACCAATGAGTGTATACCTTTGGCGTTCATTTGTGATGGTCCAGAAGATTGCTCAGATGGTTCTGACGAAGCAGATGAACTATGCGCAGTAGGTATTTCACGCATGAAGTTTAATTGGTTTTCAAGTGATCTTATTGAAAAAAATATCATTTTTAAATACATTTCTGTAGGGTCCTATTGAAATTCGCCTGGCAAATGGAACGCGGTCTTCTGAAGGACGGATAGAAGTAAAATATCACGGTGTCTGGGGAACAATATGCGATGACGATTTCAACGATGACGCGGCGAAAGTAGTTTGCAAAAGTTTGGGATTTAGAGGATTTGCAACTGTTAAGAAGGATGCATATTTCGGCCAAGGTTGGTATTTGAATTAGTGAACAGTATTTATAAGAATGAATGACTCTATTCTGTAGGTATTGGTCCAATTTGGTTGGACCAAGTGGCTTGTTTCGGAAACGAAACGAAACTAGAAAATTGTAGTCACTGGAATTGGGGTACTCACAACTGCGATCATAGCGAAGATGTGGGAGTTATTTGCGGAGATTCTTATACACATGACATCGAAAGACATGTAAAACAAATGAGCAATGTGAAGACTTCTGCGTCAAGTGTAGATGCCACATATCCTATTTATCCTGCCACTTGCGGATTACGAAAAAATAGCCTGCTAAATGCAGACAGCGATGTCCATTTCAGGGTTGTTCAAGGATCCAAAGCGAAAGTGGGAGATTACCCGTGGCAGGTAGAGTTATTTTGGATTCTAAATCTATATTATTTTGATATGGTTGATTTCAGAATATTTGAGCGTCATGGCAATTAAGTTGTAAATGAATGAAACATACGTCTGAATATTCAGAATAATTATCTACACTTAAATCGTAATGACTTGAATCGAAACAATAAAAAAAAAATCTAGATGCATGTAATAAATATGGAGGGGGGATAATTCTGAGAGAATATGATCACAAATAACAATCGAGCTTACGATATAGAGAAAAAATAGCTTGCAGCGCTTTTTGTTCTTTGGAGTTCATAGATAAATGAATCTCCAAAAGATCTATATAAGATATTTTGCGTTCCTTTTTATAGCTATCAAAAAAGCGGCCTATTCATGATGCAGAAAAACATTACATTCCGCAAATATCCATTGATAAAAAATACACCTGCTGATCCAACTGGCATGTACATTACACGGATCAGAATTGGAAAGAGAATTTGATAGTTGACTAGTCATCTGAATTCCATTTTTATAACAGGACTATGAAAGAATTCCCATATACGCCCTTACAATAATATATATTATTATTATTATTACGATTGTTCCACATGAGGAGAGCGACTGAACTTGAATTCGCAATTATTAGGACTTTTGCTTCATCTTTTTTGTCTCCCAAAAACGCTCCATCCTCTCTGAATGCTCTTTCTTCCGTTCATCGATGTCCATTTTCCTGGAGGTGGACGATTTGACTTTTGCTTGAACTTCACATGTGCGATTTTATAGCGACATTCAGTGCGATCTTCGAGATTTTTTATATTGATCTGTTGTAGATCCTTTTGGACCTCTTTTAGCCACTCTGTTCCGCATTTACTATTCATAATTATATCGAGTAGTTTCTTCGGTATTCTGGACTATTTCATTCTGTAGACATGTGCATAGAACTTTGCTGGTCGTTTTCTGATTTCTTCCGCTATTGTATTAGTCTTTAAATACAGTTCACTCTGAGGTCTTTGCATCCAAATTCCGTTTCTATTGATTGGCACGTAAATCTTTCTGAATTTTTCGTTCTTGTTTTTCTATTTCTCTAATTCTTGCATGACCGTCAATAAGTTCCCATTCCCTAATTATGTTTTCTAAAACAATATTGAAAAGGATTGGCGAAAGTCCGTCCCCCTGCCGCACACCAGTTTTGATTTCGAAGGGATCTGATACTTCGTCCATAAATTTTACCTTGGAAGTTGTACCTCTAAGTGTCTGCTTTAGGTTTCGGGTCTTTGGATCGATTCCAAATTCTTTCATGATTTCAAAAAAGGTTTCGCGGTCTACCGAATCATGTTTTCTTGAAGTCAATGAATGTGATCACTGTATTTCTACATTTCCTCATCTGTAATATCATCTTAAAGTCCAGATCTGTTCAGCACATGATCGTCCTTTTCTGAATCCAGCTTGGTATTCCCCAATTAGTGGATCCGCTTGTTGTTCTACTCTGTTTAGGAGTGCTTTAGAAAGTATTTTGTACGCAACCGGGAGTAAGGAAATTCCCTGTAATTATTGATATCCATTTTGTCCCCCTTTATATGCAATGGATGTATCAGTGCGCATTTCCAATCCTCTGGTATCTGTTCCGTTCTCCAGTTTCTGATATTAAATGATGAAGTTTTTGGGCAAAGTAGTATTGTTCAGTTTCCAGAGTTCCGCAATAATCCCATCTTCCCCTGCTGCTTTGTTGCTTTTGAGTTGCTTGTTAATTGCCGTAATCCATTTCATATCAGGGGCTTGCGAGACTGGATGCGTAAACCCCGAAAAGCCGAACTTAAGTTTTTCTTGGAGTAGATTGCAGTTGAGAAGGGTGCTGAAATATTATGCTAACATTTTGCAGTTATTTTATATGTAAGTTTCCAACGTGTCATCGGATTTTTTGAAACAAAGACTGGGCGCTTAGCATCCTCGCAAGTTTTCTCTGAAAGTTTTGTAAAAATCTCTAGTATTATTATTGGTGAAATCCTTCTGTATTTCGTGACAACTATTATTATCATATCTCCGTTTTTCTCTTTTAATTACTTTGGAGGCCTGTTTTCGAGTTATAAGGAAGTTCTCCCAGTTTTCCTCATTTTTATGGCCGTTACATTTTTTACATGCAGTTATTCTCTTGTCGACTGCTTGGTCGCAAATTACGTTCCACCAGCGGTGTTTCCTGGTGCAGGGAGGTTGCCCTAGTGATTCTTCCTGATTGATTTGTGCAATGATTCTTTTCGTGTGAAGTTTCAGATATTCGGGATCCGATCGAACTTTTTTGGGTGCAAATTTTTTATTTCTATTGGGTTGAAATCTTGTTTTTATTTGCAGGAGATAGTGATCGGAATCAAAGACGCCTTTACGAGTTCTGACATTTAAAATTTACTTCAAGTTGTTCTTGGAAATTGCGACATGATAAGTTTGATATTCACCCTGATTGAGACTGGGCGGTCTCCAAGTAGTTAGCTTATGTGCAGGTTTTTGAAATTGAGTACTCATGATTTTGAGTTCGAAGTTCCTACAGAACGCGATTAACCTTTCACCATTCTTGTTGGTACGTTTGTGTTTGGTACGGGCGCCCGTAGTATCTCTGAATTTCCTTTCCTTACCTAGCTGTGCGTTAAAATCTCCTAGCTAGATTGTCACGTGGTGTTTTGGTATTTTATTGGTTGTTTCTTCCGATGTTTCCCAAAAATCTTGTACGCTTTTTGAAATTGTTCTGTTGTGGTGATTAATGGGAGCGTGCACGTTGATTAGAGTGTAAGCTTTATTAGCTGATTTGATAGAAAGCAACGACACTCTCTCGTTGGGCGATGTGAAATTAATAACCGAATCGAGTATGGAATTGTGTATCGAGAATCCGGTGCCTAAAAGCGGTAATTTGTCCTTTGCTTTCACAGCAAGTTTCCTCTTATAGATTCTGAAACTGTCAGTATCGAAATGATTGATTGAACTTTTTCATGGTGTCGGTGAGCTGCTTCAGTTTACCTATTTTAGCGTGTGTATTAACGTTAATTGTACCGATGTGATATTTTTGTTTGATTTTGAGATTATGGAAGATTTTTGAGAAGCTCCGATTCTTCTCCGCATGGTGTGCCTGATCCCCGATGAATCAGGTGAAGCCAGTCTTTCGACTGGTGCCTGGGGTAGTGATACTTTGATCTTCTTTTTCATCATGCGTTCAAGCTGAACAGAGTTTTGTGGTGGTCTCAGTTGAGACCACAGTGTGTACGACTCGAATTTTGAGTTCGAGAAGATTGAAATACAGCCGCCTCAACGAGAGAAACAGACGCTGACCATTGGCCGTCAGATATATATATATATATATATATATATATATATATATATATATATATGTATATATATATATATATATATATGCCTGGGGTAGTGATATTTGATCTTCTTTTTATAATCAATAATGCGTTCAAGCTGAACAGAGTACAGTTGCAAATCATCATCACAGCCTCAGTTGAGACCACAGTGAGTGTACTTTTTACTCGAATTTTGAAAAATTCGAGAAGATTGAAATACAGCCGCCTCAACGAGAGAAACAGACGCTGACCATTGGCCGTCAGATATATATATATATATATATATATATATATATATATATATATATATATATATATATATATATATATATATATATATATATTGAATGTTTCACGACTGTAGATATGTATATTCAGTAATTACTTAGGATTGCAGTCCAGGACAGGAAAATAAGTTACCTCTTCAATATTTTCCAAGCTTTCGAAAATGTTTATTTTCTTCTTCAGGGCTAAAATAGTACAATAGTAACAATTCATATAAGAAGACATTATTGAAAATTTTTCTTACAATTAATGTGAAGTTAGTCCAAAGTATATCTCGAATTTTGAAAATAAGTACGAGTATTCCCAAATGCATTGGGGTCGGTTTATTGCATTCTACGTGTTTAGTAGTGGAAGGAAGCAACGACACTAACTCCATTTCTCAATTCTCCTTTTCAAGTGGATTGTTTCCAGATGTGTTTTCAATTTGCATAACGAGATTTGTAGAAAAGGTATTTTATTTTGAAAAATTTTTTTGAAAATACCTACTTTGCATTTAGCATTTAAAATACAAAAAGCAAAACTATTTGGTATTTTGAATTTGAAATAGTAAATCTGAAAAGTGAATTTTCTCAAGTTTCGAGAGTGAATATTAAGGGCGTTCTCAAAAATCATTGAACTTATTGCATGGAAATGCCACACATCGATTCATCCTTATTAGTAATCTTCAGCGATATACATCCAATCCATCAAGTTTCGATGATTTTTAAACGCCTCCAGGTCAAATTTTCAGAATGAGGAGAATATTATTCATTCGTGAACTAATTCCTGGGCTCAAAAATTAAATTTTTCAAAAGGTAGATTTACAATGATATGGTAACAATTCGAACGTATAGTGAAATATCGCTCTTGTCATCTCTGCTCAGAGCATCTAGCAGAGATGACAAGGGCGCTAGATGACAACAGACGTCATAGAATAAACCATTTCTCGAAGGTCTATAAGATACTCTATGTTTCAATCTGAAAATCACCGCTCTCCAAGAAACACGATTCATGGACAAAAATCATTTCGATATCGACAGTTTCAGGATCTACAAGAGTAAACCTGCAATTAAAGTAAAGGACAAGTTACCGCTTTTAGGTACCGGATTCGCGATACACAATTCCATACTCGACTCGGTTATTAATTTCACATCGCCCAACGAGAGAGTATCGTTGCTTTCTATTCAATCAGCTAATAAAGCTAACACTCTAATCAACGTGCACGCTCCCATTAATCACCGCAACAAAACCGTTCAGGAAAGCGTACAAGATTTTTGGAAAACTTTGGAAGAAACAACCAATAAAATACCAAAACACCACGTCAAAATCTTGCCAGGAGATTTTAACGCACAACTAAGCAAGGAAAGGAAATTCAGAGATACTACGGGTCCCCATACCAAACACAAACGTACCAACAAGAACGGTGAAAGGTTGATCGCGTTCTGTAGGAACTTCGAACTGAAAATTATGAGTACTCAAATTCAAAAACCTGCACATAAGCTAACAACTTTTTCATGTCGAAATTTCCAAGAACAACGTGAAGAAAGTTTTAAATGTCAGAACTCGCAAAAGCGTCTTTGATTCGGATCACTATCTCCTCCAAATAAAAAAAAATTTCAACCCAATAGAAATGAAAAAATTACACCCAAAAAAGTTAGGTCGGATCCCGAATATCTGGAACTTCACAAGGAAAGAATCACTGCACAAATAAATCAGGAAGAATCGACGAATAGAGAAATTCTTACAAAGAATATTCAGAAAGCCATTACACTAGGGAAACATCCTGAAACCAGGAAACACAGCTGGTGGAATGTAATTTGCGACCAAGCAGTCGACAGGAGAATAAATGCATGGAAAAAATTCAACGACCATAAAAATGAGGAAAACTATGAGAATTTTCTTATAACTCAAAAACTGGCCTTCAAAGTGATTATAGGAGGAAAACGGATATATGATAATAATAGGTGTCGCGAAATACAGAAGGATTTAACTAATAATAATACTAGAGGTTTTTACAAAACTTTCAGAGAAAACTTTGCGAGGTTACCAAGCGCCCAGTCTTTGCATCAGAAAATCCGATGACACGTTGGAAACTAACATAAAAAATAACTGCAAATTGTTAGCATAATATTTCAGCACCCTTCTCAACTGCAATCTACTTAAAGAAAAACTTAAGTTCGGCTTTTCGGGGTTTACGCATCCAGTCTCGCAAGCCCCTGATATGGAATGGATTACGGCAATTAACAAGCAACTCAAAAACAACAAAGCAGCAGGAGAAGATGGGATTATTGCGGAACTCTGGAAGCTGAACGATACTACTTTGCCCAAAAACGTCATCATTTAATATCAGAAACTGGAGAACAGGGGAATTTCCTTACTCCCGGTTGCGTAAAAACTACTTTCTAAAGCACTCCTAAACAGAGTAGAACACCAAGCGGATAAACCAATTGGGGAATAACAAGCTGGATTCAGAAAAGGCCGATCATGAACTGAACAGATTTGGACTTTGAAGATGATATTACAGATGAGGAAATGTAAAAATAGAGTCATCATATTCATTGACTTCAAGTAAGCATATGATTCGGTAGACCGCAAAACCCTTTTTGAAATCATGAAAGATTTTCAAATCGATCCAAAGACCCGAAAAATAATAGAACAGACACTTACAGGTACAACTTTCAAGAAAAATTTATGGAAGAAGTATCAGATCCCTTTGAAATCAAAACCGGTGTGCGGTGACGAACTTTTGTCAATCCTTTTCAATATTGTTTTAGAAAAGATCATTAGAGAATGGGAACTTCACGTAAAGGGCATACAAGTGGGTATAAAAAGAAAATAGAATAAATGTCAAATGTCTCGCCTTTGAAGACGATATTGCTTTGACGATCATCACAGACAACAGAACTGAAGCGATTCTCGCCGTAGAAAAACTACATGAAATTGCGCAGAAAACTGGGTTACAAATTTCTTATGATAAAACTAAATACATGGAAGAAAACTAAAAAATAAATCTTCTCTTATCACAAAACATGGTCAAATTCTGCAAGTCGGCCATTTTAAGTACATCGGGAAAGTTATACAGTCCCCAGGTTTAAACCGAATCGATAATGAACAGAGAATTACCAAAGGGCCTACAAACTAACATTGGCAACACTATAAAAAAACAGCATTTCGAGAGGCGCCAAATTGAGGCATTATAACACAACGATTCTTCCAGAAGCAATCTATGCATCTGAAACAATGGTTAATGACGGTCATGCAGGAATTAGAGAAATAGAAAAACAAGAACGAAAAATTCAGAAAGATTTACCGGTCAATCAATAGAAACGGCATTTGGAAGAAAAGACCTTACAATGAACTGTATCAAAAGACAAATACGATAACGGAAGAAATCAGAAAACGACGAGCAAAGTTCTATGCACATGTCTACAGAATGAAACAGCAGAAGAAGAACACCGAAGAAACTACTCGATATAATTATGAATAGTAAATGCGGAACAGAGTGGCTAAAAGAGGTCCAAAAGGATCTACAACAGATCAATATAAAAAATTTCGAAGATCGCACTGAATGTCGCTATAAAATCGCACATGTGAAGTTCGAGCAAAAGTCAAACTGCCAACCTGGAGTAAAATGGACAGATGAACGGAAGAAAGAGCATTCATTGCATGAAGCGTTTTTGGGAAGCAAAAAAGATGAACAAATGTTTTCAAAGATATCAATTATTTTTGCTTCAATGCGACTTCATAATAGAACATAAAACGAAAAGCTATTTTTTATGGTTATATTTTCTTTTTTTTCATTGCAGGCAGCTTTGAGGGTAAAGGGCAAGGTCCATTCAGCACATTGGTGTGGAGCAGTCGTTATTTCTTCCAAATTTGTTCTTACAGCAGCACATTGTCTAGTAGGATATCCAAAAGGAGCCTACATAGTGGTAGCAGGTGATTACAATGTTCAGGAAGACGAAGGAACTGAACAACATGCATATATTGAAGATTATTATATTCACGAAGATTTCCGTAAAGGGCACAAAATGAATAACGATATTGCCCTGGTCAAATTGAAGGGTAACGGTTTCAGATTGAATCAGGATGTTCAAGCGATTTGTCTTCCAGAAGCAAACACAAATTACGCGGTTGATTTAAATTGCACGATCTCTGGTTTTGGGTCTGTTGAAAGTGGTAAATCTGGTGAGCAAATGATTAGAATTAATAGCTAGAATCTGTTAAAAATATTTCCTTTTATTCTAGCTTTCTCTAATGAACTCAGAGCAGGAACGGTTCCATTACAAGCAGATACTATTTGCAAAATGCCACACGTTTATGGTTCTAGCCTCACTGATGGTATGCTATGCGCAGGAACGTTGAATGGTGGGACAGATTCCTGTGATGGAGATAGTGGTGGGCCTTTGGCATGCTTAGATCATGGTGAGCTTCAGCTTGATGTGGCAAAAATTAAGAATTGAAAGTGAATGAACGAATTATTTCAGAAAAATATTGAACTAATACGTTTACGGTGTCTTTTATTCATTCGCATACATTTTATAATATAAGAATGCCTACAATCGATATTTCAAACTATTAAAATTGCAATTACAATTAAATGTAATTGAATATAACTCAAATTCAAACACTTGAACTTATGATTCACACTTTATTGACTACATAGCATGCTATGTATGCTAGTACGCTATGTAGTCAATAAAGTGTAAATCATAAGTTCAAGTGTTTGAATAAAAGTTATATTCAATTATAATGGATTTACATCAAGTAAACGCCAACACTATTAAATAATTAAATGTAATAAAGCTGTACTCGAAAGGATATAAATGACTTCAAGAAAACTTCTCCTTGAAAAAGGGAACTACACCTATATATTCATTTAATTAAAAGTTCGATGAAAATTTGGTTTTCGGTCTATTTGTTTCATTAACATACATGTTCGTGAATATACCTGGAGATTTAATTCATTCATCACTATGACTCAAACTGATTCTAGTGGGTAGTATACAAACCCTTTAGAGGCATGAACAATAAAATGATGTTTTTATGTATTTGTTAGTTTATATGCATTTCGTTTCACAAAAGTTGTAGGTTTCATGTATAATTTGTATTGATGAGATTTCCTACCAGAGAGCACTTCAACGAAACTTTTCGAAAAGAAGCATCAATTTTCGAGACACTCTAAGTGGTTTTGTCTTAGTTAACTAGTGTTTTTATTAGACCAGGTGCTGGAAGGAGTTGAGTGTGCAAAATATGAAAACCGCAATCTGTTTACTGTTTTAGGTCCAGAAAAGCTTGCAAATTACGAATCTGGATGTTGCCGAAAACATTTCTCACCAAATTTACTTTTATTCTCCCCCCTAACATATCAAGTAAATCGATCGAACGAATGCTTTACAGCTATTTTGATGAATGTTTCAGTGATAATATCCAATTTTTTTTAATGATATCAATTATATCTTATATATAAAATTCTCGTGTCACAGTTTTCGTTCCCATACTCCTCCGAAACGGCTTGACCGATTCTCATGAAATTTTGTGAGCGTATTGAGTAGGTCTGAGAATCGGCCAACATCTATTTTCATACCCCTAAATGTTAAGGGTAGTCCACCCCTAAATTTTTTTTTTATTTTTCAGACAAAATTTTCAGTTTTTATTTTTTCATGATACAACATACAAAAATACATACAATCCTAAATTGTCACCCTTCTACTATCAACTCTTATTATTTATAGCTCTTTATTTCTTTGGCGGCTCGATGATATTGTTGGCAGGCGATTTCAGGCAGACGTTGCCAGTAATTCCCCGTGGAACGCCTACAGATGAATTGAATGCTTGCCTGATCACCTTTATGGAATAACGTAAAAACATTATCGCTAACCAGTAATATGAGAGTCAACTTCAAAATGATCAAAGTGCTGCACAATTTTCCAAACAATTTGTAGCTGTTGGAAATGGAAAAGTCCCAGTTGATGCGACATCTGGATTAATTACTCTTACCAACGACTTTTGCCGATTTGTAGACTCTCAATTAGCTCTTATTGAAAATGTTTTCCCAAACATTAGTGAGAATTATCAGAATTATGCTTGGTTAAGTCAACGAGCAATTCTTGCCGCAAAGAATAATGATGTACACGCACTGAATTTCACCATTCAATCAAAAATTGCTGGTGATTTTGTGACATACAAATCCGTTGATTCCATAACAAATCCCGATGATGTAGTAAATTATCCAACGGAGTTTTTGAACTCTCTGGAGTTACCAGGATTTCCACCACATAACTTAAAACTCAAAGTTGGTACAGTTATTATGATATTGCGTAATATGAATCCACCGCGACTTTGCAACGGTACTCGACTTTCGGTAAAAAGACTTTCGGTAAAGTATTAAGTAATCCGTTTTATATCATTTTGTTCAATATCTCTGCACCCAAATCTATGCTGAATTAAGGAATAAATCAACAATCTCAAATTCAAAGGACATCGCGTGAAGCTCCGAACAAAACTCGATGCTTTCTATACTACGAGTAGTTACTATCAGTATTCGGCCGCACTCAAAACAAAACCAAAAGTCGCCGTCGCATGAACGCCATATATCGCGGAATTGAATAGTATCCCAGTTGTCAACTCTATGTCAGCCTGGTTAACAAACCCTTTTGCGACAGATGCTTATCAGTTATTATCTAGATTAATAATTTTCAATTTTCCAAGTTGTATTTTAGATTTTTTTTCAATGAGCTACTCTTAATAAACTATAATACATATATATGTTAGTTATTTTTTTCATACAACGTCATTACGTTAGAACATTTTATGTGCATTGAATTGTCTTCTCTATTTTTAACAACCGATTCTTACGTAAGAGAGGTTGAAAATTAAAATAATAAATATTAAATAATAAAATATTAAAAATAGATTAATTAATAAATCTCCTAACCTTATGTTTCGTTACGGAGGGGTAGGGGGGCGTTTGAAAAAGCGGTCTTCACCAGAATTTTTGATTCAATCTTGCAAATATTCATCAGATGTCAAAAAAAAGCATATGCTTGCAGAAAATTACTACTCAATTTTATTTCATCGTGCAAATGTATTAATAAGGTCTGTACAGAAATGTAGTAGTAATGGCATATTAAAATTCGCGTCTTTATTATAAATATTTCTTTATGTGTAATTATTTTTCATCTCTGATTTTTATTCCTATTAGCTTACTAGCTATGGCGGTGGAATAAGACTTTATATCCCATTTTGTTCCATTAATTCAATTAAAGCCTTGAGAAACCAAAAATTAATTTTTTGAAGGAAACCCATTTGGCCCATACGGGCCGTATTCACCTCCATCCGCTATATATTAATAATCATCAATATATAGCTACTAGCAAACCCGTCGAACTCCGTTTCGCCACCAGATGGCTTCGTTTTATGTAACATTTCGTTTGGTGATTAAAAGATGAAGAAAAAATTTTTTTTCGTTTTATATTTGAAAAAGAAAAATGTTATTTCATTTCACAACAGTAATGAATTCATTTCGATTACAAAAATGAAGAGTTATTTAGTTGAACTTCTCTAATTAAATGAAAGTGAATCCAAAGTGAATACTGAATCGAAGCGTTATACGTGTTCGCAAATTATCCGATTCATTGAAGTGCTCTTTGGTAAACCACTTTTTTTGATCTTTGGTCTGACGTTAACACAAACGAAGCGGATGGTTTCCCAACTCGTGAACACGCAACGTATAACTGCCCATACGAAAAACAATGATTTTCTAAATTTATCCCGCAAACACTAAGCGATTGGCCTTGCGACTTGTTAATTGTCATTGCGAACGCAAGGCGAACTGGAAATTGCAATCGTTTGAATCAAAGTCGCGGTGGAATTCAAATTACGCAATATCATAATAACTGTACCAACTTTGAGTTGCAAGTTATGTGGTGGAAATCCTGGTAACTCCAGAGAGTTCAAAAACTCCGTTGGATAATTTACTACATCATCGGGATTTGTTATGGAATCAACGGATTTGTATGTCACCAAATCGCCAGCAATTTTTGATTGAATGGTGAAATTCAGTGCGTGTACATCATTATTCTTTGCGGCAAGAATTCACGCGATGTCCTTTGAATTTGAGATTGTTGATTTATTCCTTAATTCAGCATAGATTTGGGTGCAGAGATATTGGACAAAATGATATAAAACGGATTACTTAATACTTTTATAGCCGTGATTCATACCTACAGCATGCAAGAGATTACCATCATTTGTTGTATTTGAAAAAGAACCATAGAATATCCTTATAAACTAAAATGGT
Organism: Henosepilachna vigintioctopunctata; assembly: GCA_030704895.1. Taxonomy (NCBI): domain Eukaryota; kingdom Metazoa; phylum Arthropoda; class Insecta; order Coleoptera; family Coccinellidae; genus Henosepilachna; species Henosepilachna vigintioctopunctata. The sequence goes on along the minus strand of JARQZJ010000134.1, from coordinate 2,638,028 downwards.
CTTAGTACAAAATTGCTATTTCCAACACCCCCTTCTATTTTAGTACTTAGAAAAACATATGAAAAAGTACAAAGAAACATTAATTCTGAACTTAAGTAACTTACACCTATAATATATTTATATATATATATATATATATATATATATATATATATATATATATATATATATATATATATATATATATATATATATATATATATATATATATATATATATATATATATCAAAAATTAATCATACGGAATTACACCTAATCCCGTTTTCAACTTACAGAACTGAACAGTCTTCAAGCCTTTAGTTAGTATGTCCTCCTTTTAAGTTTTTGTGCATAAATAGACAACTGCTATCTCGTTTCTACCGACCAACTCTTTAACAAAATGATATTTAACGTCAACGTGTTTTTGTCTTGAGAGATCTGGTTTCGTTAACTGACGAATGCAAGACATGTTGTCCTCATATATCGTAATGGGGGACATAACTTCAATCATAATTTCAACAAGTAAATGTTACAATCAAATGAGCTCACGTACCGTTTCACTTAGAGCAACATATTCTGCTTCTGTTGACGACAAAGTTACCATGTTTTGCATCTTAGTAGACCAAGAAACAACACCTCCATAAACTTCGAACATGAAGCCTGATGTTGACCTTCTATCGACATCGTTCGCCCAGTCTTCTGCATCGGCATATCCTACCAATGGTTAATTATTCATTTTTGGAAGAAACAGCCCAAAATTCAGGGTACCTTTAATGTATCGAAGAACACGTTTTAAACCAAGCCATTCACTCTCCGTGGCACTTGACTGATAGCGACTTTAGTTTACCGCCATACTTAGATCTGGTCTTGTGGCTACCATGGCATACATTAAGCAGACAATGAGTTCACGATATGGTTTAAGGGGAGGATGCGTTTCCAATGGTGTTGATAACGGAGTACAATCATACATTTTGAATCGCTGGAGAACAGTTCTTAAAAAATTCTCGCAAGTTCGAAGGACACCATCCTTAGTTTGTGCGATTTTTATTCCTAAGAATTGCTTCAACTTCCCAAAATCCTTTGTACAAAATTCCGCCACAAGCTTTAATTTGGTACTACATATCTCTTCTTTACTAGAAGTTGCAAGTATAATGTCATCAACGTAAAGAAGCATATACGAATTATGTGACTGTGACCTTTCAAAATAAAGACAATAATCATTTTGACTTTGAGTATAACCTAATTTCTTTACAAAAAGGTCAAATCATTGATTCCATGCTCGAGAGGCCTGTTTTAGACCATATAATGATTTACAGACATAAGATGATTTACATTTTAAACCCTGAGGTTGCTTTATGTAAATTTCTTCACTTAAGTCCCCATTTAAGAAGACATTATTGACATCAAGTTGTTCACAATGTAAATTATTTGTACTGATAAAGCTCAAAAGAGTTCTGAGTGTAGACAGTCTTGCAACGGGAGCATACGTTTCTGTATAATCAAAGTCTTTCCTTTGCTTGCACCCTTTCACAACTAGTCTAGCCTTATTTTTTATAATATTACCCTGAAAGTCCCTTTTGACTTCGAAAATCCATCTATTATCGATGGGAGTTTTCCCAGATGGAAGTTCGCATAGCGTCGAAGTATTATTTTCTTCAAGAGTGTTCAGTTCTTCTTTCACGACTTGTTTCCAGTGATGTTCATCACATCCAGTGGCGTAACTATAGGGTGGCAAGTCGGCAAAATGCCACGGGCCCCCAGCCCGAAGGGGCCCCCGGTCAGAGGAAATCTCAATTCCCAACATTTATTATTACACATACACATTACTTAAGTAAAAAAAAAGTTTTGTCTTCAATTTATCACATCTGCCTTTTATGTTTTCAAATACCTCGGCCATGTTTTCCAAGTATTTTTCTGCATTAAATGCAAATACTGCAGAATCATTTTCAACAACGAAGTCCTTGAGATAATGGGGAGGTTTTCTGGTCTTCGGACCAAGAAAGTCACTAGAATCCGGATTTTCTTCACTCGTATCAACTATTTCTACATCATTGATGCATTCTTGGATACTTTCTCCATTTCTTTCAGGATCATTCTCATAGTCTTTATTTGAACATGATTCCAGATTCCAGTCAGTATACTCTCTGACATTTGGGGATTCATCCCTCTTCTGGACACCAGAGGCGATAGCCATTATGACAATAACCAACCATGAACATTTAACTGAGCTAGAACCAAATTTCCACCCAAGTAGGTGTTTTGGTGGATGGAGATAAGCAACCGATCCAAAAATTCTAGGTTTTCTTAGATTTTGCCTGTTTCCATACCAAGCTTCTGCTGGTATTTTATTGCTTAAAGCAGTTGTACGACTCCTTTTAACTACATACACTGCAGTAAGTAATGCTTCGTTCCAAAGATTCTTGTCCAATTTTGATTCCAAGAGCATGCACGTACTCTTTTCAGCTATTGTGCGATTCATCCTTTCTGCAATCCCATTTTGTTGTGGAGTGTATCTAATTGTTCATTCATATCGAATACCTTTTGCCTCAAAAAATGTTTTCATATCCTCACATAAATATTCAGTACCTCTATCACGCCTGAAACGACTTATTGGTAAGTTAAAATGATCAGTTACCATTGCTTCATAAACTTTGAAATATCTAAATGCTTCTGACTTAGTTTTAAGACAATAAACTGCTGTGAAGCGAGTGAAATCATCTACAAAACAAAGAATATACTTTTTTGAATTCCAAGATGTAATATTAATTGATCCCATGATATCACTATCACATTGGAGCTAATAATGGTCTTTTAGCTCTTGTGTGTTCCTGATCATGAGGTTTTTTGTTTGTTTTCTTCTAACACACACCTCACACATTTTTTGAATACCTACATTCTTATTAATTAGCAAACATCAACAAGTACCTCTAATGGAGCTAAAAGTTTGCTTTTACTAATGTGGCTCAATCTACGATGCCAAAGACTAACTTCAGTTTCAGTAAGTTGACCTTGACAATCATTGATTTCAGAAAGAACTTTAAAATTTAATTCGTACAATTTTTTTCTACGTACAGCTTGAGCAGCAATTTGCTTTCTAAGTTTAATTATAGCCCTAACATTAACAGAAATTCTAGTGAATCCTCTCATTTCTAGTTTTCTTACAGATAATAGATTGAATTCCAGATATGGTACAATTGATACATCATTGATAGAAACATTACAAAAATTATATCATTGACTTGAGATTAAGCCATAATATTACCCAACTTTTCAGCAACTAAATACTGACCTGACTTGGCTACATTAATTTTTATAGCTTATGCTAAACATTTGATATTCTTAACAAAGTGATCATTCGATATTTAGTGTTCACTAGCACCAGAATCTAAATACCATTTTAATCTAGTCTAGAATGCTGAATCATTACCTGTTGGTGATAGTCCACCACTTGAAGCTACATTAACTTGTGATCCTTGTTTTCTTTTCTGGTCTAACCATTTCAGCCTTTTTCTACAAGTCAACCTTTTTGTGTCCTATTTTCTGGCAGAAGTGACACTTGAATTCAAACCATCCTTCTTTTGCACTGCTTGGTTGAATTCCTGTTCTATTTTTCTCAGAGTTGGTACGAAAAACTGATGAAGAATAGTTTTCGTCTCTAGGTTTCTGCTGAGAATTCATTTTTGATTCTTCATCCAGTAGTCTCCCCTTCACAACTGACATAGTTATTAGGGATTCATCAGCTGGGAAAGTGTTTCTCGAGTGCTTATTGTAGTTTGGTATTCTTTCAGAGATAGTGATTGAAACAAATGTAGAACACATGCATTCTCATTCATCGTACCACCTGTAGCTTTATATTCCCGAACCATTCTTTCAAAATTTAAAAGTGCTTTGCAAGACTTTGTTTCGGTTTCAATTTGAGAGTTTCTAATTAATTTATTTTGTGTGGCTAAGCTTTGTCTTTCAAAACCTGCTCTCAAGCTTTCCCACATATCGTATGCAGTCTCCTTATCTTGTAAATATTCTAAATGAGAGTCTTCTACTTTGGATACTATTATTATTTTACATATCTTATCGTTCTTTAGTTTGATATTGATATTTGCACCTGTTTCCGGTATTTCCAAGGGTTCTTGTATGAATTGCAACAGTTTCATTTCGTCTAGATGTGTTTCCATTCTGAACTTGCAGCTATAGTAGTTGGTTCCATCAAATAAAGGTAGCTCATAGTTTTTTTCTGAAGTCATTGCTTCTGAAGAGACCCGTTCCCTCATGTCAGGTTTCATAAGGGATTGTCAACGTCACCCACCCCCAATAGGACTTATGTGATTTGTAAACGTTTCCTATAGAAAAAAAGAGCTGTAATTTATTTTCAGTATTTGAGAATAAATCTCTGCTATTTATTGGAATTTATGTGTGATGATTTGAAATCACAATATATTTCGGCCTTTACCTCCTTTTACTTTAACCTTTCGGCCTCCGTAAAGTTGACTAAGTGTTTTATGCAAATATCATATGTGTCAAACACAATATCTATTCGTTTCACATTTTACTGCAAGAACATATTATTTATTCTTTCGAAGAATAAATGCCCCAGCAAAATCGCAAAATATGTTGAAATTTTTCAATTGAATACGATTAACGATATAAATTTTAGAAGAACGTCTAACTAATAAATACATATTGTAGCGTGTTTGTACACTTGTGATTATTTTCAGCTCCAGCAAGTCCGATATGAATGCTTGTTGAGAATGATTTATATCCGTTGCATTTTGAAATTATATGTACTGCTTTGATCTACTTTGTTTTGTTCTGATTCAACTTTGATGTACTGCTGCCTTTTTTCGCGAAATTATTCACAAAGCTGTTAAATTTATTTTGATTCAATTGGATCGGAAAACTTTTCACATTTCAGCACAAATCACTTATTTTTGAAAGTACTTAGCAAAGCCTTTTCATTATCTGCTTCATTCAGCAAACATTGCGTAGGAGATTTATCGGCAAAGTACATCCGTGAACATATATCGAAGAGGGCACTGGTGGTTGTCATTGTGGGGATGCAAGTATTGAAATACTTTATGCTATTTTGAATATAATTTTTGCCTTTATCGATCCTGGATTGCAATCATTTATTAGGGTAATTAATGTCAAATGTAGAGTCAGTTTGTATTCCGAGATATGAAAAAAGAGCCGGGTTAAAACTGTTTGTGAAGGGATATATGAGCAGACATCTTTGCTTGGCATTTTCATTCTTAGTGTATAGAAATATGGATTGCTATTTACTTAAACCATAACTTTAATAACTTTACCCATAAATCTAAGAATACTTTTAATAGTATGAATCTTAGTAATGCCCAATTCTCCAGATTCTTGGAAATCGGTATGAAGGGTTTGGTGCTGACAAGGCTTCAATCTGCCTACTCCTTGTCAGATGTAGACTTCGCCATGGAAAATTATTGTACGAATTGTACGTTCAATTATTATCATTATTATTATTATTATTATTATTATTATTATTATTATTATTATTATTATTATTATTATTATTATTATTATTATTATCAATTTCCTACCAGTGGACAACTAATGTAGGGCCCATTCTCCTTATTCCTGGAAATCGATATGAAAGGGTTCGTTGCTGACAAAGCTTCAATGTATCTATTCCTTGTCAGGGGGTTGATTACTTCCCGACTGATGGACAACTAATTGAGATTCAATTCTCCCGATTCCTGGAAATCGGTATGAAAGGGTTCGTTGCTGGCAAGGCCTCAATCTGCCTACTCCTTGTCAGGTGAATGAGTTGACTACTGATGAGGAACTGACGTTATTAAGAAAATATTACCGTATTTATACATAAATTGAAACTGCTTAATCGCTTAAATGAAGTTCATCAAACTCATGCGAGTGTGGTAAACCGATGATATTCGCAATAGTTGCGTTAACCTACTTATTGCCCAATATATTAAGAAGTATTTCCTTATTGTTACTATGTGAATCTGTTCAAAACCTTCAAGATTCTGAACATGCTCAGACTTCTAAATTTTCCCATTTAACCCGGTGTACAATCTGGATCTCTTGGTCGATGAACTTTAGCTTGGATTCGTTTCAATGTTGAAGGACCTGAAATGTGGATCCTTTGTATTTTCCAGTTGAAAGACCTGGATTGTGGATTCTTAGGTGTGTGACTGTCTTGCAGTTTCTATATAGAAGGAACTGGACTGTGGATCCTCCGGTGTTTGACTGCCCCTCGATAGATTATGATGGTCCCCTTGGTTGCGTATCTTGTATTTTCAAGTTGAAGAACCTGGACTGTGGATCCTTTCGTGTGTGGCTGCCCCTCGATAGGTGCTGATGGTACTCTTTGTTGCTAGTCTGGTAGTTTCTATATTTGAAGGACCTGGACTGTGGATCCTTCCGTGTTTGACTGCCCATCGATAGTTTCTGATGGTCCCCTTGGTTGCTAGTTTTGTAGTTTCTATATTGAAAGACCTGGAATGTGGATCCTTCCGTGTTTGACTGCCCCTCGATAAAGTCTGATAGTCCTCTTGGTTGCTAGTCTTATATTTTCAAGTTGAAGGACCTGGACTGTGGATCCTTTTGTGTGTGACTGTTCCTCGATAGATGCTGATGGTCCTCTTGGTTGCTAGTCTTGTAGTGGTTCAACTATAGTTCAATGGATCATGTATAGAAATTTGCTATTCACTCACAAGGAAATTTTCCACTGACTCAAGGCCTCAATCTGCCTACTCTTTGTCAGGTGGTTGATTAGTTGCCGACTGATGGACAACTTGCTTTCTTTGCTGACAAGGCCTCAATCTGCCTCTCCTTGTCAGGTGAAATACTTGACTACTGATGGACAACTGATTTTATTAAGAGATTATTACCGTATTTATACATAAATTAAAAATGCTTAATCGCTAAAATGAAGTTCATCAAATTCATGGGAGTATGGTGAATCGATGATAGTCGCAATAGTTGCGTTAACCTACTTATTGCCCAATACATTATTATAAAGTATTTCCTTATTTTAACTATGTGAATCTCTTCAAAACCTTCACGATTCTGAACACTTAGTAATATCTACCTCCATTATTTAATATATGGAGTTCTAATGCCAAGTCAAGACCCACTGCATTGAATTCACCTATTACAATTTAGATATGATGAACAATCGTTACTAGTGAAGTTCTTGTTATTGTTTATCTTTTTTCGAATGTCTTGATTTTTTCAATCTGCTTTCCTTCGAATGTTTGTCAACTATTTCGCTTGTGATTTTCACCAAACTACCCATTTTATCGCAAAACAAACACGAAATTCGTCTAAGCTCTTCATAGTTCCCGTGGGACGTATAACAAAACGGATATACCACAACAAAGATAATTATGTCGGAAGGCATTTTACATCAAATTCGTGTCAGTACAAGAAATCCCGACCTTCAGATGAATGAGTAGGTAGATACATAATCAGGCTGCTTCGATAATGATCGAAGACATGTGTCACCTCATCTTCTGTAATTTATTAGTCAGTTTAGGAATGAAAGCGACAAATCGTGAAATGAATGACGCATTTAATCAATAATTTGAACGGGAACTTTTCTGTTGACTTGAATATGATCAGCAGGAATTAGATTTAATAGTTCAAACGAATGTACCTACCCCTGTTGAATCACCAACAGAAGGATGATACAATGATGAACGCCATGGATGATTGAAATGGTGGTTAATATTTCCTGGATGCTCCTGGTGTCCTGGATGCTGTTCGTGCGAGATCCAACATTGAGGTTGCAGTTGCTTCTTCTGGAATAGCAGCCATATTACATTGTTAGAAGGATGTTCTTTATATTTATCACTTGTAACGATATTGTTCACGTTTTTTTTTTCAGTAAAGCACTAATAAAACACTCGAATACAAAAAATTTCAAATTATATTGAGTAAATAACAAAAAATAAACTATTTCAAAATACCAATTATATTTTACTGGTGACTACACGCGTTTTGCCGCATCGTCTAGCTCGCGGGTAAATAGGGATGATAATGGGAAAACGGATCAGCACAGGTTCTGGCAATATGTGTTTTTATGTTATCTGAGGTCTCAGGATAACGAATCTGAGTATAGGTTCCGCTCTTCATATTTTGCATCCACAATTCCCTTTAGCGCCTGCACTACATTATTCAAGTACGAGTATAGTAGGTACTGGATGTAAGGCAGTAAATTGTTGAAAGAATTGGATATAATTGAAGATGTTAAAAACGGTTTTCAGAAGTAACTGTTCTTACTCACTTATCTATAGAATTCGTTGATGTGATTTGGACATACTCAAACTTATAATAATATATTGTCAGTTATTTCGAAAACAGTTTTATTAATACTTTATAAAATATCTTTGCTAGATCTGGTTTATATACTACAACATGTTAAATTTAGAAATTTGGAATTTGTATGTACAAATATATCTCCCACAATCCCATATATCATTCAAAACAAATTCATATTTATCATTATCAATCGGATTTAATTGACAATGATTTAAAAGTTAGTTATATGAAGATTATTCGATAAGCTTCAAGTTTCAGTCAAGGCAACCAGTGTTCCGGAGTAAAACAATGTGTACATGATGAGAAATGATGACTGCACGGCTAGTTTTGTTATCTTACTTATCCAACTATTATATTCGTATTGGCTGATAAACGTTCAGAAAATTTTTTCAAGCCGTGAAGTTTTGATCCTCACTTGTTTATATCCTACTTCAAAAGCGATGAATATTTTAGAAATTGTAGATAATAGATTAACACACAATGCGCATTTCATTGTAGTCTATTCGTAAGTACTGTATATCATTAACGCAATAGATTAGACGATTAGAGTGGAAGATAAATACTCATTGTTGAATAAAGCCTCTAATGTCGATTTCAGTACAAACATAATTTTTATTTCAATTTTAATCATACATTTCAATCACGAAATGTGTGATCCTATTGTGAAATTTGTGAAATTCTTTTGAATTGAATTTGTGAAATTATTGACATATTGAATAAAAAATATTATACTGAAATGCATATTGAGTTCTTCTGAGAAATTCGTCAAAATTTCAACAGGTTATGTTGAGATATAGTCATTATTTTACCAAGAACGACTCACCGTGGGAAGTTATAATCCTTTCTTATATATTTTTTATTATTTTGATGAAAAAGAACAAAAACTAAACGAAGATAGAACATTAATTCCTAATTCAATACAATATTCTACAATTAACTTGTTATATTTGTTTACTAATATGATAAATTTTAAACTTCCGCCTTCTATTTCTATTTATCTACAAAAAATGTTCTCTTCTTGTCTTTAAATTTGCGAAATTTTCTATCAACTTTCTTGTGTCCAAACTATTTCAAATTCCAAGTTCAAACTATTGCTAAAAAAAATTTAGTCTTGGCGAGCAATTCATTTATTTCATTCTGAATTTGAGCTCCTAAAAAGTGAGTCATACAACTTGATCGGATTGAATTCTGTGAATGTGTTCCCGCATGACTGAATCAAAAGATGCTATCCTTTCGATTGCTTTTAAAAAATTACCATTATCATGATCATATAACGTTTTTGAGGACCCTCGGAATGCCAGACACTGATGAAATAAATACTTGATTACGCCTATGATTCTTTATAATACATCACACCATTGCTATTTTCCGATTCTAATAGTCTCAGTTTCATCTGATTTACAGTTGTTTTATTTTTCAACATTTTAATTAATTCTAACACGATTTCACATTTTCGCTGTTGGAAACACTTGTTTCATGCCTTTTCAATGTTAATGACAAATGTTTGCTATCATAAAAACTGTTCAAAGCGGACAAACTACTAGCAGATTTAACAAATAATTCACAACAAAAACAATGTATTGAATCATTCGAAATAGGGTAAATAAGCTATTCTCTTCTCTCTCAATTCTTTCTCCATTGGAAAGATTTCTATAATAATAATTGTCTGTAAATTTTCTTCCGTCATCACTTATAGGAAGGTGGCAGACCTTTACCGGACTACGATTAACCAAAATATGAACAAGATCATTACTCATACTTGCAGGTCACAAACCATGATCATCACAACAATCTAAAGTGCTGCATGTTACTTATAAAGATAAACTATTCTTCAGTAGTAGCTTCTCTTGTGTTAGTTTAGTTGTTCCGAAGAACGTATATCTTTCTCTTCAGTTATGCCCATAGCTCTTTGATTTAAGGCTGTGCTGCTCCAAGCTACCTCGATATCTTCGTGGCATTTCGTTTCCTTATTATCTGGCTTGCCACAAGAAAACCCGCCATTTTTTCTTTGTGTAACTCTTTTACTCGATTTTGCTGTCGAAATTGCGCTCCCGAAAGTTTTTTCCATTTCTGCGGTTCCTTAATTTAATTGTGTATGTAATTTTTTTTATACAATAATATGCCGGAAGAGTTCAGTCAGACAAATAGGTTTTGATTCCACGTAACATTTTCTACAATAAGTTCAATTTCAATCATAACATAACCTACTCATTAATTTTTGAAATTAAGGAGTATTGAAGACAAATTTTTTATACTAAAACGTTTATAATGTTACTTGAACAGTAATTATTGTGATAAATAAGTTTATAAATAAAGGTAGGTTAATACTTACTATAATTACGATTCCTTTGCACTTCTGTTTTATACTGACGGATGATTGAATTATAATCACACTAGATAAGTTTAAATATCAATAAATTAAGCCGAAACCCACCTGAAAAGAACTATTAACAAAATAACCGCAATTCATTGTACCGGTCGTTCTATTTATCTATACTACCATAGCGAGCGAATTGAAGAGGAAGCTCAAAGGAGATTCACAACATCAACAGTCCCGTTTTCCATAGAATGGTAGTGACGACGTTGGGTGTTCAATCTTAGTTTTGATGGATGCCAATAGACGGCGGTGTTAACGTAATTCGGTCAGATTTTTTTGAATGCTAGGAATTAATATGTATATTCTTAAACAATAGATATTATGACAATGACTTGAATTGGGTACGTGAGAAGTCGCTCAATTTTCCGCCCCCTGCTCGTGCCGCCCGCGTGCGGTGCACGCTCTCCACACCCGCTTACGGCGGCCCTGTTCTCTCCTTCTTCGCCAGTATAATATGACACAATCTAAGCTATCAACAGAATTGGAAAACAAGATATATAAAAATATGTTTGGAACAAATGAAATCGAAATCGCGAGATTATATGAAATAACTCAGAAAAATACGTTTTCCTGTGTCAAGTCAATATTCCCTCAATATATTAAATGTTTTACGTAGACCTTTGATGGCAAGCTCTAGAAAAAAATAACCGAGCGTTTTTACTATCGCAAACTAGACGGCACTAGTTTGTCAAATCAAATGAAATTGTTTATAGAGTAGAGTTGTAAAATGAAGTATCAGATTTGATGAGGACGTGTGAAACTTTCAATGTTAGATGTTTTCATGTTTTCTTTTTGATTCCTAAGATTGGGGATACATAGTAATTCATAATGCATTATAGTACGAAAGAGTATTATAACTGTATATGGAGATAATCGAGACATGACTACATTGTCAGATGAAATAAAACAATTCTTATTTTATTTTTTTATTTGTTTTATCATATTGTACATGCTTCCCATAGCCAGCTCTGCTGTAATATCCTATTTATTGAAAAATTGGTAAAACATTAGCGAATGTATATATATATATATATATATATATATATATATATATATATATATATATATATATATATATATATATATATATATATATATATATATATATATATATATATATTTATATATTATATATATATATATATATATATATATATATATATATATATATATATAGTATTTATATTTATATATGTGTGTCTATATTGAATGTTAGTCAGGGTTGCGCCGCCCCTGTGTGCATAGTGTGCGGCGCACACAGGCGCCAAGACAATAGAGTCGCCAACATTGAAATTATTTTTGTTATTGTTGTTTTTCTAAAACATAACATATGTGAATGATCAGTCAGTATTATTAGAAAAGTCAGCTATTTTGTTATGAATAACTAAGTATACAATTAGATATAACATAAACAAAGTATGTAAAAATTAAATTCGTGTTTTATTTTTCGCATTAATTGGCAAGCGGAAGCGAACTGATTTTACCTATAAAATATTATTTAAGTATATAAAACTGGTGAATATTAATTTTGGTCAAAATTAACTAATAATGAAAAACATAAGTTGAAACATGAAGATTCGTGAAAAAAAGTGGCGCTTCATAGGTTTCGCACTCAGGCGCCGTTGGGGGTCCCAGTGGCGTAACTAGTCTGACTGCACCCCAATGCTAGTATTCCTGTGCGCTCCTATTAGTAGACTCATTTTCCAGAATATCAGTTTTTCACGCCCCCCCCTCCAGGCCTGCGCCAAAATGCACCGCATTGGTTGCATTGGCATTATTTACGCCACTGGGGGGTCCTGCCTGCGCGGCTCTGATGTTAGTGTAAACGATCTAACTAAGGTACATCTGTAAAATTTCCCCTAAAACATAACATTTACCAACTCTCAATCATAAAAGTTCACACAGGTTTTCTATTCGATCTTTTACCACCTTTCACTTGGTAAAGTTTAAGATTCACATAAAAGGTACTGTAAATGTTGAGAAAGATATGAATATTCGATACCGAAGAAGATAGAATCTCCTCAGACAATAAGAACAGAACTGGCAACATTGAATTTTAAAAACCTTGCTGAAATATTGGAAGCCATGTCGGCTGATATTCAATTGTCAAAGTTGGCCAAAACATTAGATGGAAGCACCTGCTTTTGATAGAGCTGAAACTGACCCTAAAAGCATTATTGCAGTTGTGTTACATGTAAAGGACAATGACTTGTACCAACTGGATACCAAGGACTAAAGCACTAAAGCAAGAACTGAATCAATTCACCTCAAGAATTCTAGAGATTTAACTGTCTCAAAATGCTCATCGTAAAATTGCACTTGCCAGTCATCCGGATAACTTTTTAACTCTGAATGCCACCTATCAGTCAGTGCTGTAACAAGTAAAATGTTTTTTTACACTGTCTATTGATTGATAATAATATTTTATTATTAGTTTGTTCAAAGCCGTGATGAAGAAAGCTAACTTTACTTGTGTTGTTGTTTTCTATTTAGGAAGTATTTCAAAAGTGTTTTGAAATTAATTTATGAATAAAAATCGCAACTGAAAATAATTCAAGTAGCTAGTTATTTAACAAATTAGCTTATACATTACTCTCACCAAAGATTTTGATTAATAGTTAATTGAAATGAATGATTAACAATCATTCATTGTTTCATTTCCAGAACCAATATTTACTAGATGCCAGTGGTAAAAACTAACATGTACTAATTTACTTTTGTCTAATGGTAAAATGCCGAAAAAATGGTCATCTACTTATGCCTGTTAGTCATAAGACTTACTTTTGAATGAGAACAATTTGTTATTATTTCAAACACTTACGTAACAGGTTTAACAACAGTAAATATTACTGTAGGTCAGTCAATGTGGAATTCCTATGACAATTGTTGACATTCTGACGACATATTTACTAATCTCATAAATTTTTATATGAGAAATATAATTCACTAGAATCACAACATTAACCTAATTCAAAGCAATAACAACTACTACGTATTTGCATTCCTGATAATCTGATCGAAAAATATCGGGTATTCTCCATGTCATTTTTCAATGGATTTATTTTTTTCAGGCTTTTTCACCCTATACGGTATCACATCGTGGGGGCAAAGATGCGGATATGCCAACAAACCAGGAGTTTATGTCAAGGTTGCCCATTATAGGAATTGGATAGATGATAAAATTAGAAAAACAAGTTAATGTCAGCATTGAATTAAGCGATTATTACATCGAGAGTGACCTATATCTTGTAACAACAAATTTAATTACTTAGAAATAAATAGTTTAAAATATACTCAATGATAGAGATTTAGGAATTTATTTGCATTACTATTTTGAAGGATGCAATTACTTTTGTAATCGATTATACTTCATGATAACATTAGAAATGATAAAATCGTGCTCCACATCATTTTCATTGTAGATAAAATGTATGGAGTGTCAACAGCTGATTAGTCGATGAATAATGAATAATTATTCTACCAATGGCGTAATGGTTAGAACTTTTTCATATCGAATTACAAAATGCATTTTTGACTGGCAAAAATATAAGTGAAGAAAACTTGGAAGTTTGCTTCACTTTGATTCGTAAATAGAATTGTGCACTTGTTAAAATGTGCATTAATAATGTTAAATTTGAATGACTGAAAATCAAAATTCATGTTGAAAAGTATCGACTGCTTAATATCACTCTTATACATTTCAGTTTTTCTTCCAGAATGTCATTATTATGTAAGTGAAAGCAAAGTACTCCTTTCTTCATATTGAGGTTCATTTATAAATAATCACTTTAATCACGACCTAGTTATAATAATAATAATAATAATAATAACAATAATAATAATGATGATAATAATAATAATGATAATAATAATAATGTTAATAATGAGAATAATAATAATAGTGATGATAAATAAATTAGTTTATTATCAAACTAATAAATAGAAATAGTTAAAAAAGGTTACAACTATATAATTGCAATCATTAGCGACTAAAACTTTTAGAGGACATCAACGTATAAGACAGGAAAGAGTGAACATGTTCATTTTATCCATCAATTTTGTGGCTTGATGAATTAAGAAATTGAAATATCTCTGTTCGAATTTTATTCACTCTATTTTAATGCGAGCATTATCATGTTATCTGGGAGTAAGCTGATTAAAACTGAATGTAAAAAACCTCTGGAAACCTTCTAATCATTCGATTTATACGGAAAACAAGGAGAGCAAATTTCAAAGTTCATTTAAAAAATTCAAACTGATTCTGCTTGAGAAAATATCTAATAGAGGCAGTTGTTATTGAAGATTGCCATATCAAATTTACATATATATATATATATATATATATATATATATATATATATATATATATATATATATATATATATATATATATATATATATATATATATATATATATATATATATATATATATATATATATATATATATATATATAGTAAATACTGAGAATCTTAATCGAAATATTTCAAATAAAACTCTCAGGGAGCTGTCTACGATCTGAGCTGAGAACGATCCTATCACTTTCAAAAGTGAATATTAAGAGCGTTTCGAAAAATTCATCGATCTTTTGAATGATAATAGGATACAATTGTTTCCTCATTATTATGAATCATCAGTCCATATTTCATCTATCAATCAAGAATCGATGACTTTCAAAACGCCCATAGGTCCTATACCAAATTGATTTCTAAATTTTCAAATTTCAAATACTTTTCTGAAAAGACATGAAATTAAAATCAGAATGAAAATGAGCCATCACCAATGAAAATCTCAAATATATTGAATTGAATAAAATACTAGAAATTTTGTTTCATTTCTCTACAAAGGCTGAAAATGGACAAAAATATATATCAAAGGATTACAAACTTTTCGAGAGGAAAAAAAACTTTCGCGCCGTCTGAAAATTAAAGACGAGGTTTAGTTTTGCCGAATCAGATGTGAAATAAATTGTCTCGACTTATTTCTTGTATTGTTGGTATAATAAATCGTTAAATATCATGAAATTAGAAAGGGTTCAAATGTTTCCTTATATATCACATCACATATTTGAATTTTTTTGGAGAAAGTGTTGTAACAATTCTCTCATTAGCTTAGTATCAAGGGAGTTCAACAAGGGTCTGTATCGGATCTGTTAACGTAATATTTCGTTGTTCTGATCACATATGCTACTGTTCACTGAGCCTCTTCGAAATAAATCATCATTATTATCGCTTTTACTTTTCATACGACGCCCATTCGTTATTTTCTCATCGGCTTATCTTGAAGCCTTGTTCATGTTGCTTACTATTTTGACTTTAAAGCTATAAATAATTCATTTCTTTACTTTTAGTGGTTTCTGAAGATATTCATCTAGATACTCAGGAGTCATTTGCAACTTGCAGAGGGTAAAAATACAGGGGTAGAAATTTAATTGAAAATTTTCTTCAACTAGAGACCTTCTTTCTGAAAAGAGTCAGAATAATATGGAATAGTGATTTTAATAGAAAAAGAATTAAAAATGAGAGCACAATGAGAAAATAATACTAAGTACTTGCTTTTAAATTGCATTTTAATCTGTGCATCTTCGGTTGAGGGCATAATAGAGTCGTTGGATTCATTGTATGATTACATTTTAATATTGAAGAAATTATTATGAGGGATGGAGTTCGCTCTTTGAAAAAGATTTGAATCAATTCTAAAATCTAAAATAGAGGAGTTCAGGATGAATATATCACCCATACAAATCCGACGATTTCTGATTGAATTTGGGATATATTCACAATTCTTGGAAATGCCTAATGTCGCAATTAAATCTTCTAAATTGGCTGTTTTTCACAAACGTTTAAACGTGTGACAGGGCTGTTTTATTTTATATTGTTTATTAGTGCATAAAATAGAAGAACCAAAATATCAGTTCATTGGTAATTAAACAAACTACTTTCTGTTAATAATGATTCATTTAAATAGCAAAATTTGTTTTATTTTCAACGCCTCCAATGACGAGAGCTTTCCTGTTTAGCTGAATTATTGAAAATCGTTTGTAGTTGTAGTAGTAGATGAACTGTTGTCTTTCGAAAATCAAACAGAAATTTGATTGTTCAACTAACTGATTTATTGCGTGTATCTTATGAAATCGTGTAATTAACAATACTTTCGCTACTTTAACAAGAAAGCACTCAATAAAATAAACTGCTGAACTGTTTTTTCTATTTGAGAGCAGAAAGTAGAGCTAAATCTAATGGCCACAAAATATTTAAAATCTTCACTGAAAACAGATGTTTTCAGTCAAAAAATTTCAGTCAACCCTATAAGATATAGTGGGCAGGATGATCTGATCACCCAGTGTTTTTTCTAACTTTTTTTCTTGAAAAATTAAGCATCATTTTCAGAGTTCATTAATGAGGATTGCTGTAAGTAAATCAGTCTCGAATGATAAAAAATCGATTCGTTTTTGGAATCAAGGATAAAAGTGATCAATAGAACAAAAGAGCAGCATGACCGTGCGGAATATCATTGATTTCTACAAATCAATTGAACAAAAACTGGACAACAAATTATGTGCAAGTACCAACGTTCTTTATAATTCATGAATATATAATATGCTAGGAAGAAATTCGAGAACACGGTAGCTGAAAATACAGTACAAAAGAAAAGCGACACTTTTGTTATACTGGCAGAAATAGTACCATTTTTACGTTTCTGGTACCGTTCGGTGCCAGGAATGTACCGACATCTGTAGAACAGAACATCATCGGAAGGTCAACTCACTGATAGCTACTGCTGTATTTGTGAATTTCATGTAACCTGTAATCTATGAAAAGCACATAGTTATTGTAAAGAAATAGATCGGAAGGCATATTCCATTCGAATGGGATACAGTACTAGAATTCAATATGCAACCTCTGTTTTATTTTCAAGAATCTGATAGGTTCAGCTTCACATTTAGGTACCCATCAATTTTCATGAAAAATTCAAATCAAAACCAGCAAGAAAAATAATATTTCTTGTGAATTCATAGAAGAGTCATAACCATTGACCATTTGGAAGCTCATATTCGCCGTGTTATTGCTGATATACGGCCACAAATCTTGGAAAAAGTCATAGAAAATTGGACGTCCAGATT
This sequence comes from Henosepilachna vigintioctopunctata, assembly GCA_030704895.1. Taxonomy (NCBI): domain Eukaryota; kingdom Metazoa; phylum Arthropoda; class Insecta; order Coleoptera; family Coccinellidae; genus Henosepilachna; species Henosepilachna vigintioctopunctata. Next base: position 2,620,238 of record JARQZJ010000134.1, on the reverse strand, counting down.
GGACTGCATCCTAGCCAGCCGTGGCGGTCATATGCCAGAAATCATATTTAAAATGTAATGCCACAAGATTATCTTTCCAATAACAAACAACTCTTGTCAATCGAATGATCCATCGTTGTTCTATTGCAATTTAAAGTTCTATACCTCTAAAAAAACACCTTTTATAAGAATACAATCATTGTTGGGAATATTTTTCAAGCAGAAAAAATATTATATATAAATGAGTATTCAATTAAATTTGAAAGGAATGCGTTTAACGTCAGTATTTATGAGAATTATAAGGGTCTCAATTTTGCAATCAACAAGCAATTACTAAATTTATTTCTTTCAAACAAATTCATTTCTTTCAAGCCTTCTAATATTTGAGTGGGTGGTATTTCACCTTTTTATCTGATCTGTATTAGATTATTTTTACGTGTTGTTTACCTGGAGAATGTATTTTTATATGAGTATAATTTATGAATCCAATGACCGTTAGTAGAGACGCCATTGAATAGAATTCTTGCGTTTTTTAGCACGTCCTGCCCGATTAGAAAGAAACCTGATGAACCTGGAACACAATGAAGCGATAGCATCTGTTACACTCTGTACTCTGTTATAAGTCAATGCTTTTGGTACACCCATAAGATTCCTGAGTGTTTTCAAAAACTTCATGGAGGTATAAAACCTTGTAATTAGCTACAGTTTATTTACAGAAGTCACTAGATGATTCCTCTCGGTAAAGCATTTGGTATTCAAGCTCAACACAAATGAAACAGTATGCCATTTCAGTCTGAACTTTCATTAACCTGAATTTTACCAAATTTTTCTGGTTTTTACAGTGTATACTCTCTGTTCGTATTCTACAAATTTCAATAAGTCTTCATCGACGTTTTGTAAATAATCAAATTGATTCATTTTTCAGTTAACAATTCAGTACACACACTTATTTTAATAACACAATCTTACAAAATATTACTCTTTGAAAATTATATATTGTATCTGTATTGGCGTTACTTCTGTTATGACAACCATAAAATTAAAAATTGAATTAAATAATTTTGTAATAATAAAATCGGAAAGTGAGGTTGTTAAATCTTGTTTTGTATCTTGTGTTATATACATTCAATATCAAGATGGCGGATGATGATGATGTTGATTCCGACCGCTCTAATAAAAATGTATCGCCAAGTGATCAATTAATGTTAGTTTGTGGACATTGTAATAAGAAAGTGGTAGATTCTTTGAAATGTTCTAAATGTAATATCAGTTTCCACCCTTTTTGCTTAGTGCAAGCGAACTCGAAGAAATCAGTTACATGTTACCACGTCTGTACTCAATATACTGACATGTTGGATAATCAAGCCAGAAAAGAGGAAAAAACTGCGGATATTAATCAAATTGAACATCTACGTATGCAAGTGAGTCTCTTAGAAAACCTATTCGAAGAGGTTAAGAGTAAAAATTCAATTCTAATTGAACATAACCAATTACTTCTTCAGAAAATAAGAAATCTTGAAGTAAATACAAAATCAACACAAAAAAAAGGGAAACAAAACGAGGCTGATGCTCGGGAAGATGTATTCATCGTGATCATATATAAAGATGAGGAATTGGTTTTGGAATCTGTGAGCTACGCTGGAAGAAGAAAGTCACCGAAATCGCAGAATAAGGACAAAAATTTTACATTGGGTGACAGCACTGTTGACATGTCAAGAGAGATCTGTTTGACATTATCACAACAAAGTAATCTAAAGGCTCCGAATCAAAATCAAAATAAAAATAAAACAGATACAAAAAAACGGGGTGATTGGCAACAAACAAAAGCAAGAGAGTACAGAAAACCGAAATTGATTTGTACTTCTATTAGTGAGAACAAATCCGGTTTCATTGGTTCTGAAAACAAATTGTGGCTTTACATTAATCGTGTAAAAAATCACGTAACAACTGAAGTTGTTTTGAACTATTCAAAAGATAAACCGAAGCATCGTGAGGTTCATTTTGAGGTCAAAGAACTTCCTGGAAATCCGGATGCCCTGAAAAGATTCGTTGTGGCAGCACCATTTGAACTGAAGGATGAAATGTATTCAGATGATTTCTGGCCAGTTGGTGTTGGAGTAAGAGGGTTCAGCTTTGATAAATACAAAGAAATGAATAAAAGAAATCATTTTTTATACAAAATGAGCAACAGCTCAGATTGAGACAGCTGTAGTCTCAACTGAAATCTCTGTATTTAGAAGTATTAATGTTACACATCTAAATGGTCTGGAACAATTTGCATTTCATAATAAAATTGATTTTCTAGCTATTATTGAGCACTGGCAAGATTTTGAACAGTTAAAAACATATAATTGAAGGGTTACCATATGATTTCAAGCTTCTTGAAATCCACTTAGCGTAACTAATATTTTTGAGTGTTCTGCTCTTGAACATAAACTAAATCATAGTCATAAATTGGTTTTAGTATGTATATGTTGATAACGATGTTCTATTTTATTATATGGTGGTATAATGATTTTTGAATTGAATAAATTATTAATATTATTTTTATTATTATACACATGCGTCAAACCTTGCCCCGAACATAAATGAACGAACTCGTACTCTCAAGTAGGAGGAAGAAAATTCTCATTTTGCCACAGAGTAATCTTTTACCTCGAGCTCAACTAAACGCTTTATTTGCTTTTACATCCTAGTTAGGCACTATCTCGGAGATAACTTCACTGTACTGAATGTACGTCTTTTTTTACATATCATACCCTGGCCAACCCGTTTGTCTGTTACGCCTATGAAATTATTCACTAAATGCTATCGACCGTCCCTCCTCTACGACGCATTCTCTGTTTACCACAAGTCCGTGAAAGCAAATTTAGTTTGCCGTCGCAGATTGCGGTGGGGACGCTGGGCTATACGGACATTCTGTCCTTTGTCTATCTCGAAAATGAAAACCATATTATTTTCATTATTCATTCGCAATCGATCAATCGTCGATAGACGTGTATGAGATGAAAGAGTATTGCATAAACTCGGTTCATTCAAGTGTTTTCGTTAATCTTTCTTGATCAGAGAAGTAATGCAAGTTTATAGTTTCTGCGTAAAATAAGTGAAATATTAAGTGAATTGAGATTGGATCACCTGTTCAGAAACTGAACTACTCAATCCGGGTAATGTTAAAATTATTGAGGTAGTTATAGAGATGTTTGTTATCAGATAGCGTGCAGTGAATACGTGCATTTCATATGCAGTACATTCGAATAATATAAACAGGTCAATCAGGTGTTTGTATTATGAATAAGAGATCTTATGAAAAGTAATTATACTTATATAAATATACTTATGAACAGTGGTAGTATCATTGCCAAAACGAATGACCAATGCAATAACTAGTAGCAACAAATTTTTTTGTATCCCATAGTTGAAGAATAACGAAATTGATGTTACACCAAATATTCACAATTGCACATTCACATATGCTGAGGGCATATATAAAAAAATATATAAAACATTAGAAAATTTCAAATTAAAATAACACATATTTGTGATTTGTAGTGTTCTAACAGAGAAGACTAGGTACCTATATACCATTATTTTTTTGTTTTATTACTATCTATGGATTATTCTATAAATTTGACAATTTCAATGGTTTTCTATCTGCATATATTGAGGTAAATTTGCAAGGGGTCATCTCACATTATATTTTTCAACGTTCTGGGTAATTAAAAATTGTATTGTTTGAAATATATAAGAGGCCAAGTAGCCTGACGGTATAGTGATCTCATAACGATTCCGGTCAACTGCTCCGTGTTTCCGATGCTGCTGGGTTCGATTCCCACCGTGTTCTTAGGCCGTTCGAAATTGGCGTTAAACTGTAGGTACAACTTCCGCTTAAAAGTTGTGAAAAGGAAAAGTAGAAGCTCATGAAAAGAAACTAGCATTCATTACAATGCTTTGTAATGAAATGAAATATTGTTGTGCCGTCTATCTTGTCTACTCGATATTCCCTAGACTTTATATGTTTCCTATAGAAAACTACATTTACTTAGTGAATGTAGATGCACCAATTCACGAATATTCACCACGTTAGCGTGAGTAGGCATATGACATTTCAAATTTTGAATGCTAATTTTGAATATTATAAAACTGATTTTTCAAGACTGGTATATTCGAAGGTTATTCTTATCGTTGATTGAGGAGGGAGATGCATCTTGAAATTCCATGTCAACTTAATGATAAATTAAATTTTCAAAAATATTTCATATATTATTGTCCACTACAATATTGTTTCGATATACAGTATCTTCATCAGGAGGATGAAAAATGAAAGGTGTTTATCCAACCTGATAAATAACCACTCTAATAATCAATAAATGAATAAATCAATCATTCAATAATTATATTCAATAATCAATAAATAATAATAAATAAATAATAAATACCGAATACATTTATTAACACGATATACATAAATAAGTATATGATTAATAGTTTGACATACCGTACTTAAAGGAAAAATATTTTCAACTAAAACATTTAATTGATACTGCAGAGGGTTTATATTACTTATAATATAACAATATTCAAAATTTTCCTCATAATTTAATATAAAATACGCATGACGACCTTTCGAAGTACTACTTCTTTATCAAATGCTGGATTAATACTATGTAAACATGTATGATTATAGTATTAATCCAGCATTTGATAAAGAAGTAGTACTTCGAAACGTAGTCATGCGTATTTTATATTAAATTATGAGAAAATTTTGAATATTTTTGTATTATGGATATTAATTTTCTCCAAGTATCGGTCTCATCAATTATCAAGTTTATATTACTCTTAACCAGAGATATTCTATTTAAGTACCTATTTGGTTTTATCTGTGAATTCAGGACTTTTCAACTCTTGTTATAGGCTCACAAGATGGGTTAGGTACTAGGTACATAACTAGTTGTTTGAGAAGATGATTTCTCAAGTGTATGTTTAATATCAACTGAATCTGACCTTCTCTAAGAAATTGCTTGAAAACGAATTGATAATATCGTCATAAATTCATGATATTATTTTTTTTTGTTTTCCTCGCTTGCTGAAAATTCAATATTAGGTATTTCAGAATCTCTTGAATTGTATTGAATGTACAAGAAATTGGCTCATATAGATGGCAACCGTGAAAGGATACTGCGATAACGATGTTGGAAGATTATACAAATGTTTATATCTTCAGTCCGTTTGGAATGAATAGTGCAACAATGAATGAAGAGAAAATTGAGAGGAAGTGTGGGAATATAAAATTCCAGATTTTAAATATCTCTTTCGATTTCCTTGTGGAGAGATAAGTTGATATACTAGTCGAACCGAAAAACCGATATATATATATATATATATATATATATATATATATATATATATATATATATATATATATATATATATATATATATATATATATATATATATATATATATATAGTATATTTATCGACCGTACTACGTAGTAAATATTGTGAATTTTTTCGGGAAGCGGTTCGTGGGAAAATGAAAACTCTTACGTTCTCGTTAAACTCAATATTTCGTCACTGTAAATTGGTGACTTCATCAGGAGTACACTAAAATGAAATGAAATTACATTAATTGTAAAGATAAAAGGAACACATCACTGAACTTGCAGATATAGAGTCTCAGGACGTTAAAATACAACAAAGAAACACTGTGGGTACCGCACGACTGAGTGATGGTAGAGTGAGGATGTATTACATACTTTTTATGATTCGGCAATAGATGTTACTAAGTTGGCCCGTATCAGTTTTATAGTTGACACAATTTTTGTTTTTCGCTATATGACACATTTCCAGAAAAAGTCTCGTTTTATAATTGCTATGTTGATCAATAATTCTCACATTGTTGAAGTCGAATATATGTCCAGTATCACTATGGTGTTGCACCACTGCACAAGAATTTTCACCTAAACGACAATCACTCTTATGCTGTGTAATACGTTGCTTCAATCATTGATTAGTTTGTCCAATATAGGTGCCTTTGTAATGCGAGCAGGGAATTTCGTATACGACATTGTTTTTTTTGCATGGTTGGTGTTTTATCCTTTACTTTGGAGAACAATTGAGAAATCGTAACTACATGGTAGTGTGCGATTATCAAGTCTGGGATTTGTTTGAATAAGGACTTTAGTTGCAATGAGAGTTGATTTATGTATGGTATTTTTCTGTATTTCATTGCAAGTCGTTCTGTAGGTTCTGTAGGAGCGTTATAGTTATTAGAGTTGTATATAAGAGAATTCAATATATGTTTCGGGTATCCATTATTAAGAAAAGTACCATACAGTATTTTCAAATTTTTTTGCAGGAACCTTTCATCGCTTATATGTGTTATTCTGTTCTTCATAGCAATAACGGCGTTGTATTGTTGGTTCTTAGGATGATTTGAGTGGTAGTTGAGGAATCTACCAGATGATGTTGCTTTCCTATACCAGTTCAGAATTATATCACCATTGTCAAGTCAGATCAATTTTGTGTCAAGGAATGGTACACTCTGTTGTGTTTCTGTCTCTATCGTAAATTGCACATGGTCATTGGCAGAGTTAAAGATCTTCAGCGTCAATTCATCATGGTTATTTGGAATTGCGCAAATAATATCATCAACATATTTATATATGAAGGGTAGGCTATATGGAAGCTTTGGAATGATCTTTTTTAGGAGGTGATCTAACACTATTTTTACCAGAATGTTACTAATAGGAGATCCCATAGGAGTGCCGAAAGTTTGTTTATATTGACAATCGTTGAAAGTGAAGTACGTGTTGTTGAATATGAATCTGATTGTGGTGAAAAAACTTTCTTGTGAAAGAGATGTGCAATTTTTCATCTTCTGCCATTCGATTGTTATAATGTTTATCACTAGATCTAATGGAATGTTCGTGAATAGTGATATGGCATCCGATGAAACTAAGACGTAGTCTTTAGGTATTGTGGTGTTACGAATCATGTTGACAAAACTGAATGTATCTTTGATATTAATTTCGTCATAATCTTCTTCATCAAAAGCCTCTCATAAAATTGTTGATAGGAATTTGGAAATATCATAAGTTGTTGAGTTGACAGAACTTATGATCGGTCTCAGTGGGACATTCAGTTTGTGTATCTTCGGTAAACAGTACAATCTAGAGGATGTCGAGTTGTGAATGGTTAATTTGCGAGCCAGTTCTTCAGGAATCTCCTTTTTATTTTTCAGTTCTTTAATTAAATCATTGTAATTTTTTTGAACTGATGCAGTGGCGTCTTTTTTTATCTTTTTATATGTTTTTATCTTTTTATATGTCCGATTCTTCCAGCTGAAAATTTTCAAGAATATGACAGGCGAGTAAAGATGAAATCTAGTAAATATCACTGCCTAGTTAAGAGAGCTAACATCGGAAAATTCAATATTATAATGGGGAATAACCAATCTAAGAACCTTTTATTCATTGACAATTCGAAATGGCTCACAAATTTATCTGATATTCCTATCCCTCAAGATATCGTTGATTTTTTATCGCTTGGACCGAAGTTCTCAGTACAGTGTAGAAGAGGGAATAGTCAAATTGAGAGATTGCTGGCAGATGTAGAGACAATGATTGCAGACACTCCCAGAGATACACAAGATTTATTGAGAGCAAATGCCACTAATATCATCACAAACTTTTTGCAGAGGCCGAATAACGAACAACCAACTGCTCTTCATAAAACTTACAAAAAAGTAAGATCATTCATGAAAGAACATCCTGATTTTTTGATCGTGCAATTGTTCGATCGTTTTATGTAATATCTGTTATGTAGTATCTGTTTATCTAATTCTTGCTTTAAGGTTTTTATCCATGGTATCAGATGCGTAGATTGCTTATAATGTTTCAACTATAAAATTTCTCCGAGGTATATATTTAAAATAGCTGACTTGTAGAATTTCAGCATGTTTTGTGGTTCTAAATTGTGATTGTGAATGAGGGTGGATTAATTTTTTGATTGACTTACCATATTTTGGGTTTCATCGTAACAGATTTGTAATTCCAATTTCTGCGCTAGTTCATGTACTCTTTCTATGTCGACGATCCCTTCAGTTCTGTTGTTTGTGATAATTTTAAGTTTTTTTTCTCAACAGGTAGAATAATATTCCCAATCACAGAAAATGAGAACATAATGTTGAATAATAACTGAATAATTGAAATGAAAGAGATAAAACAAAGAACTCAATCTAATCTAAAAAAACTAAAATAGTAACTTATAACTAAATAATAGCATTTAATGAAATATTACAAATAACTCAATCTAAATCAATTCGTTTTTGTCAATGTTGAATAATATCAATATTGTCTGCAAAAGCAAGACATTTGACATTTGTCCGATATCCTTCTTTTGATATTTACTTGTAGTTATTCCCTTTATATGAGGTTCCCATCCTGTAATGATCTATTCTAAAATAATGTTGAAAAGGATCTTTGAAACACCCATTTTACTTTGGAAGATGTACCTGCAAGTGTCTGTTCTATAATTTTCGGGTCTCCCTATCGACCCCAAATTTTTCTCATGGTTTTAATAATGATTTAGCGGTCTACCGAATGATATGCTTTCTTGAAGTCAATGACTCTTCAAAAATGAGATTCATATATGTTTGCAGAGAAGGTCAGCAACTAAACAGCTCCAAAAGCCCATGTGTTGGTGTCCCTCAAAAAACACATGGCTTTTTGAAGGAACTTATTCTCTGTACTCCAAATGATGGAGTACATCATTTGGAGTACAGAGTACATCATCTTCTTGCCATCATTGACGGGGTTGATAAACACGCTGATTCACTTTTGTTTCCCAATACTGAGTACCTGAAAATCTCAAAATACAAAATCACTCTTCACCAATTTAAAAGACGTACATCCCTGATCTCTAGATCTGATTTGTGTATTCAGTTCCTTGCTCCGATTGCCTTAAAATTTATATTAGTTGAACATCTTAGTCTCTCAAGAGAAGAATTGCTTTGCATAAATGTGAGATCTGCATATATCCAGATAGATGTGCCTTGGCTCTGCATGCAAAAATTTTGATTTTAATAGCACAAATGTGGTATATCAATGAATACAAAATTAATAATTATATTTATATTCTTGCCATTAACAGCGGTTGTTCTGCCATTTCGGACTCCTCTTTGTAATTTGGTTTTTAAATTTTTAAAATTTAAAAACCAAAATTTAAATTTGCTTATTTAAAAATTTAAATAAGCAATTTAAATTTTAAATTGCTGGTTTCAAACTCTTTTTACTGTGACTGAAGCGTTCTGTTCACTCTTACAAATGCTGTTTACGTGTCAGTGTTACCAATAGTCGTAATTGTCTACTCATCTTATAACCAGACAAGGGCATTGTTTATGTACTTTAGTTTAAACTTTACATAGTTTAGTTTCAAACGTATTCCTATTATATTTATTAATTGTAGATTCAGTGAAAAGATTTTTGAGATGTATCAATTTTGTGGATATCAATATTTCAATTTCAGAAGAACTTTGTGTTAGAGGATTAGAGTTCTCATTTTCTGATGCGTTCAAATGTTTGCTATTCTATGGTAACTTGTCAGATTTAAGTCTCTTTTGATTTATTTTCGAATAGCTTCACCGCCCTTAACATCTTTAATTAATATCATTCATACTTTCTTGAGGTTTTTGTTTGTAGCATCCTGACGAAGGACCCAAAATAAAAACCGAAATATAGATGTCATGACCGATTACGGTTGTTCAATTTAGATTCCGTTTGTCAAGTAGCCAGTGAATGTTGTCTCATAAATTTAACTTTCCGGTAATACTCCTTTTACATCATTAAATATTTTTCTATATGGTGTTATTGCCCGTTGATTATGTATAGATTAAATAACACAGTAATTTCAATTTTATATTAATTCATAATGTAAGTTTTGACAAAGTTGCAATTTGCAACGAGACGGCAACTAATTTATTGATTTCTCATAAAAAAGCATGTTAATAATATATAAACTAAAAAATATTGAAAAAACTATAAATATATATATATATATATATATATATATATATATATATATATATATATATATATATATATATATATATATATATATATATAATATATATATATATATATGCAACAAAGCAGCAGGAGAAGATGGGATTATTGCGGAACTCTGGAAACTGAACGATACTACTTTGACCCAAAAACTTCATCATTTAATATCAGAAATCTGGAGAACGGAACAGATACCAGAGGATTGGAAATGCGCGTTGATACATCCATTGCACAAAAAGGGGGACAAAATGGAGATCAATAATTACAGGGGAATTTCCTTACTCCCGGTTGCGTACAAAATACTTTCTAAAGCACTCCTAAACAGAGTAGAGCACCAAGCGGATCCACTAATTGGGGAATACCAAGCTGGATTCAGAAAAGGCCGATCATGTGCTGAACAGATCTGGACTTTGAAGACGATATTACAGATGAGGAAATGTAGAAATACAGTGATCATATTCATTGACTTCAAAAAAGCATATGATTCGGTAGACCGCGAAACCCTTTTCGAAATCATGAAAGAATTTGGAATCGATCGAAAGACCCGAACAATTATAAAACAGACACTTACAGGTACAACTTCCAAGGTAAAATTTATGGGCGAAATATCAGATCCCTTTGAAATCAAAACCGGTGTGCGGCAGGGGGACGGACTTTCGCCAATTCTTTTCAATATTGTTTTAGAAAAGATCATAAGGGAATGGGAACTTCACGTGAAGGGCATACAAGTGGGTATCAAAAAAGAAAATAGAATAAATGTCAAATGTCTCGCCTTTGCAGACGATATTGCTATCATCACAGACAACAGAACTGAAGCCATCCGCGCCGTGGAAAAACTACATGAAATTGCGCAGAAAACCGGGTTACAAATTTCTTATGATAAAACCAAATACATGGAAAGAAAACCAAAAGATAAATCTTCTCTTATGACAAAACATGGTGAAATTCTGCAAGTAGGCCATTTTAAATACCTCGGGGAAGTTATACAGTCCTCAGGTTTTAACCGAATCGCTAATGAACAGAGAATAACCAAGCTCCAAAGGGCCTACAAACTAACATGGGCTCACTATAACAAAAAGTGCATTTCGAGAGGCGCCAAATTGAGGCATTATAACACAACGATTCTTCCAGAAGCAATTAACGCAGCTGAAACAATGGTTATTGGCGGCCATTCAAGAATTAGAGAAATAGAAAAACAAGCACGAAAAATTCTCAGAAAGATTTACGGGCCAATCAATAGAAACGGTATTTGGATGAAAAGACCTCAAAATGAACTGTATCAAAAGACAAATACGATAACGGAAGAAATCAGAAAACGACGAGCAAAGTTCTAAGCTCATGTCTACAGAATGAAACAGTCCAGAATACCGAAGAAACTACTCAATATAATTATGAATAGTAAATGCGGAACAGAGTGGCTAAAAGAGGTCCAAAAGGATCTACAACAAATCAATATAAAAAATCTCGAAGATCGCACTGAATGTCGCTATAAAATCGCACATTAAAGTTTGAGCAAAAATTAAATCGTCAACCGGGAGTAAAGTGGACAGATGAACGGAAGAAAGAGCATTCAGAGAGGATGAAGTGTTTTTGGGAGGCAAAAAAGATGAAGCAAAATTCCTAATGATTGCGAATTCAAGTTCAGTCGCTCTCCTCATGGGGAACAATCGAAATAATAATAATATATATATGTATATATATATATATATATATATATATATATATATATATATATATATATATATATATATATATATTCAGCTCCAACAAACTGTATAAAAGTTCGAACAACATAAATAAAGGAGTTGTAGTAAATCGAAAGTATAAAATATAAATACAATGCACCATTAATGAGGTTGATTTCCTGGACCCACTGCGATTAGTCATAAACAATATGAGAAGAAATACCATTAAACGAAACCACGTTCTTATACAAGATATAAAAGTTTGGTCATGGTATATTCAATTGCTTGGAATTTCATTAATATTACCAGAATTAAACTCAGGCTTCAAGGTTTATACATATTAATTTTTTTATGTTTATTGACGTCACTACTCAATTTCTAGTTGTTGATTTTGGTTGTTTTAAGTTCTGAATCGAAGCGTGCTCGTTCAGCGGACCATAATTCCTATACTCATCGTGGATGCTTGAAGAAATGAAAAAAAATCTAACCATAAAACATTACTAGGCAGTTTTTTGTGCCAGTTTCTTATCACTCTCCATAGATTATTTTTTAGCAATTATTTATTGTGCAAGAATTTTAGATTATATAATTTATTCTAACTTTAAGCGTATTGATTAAACGACTGAGGATATGAAAATATATATAAATTCGTGCACACACACATATATGGATTCGTATATGGGCATACACATATACGAGTACATATAGGTTTTCTGCTTATTGCACTGAGTGAAATGTTAAAGAAAGTACTGGTACATTCATTCGAAGGATACGAATTAATCACAAAATGTCATAGTAGAGCTGGCTATGTGAATATGTACGATGAGATGTCTGCATGAACCTTCAAAGGATAAATGTTAGAGAAATATCAAAAGCGATGCCATACTTGATGAAAGCACGAGATTCACTGTTTCTTTCTACAAGGTTCAACCAAGTGAGTCAACAATTTAAATATTCAAACACCTTATGACTCCAAAGTGAAGAACCGTCAAGTATTGAATATTTAAATTAATTGAATGTTTCGAATCGATGTCCTGATATATATACCTATATATATATATATATATATATATATATATATATATATATATATATATATATATATATATATATATATATATATATATATATATATATATATAATTATATATATATATATATATATATATATATATATATATATATATATATATATATATATATATATATATATATATATATATATATATATATATATATATATATATGAATTTTATATCGACCGACCGAACTTGAAATTAAACCATGTGAACTATCAAGAAGCGGTCTGGGACAAACAACTTATTTTCTTCTAATCCTTATATTTCGTCACCTTTTTTGTGACTTTCTCAGGAGAAACTGCAACAATAAATCATATTCTATGTAAAATATATAACTTTCTCAATTGTTAAAGTATTTACTCACCAAGACGCGAAGTCAGTCACTCACATTTAAAAACAAATTAAACAAATTCGAAAACTTGCGAACATTTCCAACCGACGTATATTTTTATTACGATGTAGAGAATATGAGATTTCTCATTTTCTCCCAAGCATTGTAAAGATGCTTCGGACAATATCCATAAGTTACTGCTGACTAGTAGCCGTGTGTCGTCTATCAAGAATGAGATAAATAGTTTTATTTGCCTTTAGAAAAAGAAAAAAGGTTGTTAGAGAATAAAATTACCTTCAGTACCATTGAAAACATGAGTGAGTGTATAGATAAAATTAAATCTAATTAAGGCATTATATACCTAAGAATATAATTATTGAATTTTCACGTAGGCAGAATAATGCATACGGGGCCATTTTAATAATAATAATAATAATAATAATAATAATAAGTTCTTTATTTTCAACAGGTATAACACCCAATTACAGAAAATAATAACATTATATATATTGAATACATAACTAAGTTATAACTACAAAATTTAGAAAAAAGATTTAACTAAATAATTAAACAAAAGATTTAACAAAGAGATTAATCTAATCTAAATAAAAAAATAGTAACTTATAACTACATTATAGCATTCAATGAAATATCAATGGGTATAACATCCAATTACAGAAAATAATAACATTATACATATTGAATACATAACTAAGTAATAACTAAATAATTAGAAAAAAAGATTTAACTATATATTAAACAAGATTTAACATAGAGATCAATCTAATCTAAAAAAAAAATAGTAACTTATAACTACATTATAGCATTCAATGAAATATTACAAATAACTCAATCTAAATCGATTAATTCAATCAATTTTCGTTGTTCACATAACTCCTGATAATAGATTCTATGGAGTCAAAGTGAATGTCACAATTACTGGCAATTCTATTCAGTGTAGACTCCATGAACCAAATCGGGGATTGCATAAGGGAGTTGGTCCTCGGAGTCTGTAGGTGAAATAATTCTGTATTACGAGAATTTTGCCTAGGAACACGAAATTTCAAAGCGGACAAGAGAAGAGGACAATCAATACTATTGTGCAGTAATTTGTACAAGAATTTGAGTGATAAAGTTTCTCTCCTGCTCTGCAATGAGATAAAACTAAATCGACTCAATAATTCGTTATGATTGACTCCTCTCTGTGGATAAACTTTATCCTCCCTCCACACTAAGAATTTCAAGAACCTTCTCTGAATAGCCTCAAGATGGCGTTGATGGCAAGTGTAAATGGGATGCCAGATCGTGCTTCCATACTCCAACTTGCTACGGATTAGGATATTGAATAGTCCTATCAATGTTGAAGAATTATTGAAATATTTGCCATTACGTATAACGAATCCATACATTTTCGCAGCAGATGAAATAAGTTGGGTGATGTGTGGGACAAAGGAAAGCTTCTGGTCGAAGACTACACCACTTTGAACAGCACTACAACATTTTGAAAGATGTTGAAAAGAAAAATATAAAAAATTGACAGGTTGAAGGAAATTCATGTTGATTCAATTATTAGTAAAATCTTTTTTTATGACAATACAAAGTGGTTCAAAAACATGTCAGACGTCGAAACCTGAGGATATTTGTGCATTTCTTTCACTTGGTCCTAATTTTGCGGTTCCATGTACGAGAGGAAGTTTAAGATTGGGTGATTCTTGGCGAATGTAGAGGATATGATTGCAAGCAAGAGTTGCTAATATATTTTCCAATTTTCTACGCAACTCCCCAACTATGAACTTCACCTTTACAAGCAAACTTCTTGAGAAAATTAAACTATTCTTGAAAAACAATCCAGAACTTTATATTCTGCAGTCCGATAAGGGTGGTTCCACCCTTGCGATAAATAAGGAAGACTACATAAACAAAACTACAACATTGTTACAGGATGTGTCTACTTATTCTGAATTGGGAGAAGATCCGACTATATCCATCCATACAAAATTCAACAGAATGATAACTAAATTGAGAAACAAAGGAGAGTTAACTAAGGAGGTAGCAAGTCACTTATTAGTCACACTACAATTCTTCTCTTCCCAAATTATTTTGCTTGCCAAAAACACATAAACATGGAATACCGTTACGACCAATTGTTAGTTATATTAACACAACCACCTACAATATTTCCAAGTTCCCAGCTAATATTCTCAAGCAGGCACTCGAGAAAGATACAACTTATAATATAAAATATACATTTACATTCGTTAACCTCATGTCGGTATTTTCTCTGTCACCCGATTTTGTTTTAATTTCACTGGATGCTGAGTCTTTATTTACCAACATACCCTTGAACCTTATAATGGACATTATAGAACTGAAATGGTCAAAAATGAAAGAGCACACCACTATATCAAAACCTGAATTTCTGGGAGTAGTGAAATTTATATTTCAGAACACATATTTCACTTTTAGTGAGAAATGTTATAAGCAGATATTTGGTACTCCGATGGACTATCCCATAAGTCCCATAATGGCATAGATTGTATTAGATCAACTCTTAAACATAGTGATTCCTACTCTGCCATTCAAATTTCCATTTATTTACAAGTTTGTTTGACGATATAATCTACGCAGTTCCTTCAAGTTCCTTGATGGTGTTCAAGTTACATTAGACAGCTTCAATTCATTCGATGTCAGACTGCAGTTTACGGCTGAACTGGAAAACGACCATTGTGTTCCATTTTTAGACACTAAACTTAAAAGAACTGACCAAAACGTGGTGATATTGGACTGGTATCAGAAGGATACGGCTTCTCGAAGATTTATTAAAACTGTCATTCTTACCATCCGATAAATCAAAAATATAATACTGTGATCAACATGAAAAACAAAATGACAGACATTTCCCAACTCAGTCCTTTTTTAATGAAAATTTAGATGAATTATTTGAAATCTTTCACAATAATGGGTACCCTAAACATGTTCTCAGAAGGCTGATATACAATTCTAACATCTTTCACGGTCCAACTGAAGAATTGAGCACATAATTCGGATATGAAAAATCTCATAAGCTGAAAAATTGTCGAGCCAGATAATTTCATGTTTTAAGGTTTTTAAACACATAAAAATTGCTAAATATAACATATTAAAAAATTACAATCTGTTCTCTGAAATCAAGGAAAAGAGTCCTGTTGAATATATGAGTAATGTGGTCTATGGAGCTTCCTTCAAGTGGTTGTGGAGGCTGTTACATTGGACAGACCTCACAATGGTTAAAGTAGAGGTGTGCATCACAGAAGTGATTGCCGTGTAGGTAAGAACTCCTGTGCGGCAGTGGAACACCATTTAAAGACTGGCCACAAATTGGACTACTCGGAGGTCAAAGTATTGGAACAAGAAATTCAGTACAAGGGTAGGCTGCTCCTTGATATGTTCCCCATTAATAAGAATAAGAACGCCATAAATTTCAAATCGCACACAGGATTGCTGAGTAATATTTACGGTAACATTCTTCATGTACTGCAGAGTGGGAGGTACAACTTACATGCTACGTTTTTTTTTTGTGATGGTACCTTAATAGCATTTACACGGCGATTCATATCATCACTGCTCATCGTGACGACATGTGATCGTTGCAGTTTATTGTTGTTATATTTTGCTGTTATATACAATTGATGTTTTTGTTTAACTTGTTTTTAAGTGTTAGTGATTGACATTGCATCTTGATGAGTAATTACATTAATATTTGAGAAACTCATATATTTTACTTAGAATATGATTTATTGTTGTAGTTTCTCCTGAAAAAGTCACAAAAAAGGTGACGGAATATAGAGATTAGAAGAAAATAAGTTGTTTGTTCCAAACCGCTTCCAGATTGACCACATAGTTTTATATATATATATATATATATATATATATATATATATATATATATATATATATATATATATATATATATAGGAATGGAGAAGTTTCTTGCGGTGAAAAGTATGAATGACAAAAAACACAATTATCGGTATAGCCCGCAACTCAATTGGAAGCAGCCGTTGACACGTGTTTCGAGCTTATTGGCTCTCCTCAGAACGGCGTAGCCAAGTTCAAGGTGTACGATCCTGGAGATGGAATCCACAACAAAAGAACACACCTGCAAAGGAAGTCTCCACTGCTAGGCTTCCACGTGAACTCTCCGGGTTTGTACATTCCATCTCCAGGTTCGTACACCTTGAACTTGGCTACGCCGTTCTTCTGAGGAGAGCCAATAAGCTCGAAACACGTGTCAACGGCTGCTTCCAATTGAGTTGCGGGCTATACCGATAATTGTGTTTTTTGTCATTTTTATACATATATATATATATATATATATATATATATATATATATATATATATATATATATATATATATATATATATATATATATATATATATATATATATATATATATATATATATATATATATATATATATATATATATATATATATATATATATATATATATATATATATATATATATATATATAATATAGTCTTAATTAAGAATGGGCACCGTCTTGGTTATTCGATATCCTGCGAGGAAAATGATATTGAGTACTGCAAAATACCACACAAATTCAGTATTCTTATTATAAAATGAATGATAAACTGCAATTAATTTCATTGACACCAATTATCCTTAATGTATACTAATTAGCCTGTGAATGATTTAATCCTCTTAAATAAAGTGAAAAATAACAACAGTGAAATTATCCGTAGAAATTGTGATTGAAAATATGTATACGGAATTACAGCATAAATGGTTTATAGTTTTAGCATAAAGTATAGCATAAAGTTTTCGAAGTTTAGTAATGAAAACTTGATTTTCTATTCGGAGCATAAATCGACTTACTCACATCATTATTTGTACTTTTATATTGACACTTCAAATTTGTTGAATTGTCTCCATCCGGAAGAAGCAAATAGTGATCTCCTTAAACTTCTCTTTAATTTCAAAATTTTATGTCCCATTTGAGATAATATATTTTGAAGGATATTATCTTGAATGATTCAAAAAATATTTTATTCTGTGTGATTCGTTCCGATTCTATAAAACATCTGTTTTTTTATATCGCTGTTTTTCAGTTTAATTGAAAGTTGATAAATTTTTCAACAAACATTGATAATAAATGGCAGGGAGGTTGCGCTTATCCACTGCATAAATAAGTAATTACATAAATTGACTTCACACTGAGCAGTTATCATTTCGAAATATGGTAATAGATATTCCAGTTATTTGAACATTATGGAAATCGGTTTTATTAAAACATTAGAATGTAAACTTTTTTTGAACAATATTTGATATTTACAAAAAAGAATATCCCATTGATTGATGAAGAATACATCAATGTTTATTGTTTAATGATAAATTCAAATTGAAACACTTGGCTTCAGTCCATTATAACAAGTATATTAACAACTCTACATATATTTCGGGTGGTAAACCCTTTATCAAGAGTAGTTACAATTTCAACGAAATTTCAAAATGCTCAATTTTTTATTACCTATATTAAGTATATGCAACATAGAATATGTGAGACAGCGGAATGAGATATTCAACCTAATCAGAAATAAAGAAGGTTAGTCCTCTGTTTTATCCAATATTGCATCCACATCAATCTCCGAATTAAAATTTCATCCTAGAATTGAAACTTGCACATATATTTCTTTTGACGAACACGCAATTTTGCAAAAAGGCCTGAAATAGTCCCATTTCTTTTGATAAAAAATATTTGAAAATATTTGCTGTTAACACAGAATTTATCCTTAGTGCAATAAATAATTTAGATACAAAAACCTAATGAAGAAGCTATCTGCATACTCAATTTAAGCAACTGAATTCGTAAACGATTACATAAAAATAACGTCAATACAATCTGCACTAATAAAAATAATTTCGGTTCATTATTGTTGAATAACTAGGACAGACTTGATTTAGGTATTTTCAAAAAGTGCTACACACAAAAATATTTTGCAGTGAATGCCATTGCTTTTATATAGACACATTGTAGTTGTATTCAAAAAAGAATTGAGGAACACACAAAATCAATTTCATTGAATAAACCAACTACTGGACTTTCGGATCATTACATATTACATATAATAGAGTATAATCATTTCCTTGCTGCCAAAAGTTGTAAGCACGATATATTAAATACCCTTGAAGTCATTTGAAAAGGAATTTACCTGTTTGCAACAAATCAAGTGGATTTTTGCGTAAGACATCATTTTTTTGAATCATGTGATATACTCGTATAACTGGAAATTATGCATTTTGAAATTAAGTTAATGTTGTTATTACTCGTGATAATAGCCTAACCACGCAAAATATTAAGATGTACTGTTGTTGATATACTCAGTGGAACTTAACTCAATTGTTTCAATTTCAATTAAGTATCAATCATCATCGATGATTGATACGATGATTCTTCATTTATCAATAGAATATTTTTCCTTTTGTAAATTTTTTTTTGTATTGTTCAAAAAAATTCACATTTCACATTTATTCCAATAAAACGGATTTCTGTCTATAGCAATCTTCAAATCACTGGAGTATCTTAAGCAGGTTATACATGTTCCTCAATGATTACTGCTCAATGTGAAGTCAATTCGTATACTTATTCACGAAGTCACTTAATATAATATTTGCTTCTGTAAAAACGATAGTTTTTCTAGGGTAGTGTAAATGTTATAAAAAAACATGAAATAACATTACATCTACCACATGTAATAAACGAAAACATCTATTTCAGCATACATTTCAATGTAATTTGACTTTTAGTATACGTTGAAAATTCGAAAAGTTCTAGAAATTCAAGTCAATATTGAACCCACGAAACAGCCTTATATTTCAAAATATCCCAAGTGTATTCTTTGAGTTTCAATATTTTGTTTTTTTGTCAATAATTATACTATTTCTTTTTCGATTTCAATATTTTCAGGGTAATTGTGTGAACCACTGCTCTGAGAAAAATTTTAACCTAGAGAATGTCATTGAATATATTTCCAATCATTTCACATTGAAATGAAGATTTATTGATATTTTGATTTTCTCAATTACGTATCATCATTTCTACCGAAGATAAAACGGAACTACCATTGAATTTTATAACTTTACAAAAACGAGATATTCAGTCGAAGGTTTTCATTTGAAACATCCGGTTTACATCATTCCAGTGCATGCATATTTGAAATAATTATATGAATATATTGAAGAATGCGACATAATTTATTGAAATGAAAGATAGGTAGGTACGTTGGTAATGACTTATGTTCGTTGCTTAAATTTAAAATGAACAATATAGAAAATATATTGAATTTAAATATATGGCATATATCAAAAATTACTTATATGAATATATATATATATATATATATATATATATATATATATATATATATATATATATTATTATTATTATTATTATTATTATTATTATTATTACGATTGTTCCCCATGAGGAGAGCGACTGAACTTGAATTTGCAATTATTAGGACTTTTGGTTTATCTTTTTTGCCTCCCAAAAACGCTTCATCCTCTCTGAATGCTCTTTCTTCCGTTCATCTGTCCATTTTACTCCAGGTTGACGATTTTACTTTTGCTCAGAATTCACAAGTGCAATTTTATATTCAGTGCGATCTTCGAGATTTTTTATATTGATCTCTTGTAGGTCCTTTTGTATCTCTTTTAGCCACTCTGTTCCGCATTTACTATTCATAATTATATCGAGTAGTTTCTTCGGTATTCTGGACTGTTTAATTCTGTAGACATGTGCATATATATATATATATATATATATATATATATATATATATATATATATATATATATATATATATATATATATATATATATATATATATATGACAAAAACACAATTTTCAGTATAGGCCGCAACTCAATTGGAGGCAGCCGTTGACAAGTGTTTCGAGCTTATTGGCTCTCCTCAGAACGGCGTAGCCAAGTTCAAGTTGTACGAACCTGGAGATGGAAAAACAAGAAAGAAACAGACACTCCACTGAAGGAAGTCGACACATTTTAGGCTACTGCGTTTTTACTCTCCGGGTTGGGAGATTTGAAAAAACTACGCCCTTGAGGCTTCTATTTATCCTTCAAGGATGCTTCTAGCCGAGAAATTATACAATATATAAATAATGTTCAACGCGGGGGAAAATTTCAATCAAAAGTAGACACTGTCGGTATATCCCGCTATTAGTAGCAGCCGTTGACACGTGTTTCGAGCTTATTGGCTCCCCTTAGAACGGCGTAGCCAAGTTCGAGTTGTACGAACCTGAAGATGGAAAAATAAGAAAGAAACAGATACTCCACTGAAGGAAGTCGACACATTTTAGGCCACTGCGTTTTTACGCTCCGGGTTGGGAGATTTGAAAAAACTATTTCGCCCTTGAGGCGAAGTAGTCATTCTTATTGGCAGGTATAGCCCGTAAGAGTTAACTTGATACCTGAGCAGCGTTGTGTACTACCTACTGCGCTCATGTCTCAAGTTAACTCTTGTGAGTTATAGTAAATGCCTCGTTTAGAATGAATGTTTCATCTTTGCTGATACAGCTCACGATAATTAATTAATTTAAATTGAAGTAAAGTGATTTTAAAAAAATGGGGGCGTTAAAAAATAATTTATTCTCAAAGTGGGCAGTAGACAAAATAAGTTCGGGAACCCCTGGTTTAACCCAACCGCAAACTTGACCAGAAACGGCAATATTTACTTCGACACGAAAAGTTGTCAACAAAATTGACAACCAAGTTGCAAGTTCTCGTCTGTGAGTGCCTTTTGCAATAGATAGCAGAGGAAAAGTTTGAAGGAAGCATGTCTGTTCAGTCGACCAGGATTTTTGAATTCGGGCACTCCTGGGTTCGATTAATTCCACATAGCATAAAAACTAATATTTCTGGATGCTCTGAGAATCGTCAGCTCTTATTGTCAATATTGTAGGTTCAATAGTTCACAGACTCGACTTTAGTTTACCTTCTTATCAACATGTTATTGTAGTAACATGTATGACGTCCAATTTTTACTATGATTCATATATATTGTTATTTTTATATATTTATATACATATATCTACTCTGGAATTTTGAAACCACGTTTCTGATCAATATATAAGGTTTATCGTGAGAGAAATTATAAAATTGAATCAAGCTTTCATCGGTATATCGTATATTCAGCATTTACAAACAATCTTCGATTCTGAAATGTGTTTCCAACAACAATATACAAAATTTAGCTCATATGTGTATATAGTTGGCAGTCGCAGGCTATAGGTGTTGCCAAATGGACGTAGAAGACATAAATGTGGCAATTATTATTACATATTATCCTAAATTAGAGGTAATAATAAAAATTTGTCTAAAAATCACTGACTGAACAATTCTTTATTCTACTAGTTTCGCCTTTTACAGCATTATCAAGAATTAATTCATTCTTGATAATGCTGTAAAAGGCGAAACTAGTCGAACAAAGAATTGTCCAGTCAGTGATTTTTAGACAGGTTTTTATAATTACCTCTCATTTAAATATGAACTATCACAAAGTAGATTCATCGTCCATTGAATTTATTACATATTATCCTGAAAGGACATAACGTCTCTAATTCTTGTTTGATTACATATCTTTACTAGTACAAGTTGAAACACTCGGTATATGGATTGAACAAATTCTGAAACGGGTAATTTCGTAATAATATTGCGCATTATACATCTATTCACATCAAAATTTCATCAAAATGTTCACTTGGCTAGAAATCAGTAGCGTAGAAGAAGAATGAAGATTGAAATATTTCATGGGGGTGAAACTAGTAATGGATTGAACAAATTCTGAAAACAAATGAATCTCGTTGAAAATGTTTTGATGTATTTCGTTCGAAATTTTTCAAATTGAATGAATATTTTCGAAAATATAACGTATAGCAGAAAACACTTGTCAAATATATGAAGCGGATGATATTTTTTGTAAATACATTAAACAAATTTTGAAGATGACCATTTCGTAATAATATTACTCATTCACATCTATTCACCTCAAAAATTCATGAAAATGTTGACTTGGTTAGAAATCAGCAGCGTAGAGAAGGAAAGGAGATTGAATTATTCGAAAGGGGTGAAACTAGTAGGAGTAAATGGATTGAACAAATTCAAAGAACCAAAAAATCTCATTATGTATGTATATATTGATATGTTCCTATCGAAAGTTTATAAGAATATTTTTGAAGTATATGAAAGAATAACACAAAAAACTTGTCCAATATAATAAGGGGATGATATTTTTTTGTAAATAGATTGAACGAATTCTAAAAATGATTATTTCCTAATAATATCACTTATTCACATCTATTCACTTCAGAAATTCATCAAAATGTAGTCTTGGTTAGAAATGAGTGGCGTGGAGAAGGAAAATAGATTGCATTATTTGAAAGGGGTGAAAAACTAGTTAATGGATTGAATAGATTCATTGAACGAAAAAATCTCGTAGGTGTGCGTCAATCAAAATTTACCTAAAAAAATACCTATTTACCTTATTTACCTAAGATAGTTAATAGATAATAATTAATAATATAATAGATAATAAATGGATATTTTTTACCTAAAATAATAAATAGTGTTGTAGTCATCACAACATACTGCAATGAAAATTTAATTCAGATGTTTCGATGACGAAATAATATTTATATTAATTGAAATTTATATGTATATATATATATATATATATTTTTTTTTTTTTTTTTTTTGAAAGTTTTTAGCAATAACAGGCTTTTTTTGATATGAAAAAGTTTATTTTTGTTGACGTTTCGTTGTTATATTACAACTTTGTCAAAACTAATGAATAATTGAATTTATAAGTTACTATAGATATCAAATGTCAAACTTATTTTTTAGAAAAATCAAATTAGTTTTTTTTGTATCTTCACTCATTGATTTTCATTATCAGAGGAATATTTCTGGCTTAGCATTCGCTTCGGAAGTTTTAGTCTTCTTCACCATGAGGAAACCTCTGAAAAACTCATGGTAAGCCAGGTGATTCTAATAAGTGTGATTCATATTTACATATATATAATTGCATATAGTTTTTTATATACTTATCCAAAATATGTATATTGTTGGTTTATGTGTGTGAAACTGAAGGTAGATCTGGAAAAAATGAGTTTTGAGATGTGATGTTTGGTGATTGTTGTGTGTTTATTTTACGAGTGTTATTTGTGAGGTTTATTAAGTTGTTGTAAATAGAATTAAGATGTTTAATGTCTGTTCTTTCATTTACTGTGTTTTCTAAATTTTTACGAATGTGTAACATTTCTAAAATTTCTCTACTTTTTTTGTCCCTTTCAGTTGCCAAAATTTTCGTACTTTTGTAATCAAAATCATGTTTTTCTGTTATTTCATGTTTATGTAAAGCTGTAATTTGAGTTTTTACGTATTTATGCGCTTTGATTATTTCTTCGAGATTTTGTGCTGTTTGTCCGATATAACTTTTATTGCAATTGTTACACGGAGTATTATAAACTGTATGAGTTTTTCTCTGAGTTACAGTTCTACTTTTTAATTTTGTATATATTTCTTCGATTTGATTTTTGGCAGTATGTGCTTGCTATTCTTAAATTATAAGGTTTTAATATTTTAGCAATGTTTGTACTTAATTTTGGAATATATGGTAATGAAATGTAATTATTTTCGTTAGATTTACTTCTTTTTGAATGAAAAGTATTATATAATTCATCATAAATCTGAGACTCTCAATCGAAATATCTAAATATTTCAAATAAAACTGTCAGGGAGATGTCTACACAAATGTCAATGAGAACGAACATATCACTTTCGAGAGTGAATATTAAGTGTGCTTCGAAAAATCATCGAACTTGTTGAATGATAATAGGATACAATTGTTTCATCATTATTATGAATCATCAGTCCTTATTTAATCAATCAATCAAGAATCGTTGACTTTCAGGTCTTATATCCGAATGAGTAGAATATTAGTTCGTGAACATTTGCTCCCTCTACCGATGAAAAGACGTATAAACTCTTCCCAGCTTTCTATATCACAGTACAAACAAAAACAAAATAGACAACAGAACTTTGTCTTCAATGTGTAAGAATGGTCCCATGCCTAATCGTTCCAGATCACGCACAGGCGGGCAAAAAGTTAGCTTAGTTTCAAGATTCACAAATCATTCCTACTAGTAAATACTGAGACTATTAATCGAAATTGTGTAGACAGCTCCCTGAGAGTTTTATTTAAAATATTTCGATTAAGAGTCTCAGTATGTACTAAAATGAATGATTTGTGAATCTTGAAGCTAGCATCTTTCTTACACATCACTCTCTAGTTATAATTCTTTCCATTTTTTTTTACAGCCAGAAATATTCCTCTGATACTAAAAATGAATATGTGAAAATAAAAAAAAACCCATTTGATTTCTTTTTAAAAATAGGTTTGACCTTTTGATATAGTAACTCATAAAATTCAATTATTCATTATTTTTGACCAAGTTGTGATATACAACAAAACGTCAACGAAAATATAGTTTCTAACATTGAAATAAGCCTCTTATGGCTAAAAACATTTTGAAAAAAATTTATTTATATAGATATATATTCACTCGATTTTTAATATAGCTGCCGGAGTAAATTCTTGAAATCCTTTGAACTAGTATCATAATAATATATTTATTGATTGAATATATTCCTATTAAAGTATATTTATATAATTATATTTTACAATAATAAAAAAGTATCATTAATTCATTATAACATTTTCAAGCATATGTGATAAATGTATACAAAAATACTCATTCCATAGAATTAAACTGTTCAAGGGTATACAACCAAACACACGCAGAATTTAATTACGAATGTTAATAATTATAATGTTATCGTATTTGAGTCATAGTTAACGACAACTATTTCTGTTTAAGCGAGTTAAAGCTGATTGAGTTCAATAAAGTTATTGAAAGCATTTCTTGCAGTTAAGATGGTGGATTCCTTCCAAAAACTGAATTGTTACCAGAGATTCTCGTATTTTGTTGTGCATTCTACAGAAACCTTTTTTTACAGGTAAGTGTTACGTCTTTATTCATCTGTTCTCAAAACTCGATAAGTTATGAATACATAATATGGGATAAATTGAATTGAGGTCAACTAGGAGTCTATTGTGTAATGAAATAATATTTTATATCTATAGGTATCTGTAAAATTAATATTTTTAGAATGAGTATTCGTTTTCTATAATTTTTTTTATTTATTATATTGAGAGAAAATATCGTCCTATTCAAAAATTACACTGACACGGAAAGGAATGCCAATAGGGCAATGATTGTGTTACGAATATTTAATTCACCGGTTACTCAGTTCGGTATGAAATAATGGAACAAGTAACCTTACGGAATATTTCATTTTCGATGTGTTTCTTCAGTAAATAGAATTAAATGTTTACGAAACTGTTAATTAATACCTGTTCATTTTTTTCATAGGTAATTTAACATGAAGTAAATAAGAAATAGAAAATTATAGTTTTAATCACGCATTTATGAGTAAACCACTTACATTTTTACACATTCAATCTCTAACAATAAATAATTTTAATTGTAATTAATTGATGGAATATAATTGCTCCATGCAGCTGATATATAATTGTGTGCTATCAATGAACTTGTCATTTATTGATGTTCACAGGCTATAAAATTCCTTTGGCGCCTTATCGAATTTAATATGATTTAATGAATTGCAAGAACACCCGACGCATTGTTGCATATTGATTGGATATTCAGAAGACATACATTTGATAACATGAAAATAATACATTTGATAACACGAAATGAATGAAAAAAATATGTATATTTGTATTTTTACTTTGAATGATTATGAAATACTTCCGATATTTAGTGAAAAAATGTTATAGGAAAATAAATCTTTTTCTTTTTTATGTAAAATTTTTTCCTGAAGAAATATTTGAACCATTAGTTTTGTGGATTTTTGGGCATTATTATTATTCGCGAGATTGTATTTTTATAGGAAATTATTCACAAAATCCGAATAAGAACATTAAAATCTTTTTTTTTATATCAATATTGATTAAAAAATGTCCCACAAACCGGGAATGTAGAATTTGAACTGTGTAAAATGTTTTCATGATAAACATATAACCTTAATTTTCTTGTTTGGAATTACAGTACTAATGATTTTTTGGAGAGAATCCTAATGAAACTCTTCTTTCTGTGCCAAACTTTTAGTTAATTAATTTAGTTCTTCTTAGCTGCTTTTGAAAATATAATATAACTGGCTAACCCGGCAAACTTTTGTAGGCTATATATTTTTTTCATGAATATTCTCAAAAATCCAGAAAACGTGTTGTTCTATTTGTGATTTATGGTTTTACTATTTATCGCTTGTGTAGTCGAAGGGACTCTTATGGACTAAGAAAATTTAACAATTCCTTTTGTTTCAAATTGGTCGGATTATGAATAATTCCGTATATTAACACGTTCGAGGTATCAAATGTGTTCAACATTCTATAGTTTAGTGTTTTTCAACGACGTTTTTCAGTCGTTCACTCTTGACAGAGTGGTCGTGGTCTTGTGCCACTGCGTCCCTAGCCGTACGGCGCCACAGTGTTTTATGCTTAGCGGCTCTAGAGTTTTCATTGATGCTGGAATGTATCACAGATTTTATTAGATCTGTCCACCTTGTTGGAAAGAGCCCACGCGATCTTTTGCCCTCGACTTTCCCTTGGACCACCAATCGTTCGATAGAGTCTTCGTTTCGGTTTATATGTCCAAAGGATTTAAGGATTCGCAGCTGCACACTTGACGATAACCTCTCTTTGATGTTTAGCTCCTTCAGAATCGAGACGTCGTTGGTTCGATGTGCAGTCCACGGGATTCTGAGCAAGCGTCTCCAGCACCACATTTCTAAAGCAGTTTCTCAATTACATACCATAATACGTAAAACTTACATCAAATACAACATCAAATTGGGATTGCAGTTCAGGACGGGAAAAAAGTTACCTCTTTAGTATTTTCCAAGCTTTCGAAAATGTTTGTTTTCTTTTTCAGGGCTAAAATAGTACAATATTAACAGTTTATATAACAAGGCACTATTGACAATTTTTTCTTACAATCACTGTGATGTTATTCCGAAAGTACATTTGTTTCTTGAATTTTGAAAATAAGTAGGAGTATTCCCAAATGCATTGGTTTCGAATATTATTGCATTCTATGTGTTTACTGTTTAGTAGTTGAAGGAATCAACGACATTGACTGTATTTTTCAATTCTCCTCTTCAAGTGGATTGCTTCCAGATGTTTCCAAGGGCGTTACTTAAACTGCATAACGTTGGCCGAAATTTTATAACTAACGAAAAGAGAATGAATTTATTTTTTGTATTTGGAGTGGATTTTTCGGTAAAAAACATATTAGAATATGAGCCATAAATCAGAAGAACCAATCAGATTTATATATATTATTATGTTACTTAGATTATCTGTATCAGATTGTTTAATAATACAATTTTCTGTCTTTTTTATGTGAACCATTTCGAGGAAAAGGAAAGTTTGCTGTAATTATTTGCCTAATCTAAAATTTTTGTGGCATTGTAATTCATATTGTGATCAGTGGCTTGTACGTGTTGGGTTAATGCAGAGGAATTCGTCTTGTTGGTATTTCGGCAATCACTTTTGTGAGAAATGATCTTTGAATGAAGGTTTTGGGATGTTTGACCTATATATACAGAATCGCAATTTTGACAGTGAATTTCGTAGACGACATTTGACTTGAATTTCACTTCTAGCGGATGTTTTGTGCGAGTATGATTGTAAAGTTAATGCATTTTTTTGAGCTTTGTTTATTTCATTATGAAATAATTTCATCAGTTTGGGTGTTACATTATGTATATGCGTTAAAACACCGCATAGTAGATTTTCTGAGCTGTTGTTGCTGATAAGTTGCTGGTTTGTTTTCATTATGTTGCTGAATGCTCCCAATTTTATTGATCAGTTTAAGTGGATAACTATTATAAAGCAGAATTGTCCTGAATATTGATATATTTTTCTGGTACAATTCGGGATGGTAAATATTTTATATACGTCTTTTGAATTTTTTCGTTTTGAATGGATGGTAGGAAAGGTAATTTATGTAACGTCCGGAATGAGTGTTCTTTTGGTATATTTTGTTAATGTTTTTCAGTCCAGCATTATGATGTTATTTCCCCTTATCACTAAGGTATCTAGAAATGGAATGCTATTATTATTTTCTGTTTTGGTGGTGAATTTTATCGAAGGATGATAAGCATTGAATGTTTCAACTATTTCGTCAATTTTATTTGATAGTAGGTACAGTGCAAATTATATCGCCGACGAGCGTTTTGAGGAAGGGTATTTCAACGAAAAGATTCATGTATACCTAGAATTCAAAAGATCGTCAATTATATATTGTGCGATAATTAGGGAAACACAGCTTCCCATGAGTGTTCCAAAAATTTGTTGATAGTATACGCCACCAATCACAAAATAATTACACTGGAAGATGAATGTTAATAATTCTAAAGTGATTTCGAGAGTTATGCTCCAGAAATTTTTGACTTTTTGCCAGAGTTTTTTGTTGATTTTATACTAAGTTCCAGGGGTATGTTCGTAAATAGAAAACAAAAATAGAAAACAACATTCAAACTAATTATTACGTAGTTCTGTGGAATGGATTTCTTATTTATGAATTTGGAAAAATCGAAACTGTCTTTAATTTAATATTCATTTTCTCTGTCATATGTGATTGTGAAGATATCTGCTAGGAATTTCGATAATTTGTTATTAGAAGCATCAATTGAGGAAATTATTGGACGTAGGAAAAGTTCAGATTTATGAATTTTTGGTAGGCCGTAAAATCTAAGAGCCACGGAATTGTAAATTGTCAGAGATTTTGCAATTTCAACAGAGATTTCTTTTTCTTTTTCAAATTAGTTACAATAGTTGGCTGTACGGTGGAAGTAGGACCATTCTTCAGTTTCTTATATTGGTTTGTGTCTGAAATAATTCGTTTTGTCATTTCTAAATAGTTATTTTTATACAAAGCAACTGTGACACCCCCTTTGTCTGATTTGAGTATATATAAATCTGGGTGTTCTTCAAGAAAAAGTTTCGTTTTCAAATATTTCTTATGTATTATTGGCGAAATGTTTCTTGATTTTGCATAAAAATTTGTTATCATATGTGTGGCCCCAGTTCTATATAAGTTTCGTTCTTCAGAATGTGTAGTACTAATAACTGAATGTCGGTCAACAATTTCGGAATTTTGATATCTTGAGTATTTGGCTGAACTGAAAAGTTTGGTCCACATGCCAAAAAATTTTTGATTTCTGTAGGAATATTTATTGAGCTAATATTCTTGAACCATTTATTTGAGCTACGTATACTTCGCGAATAAACTAAGTTCTGTAATTTGCTCATGTTTCTCTGTTTTATTATGTTAAATTTATTCTTGTAAGGGACGGATTGTCTGTATTGAAATTCTGAAAGAATATGTTCGGGTTAAATGTTTGAAAGAGATGTATCAAAATAATTTTTTAGTCTTAGAATTCTCGCCAAATTCTCAAGTATGATGTCGAATTAAAAAAAGTTTTCTTTTTACCGGTTGAAAGAAATGAAATACTTACTGGTCGTAGTATCCTTTCCCTACTGTGATAAGTTGAATGAGATTTTTGCTGCCATTGTTGATATGCGGTGGGAACCCTTGGTTTCTTCTGCATTCTAGTAGAAAAATTTTTCTATTTTTCAGTTATGCCAATTTTATGTGACAGGATACCCATTGTTTCAATAAACTGGTTGTATTTGTACCATATAAAGATGTTTTAGTTGATAGAAACCCATTGTTTTTGGTTGAATGGTTGATGTAGTTGAAAACACCCACACACACACATATATATATATATATATATATATATATATATATATATATATATATATATATATATATATATATATAGTAAATACTGAGACTCTTAATCGAAATATCGAAATATTTCAAATAAAATTCTCAGGGAGCTGTCTACACAAATGTTGTCAACGAGAACGAACCCATCACTTTCGAGAGTGAATATTGAGAGCGTTTCGAAAAATTCATCGATCGTGTTGAATGATAATAGGATACAATTGTTTCATCATTATTATGAATCATCAGTCCATATTTAATCTATCAATCAAGAATCGATGACTTTCAAAACGAACATAGGTGCTATACCAAATTAAGAGAAGTTCTAGAGAGTGAAATACTCACGTAGGCTCCCTCTATCGGCGAAAGGATGTATAAGCACTCCCTATCGTTCAAGATTCCTACTCATGACAACAAGAGTGCGAGTGGAAGGCTTTGTAGATATTTCATTCGAACACAACAGAAAATTGTCTGAAATGTGTACGAATGATCCCATGCCTAATCGCTTCAGATCACGCCCAGGCGGGCAAAAGTGTAGCTAGTTCAAAGATTCACAGGTAATTCAAGACTAGTAAATACTGAGACTCTTAATCGAAATATCGAAATATTTCAAATGAAACTCTCAGGGAGCTGTCTACACAAATGTTGTCAACGAGAACGAACCCATCACTTTCGAGAGTGAATATTAAGAGCGTTTCGAAAAATTCATCGATCTTGTTGAATGATAATAGGATACAATTGTTTCATCATTATTATGAATCATCAGTCCATATTTAATCTATCAATCAAGAATCGATGACTTTCAAAACGAACATAGGTCCTATACCAAATTAAGAGAAGTTCTAGAGAGTGAAATACTCACGTAGGCTCTCTCTATCGGCGAAAGGATGTATAAACCCTCCCTATCGTTCAAGATTCCTACTCATTCTACTTCTACGAAGTAGATATTTCATACTTTGAATGAAATATCTACAAAGCCTTCCACTCGCACTCTTGTTGGCATGAGTGACTAACAGACTAAAAATTTTAGTCTGTTGACTAAAATTTTTAGTCATTTTAGTCACCAGACTTCGAGCAATTAACAATTAATAATTAAAGCATTGATAATGTCAAGTGAGACCTTGAGGAAACGTCTGCCAGTTTCCACCAGGCATTCAACAAATCAACGCATGTATTCTCGGATCAACATAATTTTATATATTTATATATAATATATATATATATATATATATATATATATATATATATATATATATATATATATATATATATATATATATATATATATATATATATATATATATATATATATATATATATATATATATATATATATATATATATATAGGTATATACATCACTCGTGTACGTATATTTTCAGGTAACATATGTAAACAGCATAATCTTTTACTTAGAAGAGACTACATTTCATAACAAGAATAATCATGAATATTATAGATTAATTGAAATATGATAATATGTACATCGGAATTGAATGAATCGAATTTATAGAATACAATATACCTAAAATACAAGGAATTTGGAATATGTCTGCATTACGATTACAATCTGTGAATCACGTTCATGACATTTCCCATCTTCACAACCTGAATTGAAAGCTCATTAAATATTATTTACTGTAAAGTAGTAATTATGCATATAAATAACTATAATTTGTGATCCAATTTAAGGTAATTTTCAAATATGTATATGTAATTTCTTTCGAAATGAAATACTGCAACAGCTTTAGGATTGGTATCTTTCCTCTTTTTTCCACTGTTTTATGCTCATTCATTTACTTGTTATGCCTTCCTTGAAAACCATAATTTTATTTCAGGTTAGGAGTGAAAATTGGTTCTAGACCGATACAAACCATAGTGATATGTTGGATTGTGGTAGTACTAAGCGCATTTGGAGCATTCAGATTCTATCATGAGAAAAATCCAATGAAATTGTGGGTACCGCCAGATAGTCAATTTGCGAAAGACACAGAATGGCTTATGAACACTTTGGAATCGGGATTCAGGCAGGAATTCATGATAATTTCGGCTCCAAATGTGCTGACACCAGAAGTGATACTTAGGGTAAGTTAAATTCAATTACAAAATCAAATTTCTGACACAGTAAAATTTCAACATGTTTCATTACAAAGGGACGATACATTGTCCTTTGTAGGATGTTGAAACATTCAAAATTTTATAGTTCAACAACCTTTGAAGATGCAGTAAAACCTTTTTGAACACAAGGTGGTCATGTTAATTTGGTGAACTTTGTGTGATATTTTGTTTAGTATTCAGTCACTGATACAGAATTATCTTTGGGAGTTTAAAAATTGAACAGAGGGTTGAAATAATAAAACTTTCAGAATGAGAGTTTGTTAGTAGGTACATAAAATGCGGACAAAGCAAATGTTTCAATGAAATTGGTTTTACAAGAATGCTTTCAATGCCGTAGACAGTGAAAGTGTTCAAAACATAAGGCACTTAATTCATCTTGTGTTTAAGAACTTGGTTTTTTGTATAAAGCAGCTGGTAGAATTTTATGCCTAGACTCAGCGTACTACCTAACAGTTAGTTGCCATGGGAGAGCAAAATTATTAATCGCAAATGACTGCGTAAATCATATTTGGCTAAGTAAATTAGTCCCTAGAATGAGGATATTTTCCTTCGCTCCACAATGTTGTGGTATTTATAGAAGTCGCAGTTTATGGTAACAGGACACTCGCTTTCTCGAATTTAGAGGAATGTATGCGGCTGTTATTCAAAATTTGCCCGTTCAGATTCATATCGTGAGAAGTTGCAACGGATGCTGAGATGTTATATACCAGCTGTCACCAAATGGCAGGCCGCCATTCCATTTTATCCGGTTGTTAACATTTTAAATTGTGTTAACAATACGAAATATCAAACTTTATATAACTTGTGTAGTTATGTTATTTGATAATGGCGGATTGCCATTGTTGCCGTCGATTTGCTCTGAGCAAAAATTTACTTCAGTTTTCTTAGTGATGAAGAAAACGTAATTTTCATTGCTTTCTTATCAGTTATTTTCAAACACATCGACCTTGAATTTCAAGACAAAGGCTTGTGTGGGAGCTCTTGACAGAAGTAAACAGCTTTTTGGCGTAAAGTCGATCTCCTAAACATCGATCTTGAAAATGAACGCCTACGCTTCCCTAATTTGAAGAAATCTGCAGTGAGAACAAGCTCGACTTAGGCCAACACAAGACTTCCATGGAGAATCTTGAATCGGAATTTGAAAACAGAATCAGATATTTAAGAAAATTGGGAATGCCATCGACATCTTCAGAAACATTTAGTCTCTGAATCCTGGTGATGACTACAGTAAAGAAGATGCACTTATTCTCGAGAATAATAAAGTTGCTCTACAAATCAATTTCGAAAAGAATGAAGGTTTTGGAATGTTTCGGAACATCAGAAACATGAAATTTCTTTGAAAGGCGTTGGATGAAATTTATCTATGCTCATAAATACTCAAAATTGAAAAAAAAAATTTGAACCTCTCACTTTGTTTTGTGTCATAATATTGAAAATAAATATAACATCTTCAAGATTTGATGAAAATAGCTTGCTCAAACTTCACTCCAAAATTTTAACGGAAAACGTCATTTTTCTAATTGATATTATAAAAAGCCGTCGAACCTACTTCTTTTCATTTATAACATGTGTTTGTTATTTTTAAAATACTTTACGGAACCAATTCGTTTTATTCATCCATTAATATCGTGTCGTTTGTACTTCATATAATGTTATGTTTTTTCAAAGACGTAATCATAATGAAAGTAATTGGTGACCTATGTTACATATCATACTTTATTTTTATGCCAAAAATATTTTTTGTATAATCATTTCAATTCTCTTTCCTTGCGCAATGATGATTAGTTGGCATCTTAATTTCGGGAAACAATGAAGAAATTAATTCAAAATATTGTGTTTTACTTTTTCTCAAGTTATTTTAACTCAATTAGTTAATCAATTGTAATTATAATTAAATATTTAGTATAATTATTCAAGTATTTTTAGGTTATTCCATATCGCAGGTAAGAGTTGTTAACTGTAGAGCTCTATAAAATCGTGATTGTATGACCAGGTACTCTATTACCCCTATACTCATTAAACTGTAGTCAGCAACTGAGATTATTTATTGTTATCTCTACTAACATCAGTTAGCTGATGTTTTCGCCGAACATTTTTCCACAATGGCTAGTACCAAATCAACATCTCGATATGGCAATAATCTATCTCGGATTTGCACATTATCACCCATGGTGAACACCAATTTTTACTTCTACCCTGTCACTGAAATTGAAGTTGAGGATACCATTAGAGCCTTAAAAAATAAAAAAAGCGTCGGTGTTGATTCCATATCAGCCAAAGTTTTGAAAGGAATTAGTGGAATTATTGGCGAGCACTTTGCATATCTTATAAATGTTTCCATCACTACTGCAAAGTTCCCCAATATCCTTAAACAATCCATAGTAATTCCAGTATTTAAGAATAGAACCGTAAGTTAAATTACTAATTATCGCCCAATATCCATTTTGAGCGTGTTTTCCAAGGTAATAGAGAAAATTGTTTTCGCCAGAATGATGAGTTATCTCAATAGATTCAAAATAATTGACTCCGCGCAACATGGATTCAGAAGCGGCCACTCAACTCAATCAGCTGCAGTTAAGTTTTTTGAATCAGTCTACGGATGTTTGGA
This sequence comes from Henosepilachna vigintioctopunctata, assembly GCA_030704895.1. Lineage (NCBI taxonomy): Eukaryota > Metazoa > Arthropoda > Insecta > Coleoptera > Coccinellidae > Henosepilachna > Henosepilachna vigintioctopunctata. The sequence goes on along the minus strand of JARQZJ010000134.1, from coordinate 2,584,417 downwards.
TAAACACTTGTTTGTGGCGGCGTTATTTTTTGGTTTATCTTCCGCATTTGATTCACTATCCTTTGAATTTTTACTTGATAAATGCTACAATTTAGGTTTTAGAGGTGTGTTTCTGAATTGGTTACGTAGTTATCTTGAAGAAATAACGATGGTAGTGAAAATAGGCGAGAGTTATTCTCAGAGACATGGTATTGCTCTTGGGGTGCCGCAAGTCTCTGTACTCGGACCTCTTCCATTCATATTGTTCATAAACGATCTGCCTGCGAAGTTGTCCCGGTTTTTGGTGACACTATTTGCCGATGATTCATCGGTGGTTGTTTCTGGCAGGACTCCTGAAGAACTTCTGGATGCATGTGAATGCCTTGTGAGGAAGTTTGTAAGTTGGTGACAAATGAACAATCTGATGGTGAACGTTGACAAAACTGTATGTGTTCAGTTTTGTCTGAAGGGCGATGGAATTACTTTGGATGTTAAATATGGGGACAACACTATATCATCATCCCAATCAACAAAGTTTCTTGGAATATATGTAGACAGAAATTTGAGATGGACATCACACAATGAGGTCTTATGTAAAAAATTGAGTAACTCATTTTTTGCAATCTCTAGAATCAAGAACATCGTACCTAGAAACTGTTTTATGAATGTGTATTACAGTCTTGTATATAGTCATCTAAATTATAATATTCTGCTGTAGGGCTGCTCTACAGAAATAAATAGGGTGTTTATTACACAGAAGCGAATACTTCGATTAATATTCAATATTCATCAGCGAACGTCTTGTAAACCTATCTTCATTAATAATTACATACTCACCTTACCGTGTTTATATATTTATAGATGTTTGTTATATGTTGAAGAAAATGAAGATAGGTTTATTGAATAGTAATCATAAGTATTAGTAAAAAGAAACAGGGATATGCACAAAACAGCAAAATTTGAGCACTCTCTCTATTGTCAGAGTATTAAAATTTTTAACCATTTACCATCGAATTTGAAAGTACTGAAAGCTCATTTGTTTAAGAGGAGAGTTGAATCTCTGCTCCTAACAAAGGCATGCTATAGTGTGGCAGAGTACTTCGATGATTCGGCAATAATGTATGAATCAATTTTTTGTATCATATGTTTGTATATTTTTTTAACACAAATGTTCTTCACCATGTGAAATGGTCTCAAATGCTTAATATCTCTGAGGAAATTTTTTTTCTTTTCTTTTCAATCAAAGTTCTATATTATTGTAAATATGAATTTAACCAAGATTTTCGTTTGAACCAATATTTTTGCTCGAGGGCTGAATGGAAGATCAGACTCCAAACTGAATTCGGTCCTTTTGAGAGCATTTTTCTTAGTTGTAATTATTGTATCAATTGAAATGAATGTAATTTTACAATGTAAGGAATGTTTTTCATTAAATTTATATTATTATTATATCACTTATTTTGTCCTCAATGTTAATTATATTTAAATATGTTTTTTCCAAAAAGTAGATACACAAAGTTTCCATTGCCGTTATCTATTTTTTAAGGTAATACTTACATTACCGATTGAACCTAGGTTTCAAGTATAATTATTGATAATTCAATATTCAATTATCAAATGATTTTCCGTATTTTAATGTGGTCGATAGATCAGTTTTGAAAAGGTTTTCTGGAGTTTTTTTCCTTCAACTTTTTTTGAAGTTCAACAAGTTATGCGAAAATTACATTTCTTCAATTCTTCAGAATAATTTAATTGCAAAATCGTGCTATACGAAAACTAATCTTGAGTAATTTAACTGGGCCATTGATATTCAATTATGTATATCAAAGTGATGAAAAAAATTTGTTATCAGTTGATAGTCTGAATATATAATAAAGCGACTTTACATGTCCTGTTGAATAGTAGTTTCATGTATCTAAGTTGTTGTATAACAACAGCTGCAATTAGTCCTGCAATTTGGTTCTGATTATATGTCTGAAAATATTTAAAAAATGGTATGTGTAGTATATTGCTCATTGTCTCTATAAAGAAAACAACAATATTTTTAAAACGCAATAAATTCAAAACTGGTATTCGACGTTACCTCAATAAGAATCAGGATTATTATTACGAACATAAATATGATATACATTGTATGTAATCAGTATCAAATTGTTTTGAATGTTCTTTTCTTCGAAATTATCTTTATAGTGTTTAAATTGCCCCAAATACAGTCATATTTCTTTATATTTATCATATGAATTGTTCAAATTGTTCATATTGTCAATATCAAGAAATTTCTTCTTGTAGATAATTTATACATGCATTTTCGAAATATAAGAATAAAAAATCATCTGAAATTTTCTTTCTGCTGGATAGAAAGTAATTATTTTCTAATTATCCAAATAATTCTGAATATATTCCGTTGATTTTTTTTCCATGATATGAAACCCATATCTACGGGTATTAGTCTTTCTTGTATGAATAATCAATTCCAGTATTTCATTTAATTTTCACGAGACGAAGACCAATAGCATGTTTAATAATTATTCTACGATAAAAAAACATCACGAATCTGAGTTCTAGGTTAATATCAACATCGGAAAAATTGTGCACTCTTAAGGACAAACGTCTGGCTTATTCAGTGTAACATATTATTTCTTCAAGGTCGCTAAGGACTCGAAACTTTTTAAACATCTTTAAAAGCTTTCTTCGGTGAATTTCATGGAATGGCTTCAGTCATAGTTGAGTTTCCAGATATAATGAATATTTATCTTAAATACCATTGATTAGCTATGTATTCTTATTATATTGCCAGTTTTAGGTCGTGTATACCATCAATCATGGATTGAGACGGTATCGTCCTATTTGTAATATATCCTATTTAGTCCTATCTAATCACATCCTATGATGATATAATAATAAGTTTTGACAACAGTATCAGAAAATCGTCGATTTGATGATTTTAGGGGCAAATCTATATGATACAATTTGAAACATTGGTTTAGTTTCATTCAACAACTTCAGATTATGAAGGTTTTTCATAAATTAAAATATTGCAATCGGCCATTTTGACTGACCAATCACAGCGCTTGACGTCTCGGTTAACTCCGGTGTCACTGTGTTTTGTTATTGTGAATGTTGTGAACTACTGATTACGCATTTCACTGATTTTTCATCCATTAAACGTGTGATTTGTTCACTTCACTATACTATTACAATGAAACCAAGCTTTGTTAAGGCAAATAGTTCGAATTTGCCCAGGATTAATGTATTAATGGGCGATTTCCTCGCAACAAATGGAGAATTTTGCTCGTATGAGTATAGAAACGTGGAAACTTCCATGTGATCAAGTTTTGTTTCTATTTTTATAGATACAACCAACTTAGATATAATAAATCTAATTTTCAACTCATGCGAATTCAATTTATATTAATTTCGTAGGCTATTTTCACAATAAACTGATCCTTGTTGATTTTGTAGGTCACTGCTGTTTTAGGGTTATTTTTAGAGTTATACCCGATAAAACGAGTAAATTTCTGTATCTAAAAAGCACCTTCTAGTACTGTTAGTATTTTTTCTAATAGTAAACACTTAAATTTGATAAATCACCAATGTATATGTATTTGTACTGAATAACCTAATTAAATTAATTCAGGTCTTCAGGACCATAGGGGGATAATGCTATCAGTTGAACAAACAAACATTTTATGTTTGAGATCTATCTATATGACTTGTTGTCGCTTACGTGGTATAGTCGAGAAGACACGTTCGAAGTTCGGTAGGATAGGGAATCGAGCCCCGGTAAAGGCATAAACGTTTGTGTTTGTCTATGAATTTTAGTATATGCATGATTGTTGGGTAATGTCCAAAGATTACGAGCGCACTGATCGTTCGGAACCGGCATTAAACTGTAGATCCCCTGAAATGAAAAAATGTATGTATAATAACGTACTTCAAAGTGATCTTCACAGAAATAAAGTGGCGCAATCGTGACTACGCCGTTCGGGTTTCGGCGTGCGAGCTTAACCACTTGTCATTTCTTGTTTAGAACATATACAAACATTTTGTTTGATGTTCTCATTGAAGTGTTTTTACACTGCGGTACTGCACACCACCAAAACTCATTCATTTCACACGAATTAATTCAATGTTTTGTTCAATTTCTTCGATACTCATGGACACAATGTCATTTCAATCCCATGTGAACCAAAGCGTGACGTCACAGCCGACGCCCTGATATCTACGATTTGTTTTCGAAAACTTTTTTATACTCGAATTATTTACCGACATGAAGGTTTTTCGTAAATAATTCATATGTACCCACATAACGGAAAAGGATTACAAAATCTCCCGTCAAGCCTATTATGATAATTGCTTGCGGAGTCTAGTTGCATACGAGAAAAGACATCATGCATTTCTGACACACCCCTTTTGTAATATCAAGTTACCAAACACGTTGAATCTAATTTTAGTTGTGCTTGATAGTTCCAATACCATTCCGCAATGTGTCGTTCAACTTTATGATCTATAGATATCAAGCATTTTTAGAAGCTCTATTAATTTATGGTTTTGCTCACGATGTATGTATTTTTAAGCAGAGTAACAGAGGCAATTTCTTATTCTCTGATCATAGGTATTCTGGACGTGTAGGTAACTTGTTTTGCGAATGCCTATGCTTCTTTTATTATAACTTCTGATGAAATCTAAATTGTGAAGCACTTAAGTATTTTTCCCATCATTTTGAGTATTCATTAGTAGTATATTCTCTAGTAATATTTGTAGAACTATTTCTGAGGTATGATCAGGATAATATGTTTCAGTAAGATCTGCAAATCTTCTTTTCCTCGGTTTTCATCTAGTCTATTGCTTTGACTAGATGAAGCAATTCTTATGATAGCATTCAGTAATATATGGGGTTAGAAGGTACATAGGCCATAAGATATGTACTAGCTCTATTGATTGTTGAGACAAGTTTTCATGCCTCCTTTGTTATACACAAGTTATACAAATTTTTGTCGGTTTTCAATTATTATTGAAATTGTTCATTTTTGTCCGGGTAATACATGCGATGTTGCATCGATGACCGAAGAAAACACTTTCTTACGTGTGCACAGAACCGCATGTACTACATATAATGCATCCCAATGCATCATTGGAATAACCCAACCAGCAATCTGAAGAGATGTTATTGTAGATGACCATGTCGGTCTAAGCCACCTGCTGCACGATCACCAAGATCAACCATCCTGAGTGGAGTCTTCGTAAAAGTTTCATTGAAACAGTGGTCGAGCAAAAAATTTCACCGAGAGCTCCGCGATTTGGTCTATGGATAGAAAAACAGCAGACTACAACAATAAATTGAAACTGAAAAAATAAGATACGTCTTGTGAATAGGATTTTGTTCTGAATTTTCAATGGCGAGCTCCTTAATCCACTTCGAATTGGTGTATCAAGATGTAACTCAAACCGCATGCAGTGAGGTTTCAGTTCCGACGATAAGCACAACTATATAATTATAGGAAACACAAATTTCTGCATTTGTGAAACAAGTTTAACCTAACGGTAATGCAATAATATTTACAGTTCACGTTTTCTGGCGTTCAGCAAAATTACGTTCGCTCAACAATTCTCAACGAAATATATCATTAGGAAACATCTTAATCCTATGCATTGGAAGATGACGCACTCTATACAGAATGGAAAATATTGAGAGGTGATGCAGAGCAAAATAATGACAACAAAAAAAGATTCAGTTTAACTGAACATATTATTGCTTAGTCTAGGCTAAAGCCTTCTATTTTCTACGAAGTTACAGTCACATTGTTCAATAATCCCATCTCTTGCCCTGCCCAAGTACGAAGGTCTTATGGAAGAATAACTACAATTAATTGAATTGCTGTGTTCTCATAAAAAAAATTAAAAAGTCATGGACGAAATTTGTGCCGCCTGAAATGCACTTTTCGGTAACAATATTTTGCAAATGATTCGAAGGTTCATTTCATAAATCATTGAAATATTATATTTCGAACTACAGAAGGGATATGTATGGCATGGTTAATCTTCTAGTTTCCTAACTTAGCATGTATTCACAAATTTTGAAAAAAAAAAGTAGGAATGAAAATAATATAAGAATAACTGGGTGTTGGGTGTGGTACAAAGATGATAACAAAGAGAAACGGATAAAAAACATTTAAATGGGAGCTAATCACACAATCAAGTTTTAACTTCAAAAAATTTTTGGATTACAGTTCTTGCATGTTATTTATATCACTTTAAAGTTTGTTCTTAATAGCAGTTAGTATTTTCTCTTTCACTACCTGACATATAAAAAATACCATCCATAGACATGTAAGTACGATCACGAAGATTGAAAGTATTATTGACAGTTGATGCTGCGATTCATGGATGAAACTAATATCCAAAGTAAAACAACACTAACATTTTTCTCATTTATTAAAACAAATACGTACGACACGAGTTTCAAAGTACTACTTGTCCTGATACACTTCAACAACTGATTTATGAAAAAATAACAAATACTCTCATATAATCTAGAGTTTTAATGACATACAAACACATATAACGAAAGGGGCCCAATCACAGCAATACAATTGAAAGCAGATAATAATAATAAGCGTATATTTCCAACAGGTAACTACCCAATTACAGGAAAATACATAAAAATATCAATAACAACATAGACATACAACATTATGAAATAATTATAATAATAAAAAACATTATCAAATATATTGATCTAAATCTAAAATGTCAATATCTAAATGTTCAATTATAATAATAATATAGGAAACAAATCACTCAGAACTCCATTGGAAGAAATCAAGATACCTCACTGTTAAGATTTAAGTACATATTTACAATAGAAACAAGTGAGTCCCAGTGCAAATCACAGCAGCTTGATATCTGGTTTGCAGTAGAACATACAAAGCTAAGCGGCGATTGCGAGAGAAGATTGGTTCTGTGGGTTTTTGAGTAAAATGTCTGGCTCATTCTAGTACACCTAGGAGGAACGAAGAAATTAAGTTTACCCAGAAGCTCAGAACAGTCGAGATTATCATTGAGCAAATTGAATAAAAATTTCAATGCATTCAAACTTCTCCTGGTGTGAAGGCTTCTAGTGTCAAACCTCGAAAGCAAACAAGCATGATCACAACCCCTAGGTGGATATAAACCATCCTCTCGAAATGCGAGCCATTTCAAGAACTTCCTCTGCAGTGCCTCCAGGCGGTTTATGTGACAATTATATATTGGTCGCCAAACAAGACAGCCATACTCAAGTTTGCTTCTCACTAGGGCATTAAATAAATGGACCAGTGTTGACGAACTCGAAAACAATCTAGCATTGCGGACGATAAAACCATAAACTTTGCTACATGATAAAACTAATTGATTGATATGAGGTATGAATGAGAGTTTTTGATCAAATACTAAGCCGAGATCTTTAACCTCCTGAAGTCGAGTTAGATTAACACCTTCAATGTTGTAATCGAAAGATATCACATTTCTCTTCCTAGTAAAATTCACCACATTACATTTCATGACATTCAAATGTAAACAATCATTGTTACACCACCGGCTGATATCATTCAGGTCACTTTGTAGCCTCAAACAATCATTCATAGATGACACGCTCTTATAAATTTTAATATCGTCCGCATAAGCTACCTTCATGCAGTCCACCATCTCTAAGAGATCGTTAACAAAAAGGACAAATAGTAGGGGTCCAAGATTGGATCCCTGCGGCACCCCTGAAGTTACCCGAAATTTTCTCGATTTACAATTCTCTATTTGCACGAATTGACTGCGATTACTCAAGTAGGACTCCACGAGAAGTGATAAATTATTCGAAAATCCAAAAAGCTTCCTAGTTTTAACTATGAGTAGTTTATGGTTTATCTTATCGAAAGCCTTCTGGAAATCTGTATATACAACGTCAACCTGCCCTGCTCCGTTCAACTCCTGATATATGAACTGAGAAAACTGAGCCAAATTTGTAGTGCAAGATCTCCTAGTCATAAACCCATGCTGCTCAATTACAATACTATTTCCGATCTTAGGATATATGCTATTAAAAAGTATAATTTCAAACAATTTAGAGAAATTCGACAATATAGAAATTGGCCTGTAATTACCAATATGTGATGAGTCTCCCTTCTTGAGCAACGGAATAACTTTTGCTACCTTCCATCTTGTAGGAAAAATGCTGGTCTTCAGAATGAGATCATATATATGCTTTAGCGGCATGATTAGACTGTCAATACAGTCTTTCACAATGAAGCTTGGAATCAAATCAGGACCAGCCGTCAACTTGTTATTAAGTTTTCTGGCGGCTACTTTTATCATGTCTTCTGTAATACACTCTATGAAAACGAGAGTGTTTCCAGAATTTTCACCAACAATATCACAATTAGCAGAAGCATCTGAATACACAGAACTGAAGTAATTCGCAAATGCGTTCACAATATCATTCGGCTTGTTATAAACAGATTGTTCATGTTGCAAGATTCCTGGAATTCTAGTACATCCCCTTTTATCCTGAATAAAGGACCAGAACCTACTAGGATCTTCATTGATGATGTGCTCTGAAGTAGCAATATACGCTTTGTAGAGTGAACCAATCTCTGATTTCACCATGGCTCTGAGAGAACAATAATGTCTGCCGTAAGAAGGTTTCTTGAATTTTTTGTAGTTACGATAAGCAACTTCTTTCATACGTATCAACTTTATGAGTTCAGATGTATACCAATGTGGAAATCTCCGAGTCCTGCCTTTCTTGAAAGGAACAGTGGACCTGAAAATATCCTCGAGGATTTCATACAGCATATTACAAGCTTCATTTGGATCATCAATTTCCATAATCTTAGATCAGTCCACACCACACATCATCGAATACATCGTATTAAAATCAGCCTTTCTAAAGTTGAATTGTCTAGGTGAAAAGTTTGCTCAAAAATTATTTTGTTTAGGGGAGCGTCCATCAAAATGCTGGCAGAAAGGTGGATGATTGGGATCAATATCAACTAGGCCCGCTGACTTCTCAGGTGTAGATAACCGCAGGTTAGATAGTAACAGGTCCAATATTCTATTATTACAATTGATAATGACAAATGTACGACCATAGGCGTAAAAAAATTTACTGTTGCAAATATTAAGCAAATGGCTCATTCTAACTGATCCAATTCAAATTTTACTAATTATTGAAAAGACACGAATTTTTTTATTTTTCGAGGTGTAATGAAATTTAATCTGTTACCGTTATTTATTAATATTTTGAACTCGGAACTAAATGCATGATTCAAGTCTCAAATGGCATAATGAGAATCGGTTTTATTATTTCCAAAAGTTTGTCTATGTTCAATCTAATTTCGAAGTTTTTATACAGTCCAGGCATGTTATAAATATCTTGTGCATTTTCGATATATTTTATACACATTTAATATTCAAGGAAATGAATACTAGAATATTCATTCGAAAAATTTAAATGAATCAAAATAATGTTATAGTAGAGCTAGCTATGTGAACGTGTACAACGTGATGCCCCTATTATCCTTCAAGGGATAAATGTTAGAGAAATATTGAAATCGATACCACACCTGATGAAAGTACAAGACATATGTTTCGTTCTGCAAGGAACTCGTCAGTTGCACCAAGTAAATCGAAGTGAGGCAACGATTTCAATCACCAAGCATCTTCTTATGACCCCAAGTGAAGAGCCGTAAAGTAATGAATACGTTACACTTCCATCTATAGGAATCAATAGAAAACATATCTCCATAGATACACCAAACAACGAACGTTCACACTTCTATACTCATAGGTAACATCTATCTGATAACTGTCATCATATGAAGTTCACAAATGTCAGTAGGTTGCGTTAGTTTCGGAAGAATCGCAAGCGTATTACTAACGCCTAGTTATCTAGTACTTAATCCGATTTTTCTGTTTACTCCAGATTTTCACACCGAAAAACAGATCTGATTTCGCTGAAGGATAAGAATGCTGGCTTTGTAGAACAGAAGCAAAGTTTTTTTTGAGTTTGCCTTTCCATGTTGGCAAATAATATAATACCCAAAAGAATTGAATTAAAAAAAATTTTCTTTCATTTTCAAATCTATAACATGCACGAGCTGATTGAAAATCACAGAACTAGAAAGAAGTGATTACACGGCCAACGAAAAAATATTTACCTAAATATTTTTTGGCGCTGAAACCGTATTTGGTTGTAGTTTTTTTATCACCCACAATTTTCTCCCAATATGACATCCATTATATATTTTAAATGATAGGGAAATTTTATATATAAAAATTGAAAATCAAGTTTTTTTTCATTGAATTACAACTTTTACTAAAATAATATTGAATTATTAAGATGCGAATATTAGTGCTCATTCCTCTGCTATTTTCTCTCCCTTTTCTCTGTAAAATTTCTTGCATAGCTTTTTCTTCGATGTGATACATTTTTTTGTTTTCTGTGAAGAGACCAACAGTATCACCCATCATAATGACATTCCACCGTCCTTGGTATCGTTTCTCCATCTCTTTTATGTCCTGATGAAACAGTTCCCCTTCCTCTCACTCATATCGCCAAGTTTTCAGGGAAAAAATCAAGATGGCTATGCAAAAAGTCGATTTCATCAGACAACCAAGATTTTTAAATTTGTCAATCATGTTAGATACGATAATTTCATAATAAGGAGCTCTCACGTTACCCAAAAACTTAGTCACAACTTCATGATATCCAAGCTTCTTTTTCTTTTGTACTCATTGTACAAAAATCAACTGAAGTGGGATTAGGATAGACAATTACTTTATTATTTTTAAAATTATATCCAGAAAAGTTTATTCTGCAATAATAACAATCGTTTAAACGTGTTTTCTGCTCTCTCCATGCCATAGGTACTGCATTTTTAAATGCTTTCTTCTCCTTCTTAAACCCACTTCCGAAGATCCTCGACACAAACATAACAAACTTTGTGAGGAACCAACATTTGTCTTGATTACCGATTTCTAAACCAAAATATGCGAAATATACTTTTTTTTACAAAATCAGTGATGTTCTTTTGAAGTTTTTCAATTACAAAGTCACCACATATGTAACAAAAATAATTGAGAGAATTTTTACACTCACGATTAGCCATATTAGAGTATGAACAAAAATCACTTAGTTTAAACACTGCAATGAAAGGTTATGTCAATCGAAAGAACATAAACATGCTGTGTAGTTTATTACAACTAACCACCAAATATCATTTAATTTTATTGCCAACCTTATAACACTAGAATATGTTGTCAACTTAAAGTATTTAAATGATTAAAGGTAGTTTGCCTACATTTTGAATATTTTTTTAAAATTTTATATAATAAAGAAGAGTTGGAACATCGGTGGGTGACACAATTTTTTCATTATTATTTTCGGAATCAGCACATCCAATAACATAAGAATTAGATAAAATTATTGACAAAGTTTTTTCATCGTTGGTCTGTGTTATTTCTTCGAAAATTGAAGTCAAATATTCGTTAGTTTTTTATCAATCCCTTAAGTACTACCTTCCCGTTAATAATTTACTATTTTTTTCATTAATGATTTTCAACGATGAAGATACGGAACGTTATTCTTAATTAATTTTTATTTAATTGATATAGTAATCACATTGATTCTATAAGTAAAACACAAGTTGTGTTTTGGGAACGCGGTAGAAATGTAGTAGCAAGAAAACTAGCAGAGTTAGATTACACGGATAAAAAAACAAACGATCAGTAGCCTGAGCGGCTAGATAGATAGAGCATATCGACAAAGAAAGACTCGGCTCACCCAGAAATTTCTGTTCTGGAAATTTCATTTAAAATTTACGGCCAGATATATCAATAATTGGTGTCACTATTTTTAATCTCTATTCAATAAATCGCAGCCTACAACTACTTAAATGTTTTGGTTACCGTCGGAATATATGAATATATAGCTGCGGAAAAGCAGCAGCATTCAACAATTTCATCTGGAATGATAAACCGGATCACATGAAGTTCTAGGAATAGAGTATCAGGAATAGTAAACGTAGTAATACTGACGCACAAAGTTCATGTCCCAGAAACAAAGTTTATCACTCTCCAGATACAATTGTTTGCTATAATGGCTGTGATATGCGAAAGTGCCGAACAAAACACGATTATTCATAAACCATTCCTGCACGATAAAAAATAAAGCATCTGTCAATTATTTATATTTAGATTTTCTACCAATGTGCGAAGTATTTCATTTCGATTGACAATTCCACATAAACGATTGCATTTTATAAGTTTTATAAGCTATTTTCAATTCATTATAGTTACTATATCCAAATAATATCGATAAGTGAAGAACATCTTCACGAAGAAAAATTGCGTCATATATTTCTGAAAATTAAATTAGTACGAAACACCATATAAGCTGCGTATGATCTTCAATGATAGAAAAGTAATTGAGACTTCTAGCCGTTGGCGTTATAAACTTCTACTAAAATTACAGCAGGTCAAGACGGATTCGAAATAATAACTAGGCGTCATTAAGCTCTTGAACTTTAAACCTGAAAGAATTCCCAATAAAAAACAGGTTATCTCATTTGAAAATTGGGTGAATTGAAGTCAACGAGAGGTTACCAACTTAAAAAATTCGTGTTCACTACGATTTCATTTTGAATCACAGTAACTCAAAATAAATATATAATTGAAAGTTTGTTGGAATTTTTCTGAAAAAGTTTTGAACGATTTTGGAGCCTTAAAGCGACTATCCAGTTTTTCTCATTTATGATCCTCAGTTTCAGTTTTAGTCACTTCTGAAAAGATCATCCTGTGTCCTATTACTGTTTCTTTGCCCTTTCAATATCAGTTCAAAAAAACCATCATCTACTTCAACGAAAGTTTGAATTTTTTTTTAGTCGGAGTACCCTCTCTTTCAGTCGAGGCATTCAGAAATAAATTTGAGTTTTGCATAACTCTTTCAACACATGAAGCACCAATGAAACAATTGATGATATATATATTTCACAAGAATAATAAAAAATGGAAATGTTCGACCTAGATAATTGTCTTATCTAAAATTGCCTATATAAATGTGTTATAATAAGGATGCTCTAAGCCAAGACGTTGAAAAATTTATAAATTCACCTTCACCTCACGGGCAAAGCAGTTTCCAAATCCGGAGAGAACAAACGCGTAGCCTAAAATGTTGCGACTTCCTTCATAGGTTGTCCGTTTTTCTTCTTGTGTTTTCCACCTCCAGGTTCCTACAACTAGAACTTGGCTACGCCGTTCTGAGGAGAGCCAATAAGCTCGAAACACGTGTCAGTATATAACTTGTCAATGCAGAATAATCTGTAAGCATCTGAAGAAGTCGTTTGTAACGGCGAAACGCGTCATGCTATGTAGTCTATAAAGTGTAAATCATAAGTTCAAGTGTTTGAATTTGAGTTCTTATTCAATTATAATGGATTTACATCAAGTAAACGCCAACACTATTAAATAACGAAATAATTACTAAACTATTTCATCATCTCAATGACTCGTTGAAAGAACGGATGCAATATGATAACGGCATTCAGATCGTCGAATAAACAAACACCAAATATGCACATTTATTATAGTAATACGTGTTTCTTAAAAAATGAACACTAGAAATTTCAAATTTACTAATTTATAAACGTAATATCGTGATTCCTAGTTCGTAATTTTTCACTAAAAACCAAATTTGTCGTCTGGCTGTTCATAACATATTAAAATATCTATTCGTACATTATTTCGTATGCACATTCAAAAGACTTTTTGATGTTAAGTTATATAATGTAATCATATTTTTCGTTTAGTAGCTTTCCATTTTCTCTATAAGACAATATTAAAAGAAACTTATTATATCAATGTTTTCCTAATCGGCTGTGATACTTTTGCCAAATTATTATATTATAGGCCATGCTCGAACATAGAAGAAGTAGGTAGCACACGAAAAATTGGATACTTGTGCGTATCTGCGAATTAGTACATTAATAAAAGAAATGTTGCCGTACCCAGATCCTTACAAACCCAGCGTCCGTTGACACCGGTCTTTAAAATATATGGTCTCAGAGAGTATACAAATGTAATTATAATAGAATACTTCGAATGAAGTGACGTCAACACGTTATACTCGTAGATGATAATGAGGACTGAAATCACGTGTGGAAGGTATCTGACTGAATACATGTCTATAATTTCAATTTATTGATGAGATGAAAGCACCTTAATGCTACATATGACTTACTTCTATCGACGGTTTCAACTCATAGGTACAAAAGTTTGGCATGTTCTTTGTTAGCTATTTTGGTGGAATAAACACGCAAAAATCTAAAGCACAGGACAGCTCAGTTACTAATCTTTAAAGATTGATGACTTCATTATCTATAAGTTTTGTTTTTGTAAAACTAGATGAATCAATTATAATATAAACATAATGAATGGTTTCATCATTATATAAATATATATATATATATATATATATATATATATATATATATATATATATATATATATATATATATATATATACTAGCAGACCCGGCGAACTCCGTTTCGCCACCAGATGGCTTCGTTTTATGTAACATTTCGTTTGGTGATTAAAAGTTTTATATTTGAAAAGGAAAAATTTTATTTCGTTTCTCAACAGTAATGAATTCATTTCGATTACAAAAATGAAGTGTTATTTAGTTGAACGTCTCTAAGTAAATGAAAGTGAATCAAAAGTAAATACTGAATTATATCCGTGTCCGCAAATTATCCGTTTCATTGAAGTAACCACATTTTTTGTTTTTTGGTCTGACGTTAACACAAACAAAGCGGATGGTTTCCCAACTCGTGAACACGCAACGTATAACTGCCCATGTGAAAAACAATGATTTTCTAAATTTATCCCGCAAACACTAAGCGATTGGCCTTGCGACTTGTTCATTGTCATTGCGAACGCAAGGCGACCTGAAATTGCAATCGTTTGAAGTCAAACGGAAGATCAGTCGGAATCATTGGTATTCGAGGAATACATACATTTTCACTTGCGTACTTTCCGTTAATAATGGTTGCCTCAATCAAATTCGGCATGTCTTTTAACCGAAAGTCGAGTACCGTTGCAAAGTCGCGGTGGATTCAAATTACGCAATATCATAATAACTGTACCATCTTTGAGTTGCAAGTTATGTGCTGGAAATCCTGGTAACTCCAGAGAGTTCAAAAACTCCGTTGGATAATTTACTACATCATCGGGATTTGTTATGGAATCAACGGATTTGTATGTCACCAAATCGCCTGCAATTTTTGATTGAATGGTGAAATTCAGTGCGTGTATATCATTATTCTTTGCTGCAAGAATTGTTCGTTGACTTAACTAAGCATAATTCTGATAATTCTCACTAATGTTTGGAAAACATCTTCAATAAAAGCTAATTGAGAGTCTACAAATCGGCAAAAGTTGTTGGTAAGAGTAATTTATCCAGATGTCGCATCAACTGGGACTTTTCAATTTCCAACAGCTAATAATTGTTTGGAAAATTGTGCAGCACTTTGATCATTTTGAAGTTGAATTCTCATATTAGTGGTTAGCGATAATGTTTTTACGTTATTCCATAATAACGGTAACATATAAAGGTGATGCCATCAGGCAAGCATTCAATTCATCTGCAGGCGTTCCACGGGGAATTACTGGCAACGTCTGCCTGAAATCGCCTGCCAACAATATCATCAAGCCGCCAAAGAAATAAACAGCTATAAAAAATAAGGGTTGATCGTAGAAGGGTGAAAATTTAGTATTGTATGTATTTTTGTATGTTGTATCATAAAAAAATAAAAACTGAAAATTTTGTCTAAAAAATAAAAAACAAAATTCAGGGGTGGACTACCCCTAACATTTAGGGGGATGAAAAATAGATGTTGGCCGATTCTCAGACCTACTCAATACGCTCACAAAATTTTATGAGAATCGCTCAAGCCGTTTCGGAGGAGTATGGAAACGAAAACTGTGACACGAGAATTTTATATATAAGATAATATAAAAATGAATGAATGGTTTCAAAAGCAAGTAAACTGCTTTTCTAAAGATACGAATGAACCATTTGAAAGATCCTTAAAATTTTGACATTAATTCACTCGTGCTCACAGTTAGAGATTAAGTTCTATAATAAAAAATAACTAATAATGATGACTATCAGTTACGAAAAAATCGACATGTTCATTGATAATCACTTTTTTGTCAATAATAATCAGTAAATGATCATAAACTTTGTTGAATCAATTGAAATATAAATTTTATTATTATTCTGACAATGACCAGTATTTTAATTACAGCTCTTGGATATACACGAAGAAGTACAACGAACTAGATCTCCTAACAATATTACGTTTGACGATGTTTGCTTTAAGTAAGTTTGTTTAATTTAGCAAATGTTAATATTTTATCACTCTTGAATTTTGCAGAATACCAAGAGTCGATGGATCATGGGCAAGAATGTTAGAGAGAGAAACTGAAAATGGAACCAGAGAAATGGCGGGAGAGGACATAACAATGCTTTGTTCTGTTTTGGAATCTATCAAGTTGGGATGTTTTTATCAGAGTATACTCGATTTGTGGGACTTTAACAGAAAAGTAATTGCCCGTTTGACAGAAGATCAGATAATTGACAGGATAAACAACCATCACGAAATGTGAGTTGATTTTTATAAATCATTTGATAAAGGAAAAATGGCGTAAAGCATATATAGATAGGGTATATGTATGTATCAGTAGCCACTGGTGAATTATGATTTCGATATGATTCGTTGATTGAATTTGATGAGAAGAAAGAATCACCTTATTCCAAAATGTATACAAAGACATTGTCGAATGAGTACATAGTTTGAATCCCCATACTTCCCGTTCGGAAAAAGTCTTCATTTTTTGAAACTCCAGAAATAGTTCCTCGTGTTGTGATATATATATATATATATATATATATATATATATATATATATATATATATATATATATATATAAGGAAATGAGCACTAGAAAATTCATTCGAAAAATTCAAATTAAACAAGAGAATGTTATAGTAGAGCTAGATATGTGAACGTGTACCATGTGATGTCTCCATTATCTTTCGAAGGATGAATGTTAGAGAAATATTATAATCGATGCCACACCTAATGGAAGTGCGAGACATATGTTTCGTTCTACAAGCAACTCGTCAGTCGCACCACGTCATCGAAGTGAGGCAACGATTTCAATCCCCAAGCATTCTTGTGGCTAAAATAGGAATACCGTAGCGTAATGAATGTTCTAGTATTGATTTTCTTGAATATCTCATTTAGTGCCATAAACACAAAAACTTCCTCAAAAATATCGCCGAATAGGCCCCTGAAATAACGGGAAGAACCGCGAGCGTACTACTAACGCCACCTATTGACATTTGATGATATTTGTCAAATAGACATTGCAATTTAGTAGATACTTACGGGTATAGAAGATATGAGAAAGTTCGATGCTTGTCTGTAATCTGAGGGATTTTTTCTACCGATTCCTATAGATGGAATTGTGGAGTATTCATTACTCTACGGTCTTCCACTTGGAGTCACAAGAAGATGCTTAGGGATTCAAATCGTTGCCCCGCTTCGATGGACGTGGTGCGACTGACGAGTTCCTTGCAGAACGAAACATATGTCTCGCACTTCCATCAGTTGTGGCATCGATTTCAATATTTCTCTAACATTTATCCCTTGAAGGATAATGGAGACAACATATCGTACACGTTCATACATCTAGCTCTACTATAAAATTCTCTTGCTTAATTTGAATTTTTCGAATTAATGTTCTAGTGTTAATTTTCTCAAATATTTCATTCACTGCGATAAGCACAAAAACTTGATATCCTTATATATATATATATATATATATATATATATATATATATATATATATATATATATATATATATATATTTTCGTTTTCATTCAGTTTGTAATTATACTCAATTAGGTGTTGGTAATTAATAAGCATTCAATTGTTGATACGTGTAAGGTCACGTTTGTATGAAAACCCTTTGCATTTTATAGATAAAATAATTCGTAAAATTCGTTAATTTTCTCAACTTAGTGGTATCGAAGGGGATTCAATTGTTGTGTTCAGTAAAGTTGACTATTAAATAAAGAATATCTCAATTTTCTGAGAACCTGAGACATTTTTACGAACTCTTCTGCAACGTGAATGAACCTTTAGTCGAGAAGATCCGGATTATCCAGAGGTAAAACACATTGCAAGATTTCTTGTGGGACCTTTGGTTCTTAGAGATACATTTGGGCCAGTTCAACAGTAATTTTTGGGTCACTGAATAGAATTATTTTTATCACATACATTGGGTGCAATAGTGCCATCTAGCTTGAATGCGAGCGTCAGTTTTACTACCGTGGTGTTATAGTATAGCATATTTGGTATTGATAATGGCAGTAGATCTACACTAGATCTCCTTGTAGGCAAAGTGCTAGATCGATCTATGATTGATGTACTAGCAATCACAACATAAAAGTTTCCGTATCTAAGCACCATTCAAATCGATAAAATCAAGTTTTATCGCGATTGTTCAGGCAAAATATGCCTTAATTGATGAATCTAAATTAATAAGAGCTAAGTAGCCGATCGGTATTGAGCTTCAGCTTTCGGCTTACTGATGGTGGTGGGTTCAATTCCCCACCGTGTTATTGTGACGTTCGGAATTGGCGTTAAACTGTAGGTCCAATCGGACCTATATAGATATGTGACCTCCGTTCTTAGAACAATAACAGTAATTATGAATATTTTTAAATTACCATGAATTAATAAATATTAATAAACCATTATTAATTAATTTTAATCAAACTCTTGGCTTAATATTCCACAAATATATTGAATTATAATACAATCAAACTATAACTTTGAGTTGTCATGTTTCGGCGGGTGACCTCATTATCAAGACTAACTACAAAAACAGATCATAACTAATATACCTCTATAGAATAGATATTTGTGAAACATTAAGCCAAGAATTTCATTTAAATTATTATTTAATCATGTTTCACCAAGAGGTAAGCGAGAATTCAATCTGAGTTATTAAAACATTAATAGTTGGTCCTCACTCCGAAATCTCTTGATTAGGTTTTCATTCTACTAAATAAGCCTTGAATATAGAAAAATTAGCAATATTTTCTCATGAAGTTGAACTGAAATTTCGGAATTTTCATGTAAACAGTTTTTCATAATGATTCGTTCAAAAGCTCAAATTGTTTCTTATGGTTTTTGAGGAAGGAAAGAATTAAAATCGACTGAACATAAATGACTGTTCAACATTTTTGTTGGTCCATTTATCTGTTAGTCTGTCTACTTTATTCGCTGCTTTTTGTACAAGAACCACTTTTGAATCATTTTCAGGATGTTTATGGGCCATCTCAAGAATTATACTGGACTTTTAAGTGGAATATTTAGGAATGAAAGTGGGCATATCATATCTGCTAAAGCTGTTCAGAATGTTTGGATGACGAAAGTTAATTTTTCAGCAGTAGACATGGATAAAGTTGGAAACATAGCTGGTACAGCTGATTGGGTAAGTATTTTAAAATATTTTCAAATTAACTATCTTCATTGGCCCTAGAATTGCCGCACACATTCCTAATTCCAAGTTCATAAATTCATTGAGTATTTCAATTTGATTCAATTCCGTTTGAATATTGATTTTTAAGGATATAAATACTCGTGTTATACATTTACTGAATTTTTCAGGCATCTGAGGAAGCTTTAGAGTGGGAACTAAAATTCGAAGATGTGATGATAAATGCTAAGAAAAATTTACCAAGTAATATGAGTATATACTATAGCTCTGCTAGAACGTAAGTAAGTGAGAACTGAGAACAGTTTTGTTCATTTTATTTCAGTAATTTCTTTAAACAAAACATAAACTTCATTTGAGTTAACTTTTTCAATGAAATAATTCAACACTGCATTTATGTCTGATTATTAGCCAAATCAAAATATTTGCTATATTGTTTTCGTTAAAAGTAACCCACTGGATAATTTAAACAATTTTTGACATCACCTTGATAAGGTTTGAAGTTATCCCGATTTCTATCAATGTTATTTATTATTTCAATCAAAAATTGAAAATTTTTTCATTTTCGAATTTAATCAATCTTAAAATTTCGAATCAAATTTGCCGATTAGTTACGTATAGAATCGAAAAAAAACGAAATAGTGGTTTTCCTGGTCTTAACAGTTCACTCAAAAGCAGCTTCATTGTTCAGCCATGCACTTGAAATTCGACTTTTTCTGTTTGTTGAAACGGTTTCAAAAAAGATCGAAAAATCAATTTGATTTATACAAGCTGCAGAGAGAAGAAGGAATAATCACTAATTGAATTATCTACATTTTGAAGTATCTATTTGGCTCTTTGTGTTTTCATAATTATAATAAACGACAATAGTGTTTTTCCAGATACATTTAATTATACATTCCTAACGCGTTTCACAACTCTGTACCTAGCTTTGTCACAGGATATGTACAAACTGACATACGGTTAAACATATACAGTTTGTAAACATCTTTCGATAAAGCTATAGTGTTGCTAAACGCATTGAGCATTTAAATTGTGAATATACGTAGAAAATAGATGATCGATCTTCATTTTCATTTTATAATAAATTTTCATGAAGTAGATACCAATACATACCTACATTGTTTCCCCTGAATAGTTTAATATAATCCATAATTCCAAAGCATCTAGCTAAATTCCATAAGATTTGTTCAGTTTGCTCGACGTTTTGGTTTATTAGTCAATTATCAAGAATTATTGATAAAACTGAATTTTTAAACTTATTTTTATCATTATAGTGTAATGTAATAAAGTATATTATACTTTTCAACAATGTTCTTCCATGTTCTGTGCGAAGAGTCAATTATACTATAATTACATTGTTTTCTCTTCAATCTCATCGAAGCATTGCGATAACTTTGATCCTTTCAGAGATGATTCACGAAAATGAATTGTCAAATTTGAAGACCTCTCTATCGAGATTTTCGTCAATTCTGAAGTTCTAAGAACTTCATAAATTTTTTATAATTGCTAAATAAAAACGTACCAAAATCATTGTTTCGTGTGATGGAAAAAGCAATTATATATAGGTATTGGAAAAAAACATTCGAGCAATTGTATCGGGAAGCAGTTAGTGAAAATTTGAATCTCAATTCTTCTCGATATTTCGCCCTATTTTATGGCTTCTTCGAGACGTAAAGTGAATGTAAGGTAGTAATAGCATTTGTCGCCAGAAACTTTCTTCTAATACCCACAGATATAATTCAGATAAACAAACATCGCCTGTCACATATGAAAACATAACAACAAATGCTTTGCCAGAAACCAACAAAGTAATTTTTCTTTTTCAGTATATTATGGTAACTGCCACTAAATTGATTTGTCTCCGTTTCATATGTTTCATACTTTATTGCATTCTGTGTTTTTATGATATGGTTTAAATCTCAGAATTTGAAGTTGTCCTTTATTTAATTTTGACAGTCGATTTTTCTTGTTTGTGTTTATTCATGTGTATTATCTACTGAAGAAAGTTTCTGTAGACAAATTTTATTATTATCGTTACAATATATGTACTCAGTAGCTTCTCTTGAAGAAGCCGTAAAATAAATGGCGCAATATCGAATATAAATAAGATTTCAGTTTTCACTGACCATTTCCGTACACGATTGCTTAAATGTTGATTTTTCCCAGTCGAGAGCATATCCAATATCATACTAAAAAATAATAAATGTTTGATAGTGTTGACGTTTACTTGATGTAAATCCATTATAATTGAATATAAACTTAAATTTCTTCATGACTTCTTCAGATGCTAACAGAATAATGCATTATTAATTTGCATTATATTTAAAAATAAATGAGAAATATAATGAAGTTAACTGTTGATGTGTTCACAAATAGTATTATAAGAATCTTTTGGAAGACATTTAAAGTCACGTCGAGACTAAAATCAACATATGAACGTGATGTTGATCTACAAGAACTATGACTTGGTTATATTTATATTGATATTGGTTATATTGATCCCAAAAATATATTCTGTTGCAGTTTTGCCGATGTCACGGGCAAATCGATGTTTCAAGATATAGATAAAGTGTTTGTAGGAGGAGTTATAATGGCAGTGTATGTGCAACTAGTAATATCAAAATTCAATGTACTAGAAGCTAGAGTAAGTATATACATATATTCAACTTTGTGTACACTTATCACAACATTGAAGTTGTCTCTCTAATTGTATCTCTAATTCTACTACATTATCACTGTAATAACTACAATTCTACTCTAATTCCCTATTCACCAAATTTTTGTCATTAAATATTGTACGAAATTATTGTTTGTATCTTCATGTTCCACTTAATAGAATGCGATAAATAATTAGGGAGCGTGAAGTATTTTTCATTTTGAGTATATATTTTATGATTGATATCCCCGTTTTCAGATAATGTTGGGATCCGTTGGTCTTCTTAGCGTTGGAATGTCATTTGTTGTTGGATGTGGCGTGTGCTTCCTCATTGGGATACCCTATGGACCAGTACATACTTCGCTGCCCTTTTTACTGATGGGATTAGGTGAGATAAACTTCAATTTGCAATTCGTATTTTAGTTGACAAATTGAGTTTATTGAATATGCGCAAAAACTCAATTTATAATTGTCTAGCTTACTTTTCTGGCAGTCATGAATACTACATTTTATAGAATATTCATAGAAATCAATGGTATTTTTCTACTAAAAACTTTGCTTTTTGTGTTCGTCAACGTGATTGTGTTTATTCTTCCTTTTGTCTGATATAAAAGACCTTTATATATAGGCATTGATCGTAAAATATTTGTAAACATTTGTAATTACTTCCTCTGGTGTTAGCCTTTTCCAAGAATGACTTCAATACTCTTCTATTTGTACTCATGATTTTCACGTTATTTTTCAATAATCTATTACAAATTCAATTGCTCGTATTTAGAATAATATTTATTGAAAAATATTAACACACTTCTCGCCTTTCATTTTAGAGTATATTGAGTACTCCAAATTATTCTGTCGTTTATATGTTATATATATATATATATATATATATATATATATATATATATATATATATATATATATATATATATATATATATATATATATATATATATATATATATATATATATATATATATATATATATATATATATATATATATATATATATATATATATATTTTATTTTGAAAGTTTTTAGCAATAACAGGCTTTTTTTGATATGAAAAAGTTTATATTTGTTAACGTTTCGTTGTTATATTACAACTTTGTCAAAACTAATGAATAATTGAATTTATGAGTTACTATAGATATCAAATGTCAAACTTATTTTTTAGAAAAATCAAATTAGTTTTTTTGTATCTTCACTCATTTATTTTCACTATCAGAGGAATATTTCTGGCTTAGCATTCGCTTCGGAAGTTTTAGTCTTCTTCACCATGAGGAAACCTCTGAAAAACTCATGGTAAGCCAGGTGTTCTAATAAGTGTGATTCATATTTACATATATATAATTACATATAGTTTTTTATATACTTATCCAGAATATGTATATTGTTGGTTTATGTGTGTGAAACTGAAGTTAGATCTGGAAAAAATGAGTTTTGAGATGTGATGTTTGGTGATTGTCGTGTGTTTATGTTACGAAAATAAAAATAGAATAAAATGTTTATTTTAGAAGCTATTGAATATGAACAAAAAATTAACGAAATGCTTATTGATACAATTACGTATAAAAAAATTAAGAGAGATCTAACAAAATTTCTACAGAATGAAACTAACAAACTAATAAAAAAAAGGAAACAAATAATTTTATATCACCAAAAAATCTTTCTAAATTTCTTTCTTCAATTTTAAAAAATGTAATAAATCAAAATCAATTTTATATCAAGAACTCTTATCATTTAGTGGATAATCTGAAAAATTTACAACTTAATGAAAATCATAAATTATATTCTTTAGATGTAATCTCACTATATACTAATATACCTAATGCAATCGTTCCAAACATAATAGATCTAAAATGGAATATTTTAAAAAATTTCACTTGTATTCCAAAAAGTGAATTCATTGAAGCAGTAAAATTCACTTTAGGAACAAATTTTTTTCAATATAAAAATGAATTTTATCAACAACTAGATGGTGTCGCAATGGGCAGTCCAATATCAAGTGTTATTGCACAATTAGTAATGGAATTTTTAGAAGAAAATGTACTAAAAGATTTAGAAGAAAATATCTTATTATATAAAAGATATGTTGATGATTGTTTAATAATAGCAGATAAAGATCAAATTAATAATATACTAGAACGTTTCAATAGTTTTCATAATAAATTACAATTCACACTTGAAGAAGAAAAATATGAAAAATTAAATTTTCTTGATATAACAATTATAAGGAAAGATAACAAAATTTTTACAAGATGGTACAGAAAAGAAATAAATTCGCAACGAACCATAAATTATATAAGTAATCATCACTATTCCCAGAAAAAAGGTATAATAATTAATTTTATAGATAGATCACTAAAATTAACATCATCATGTTTACGACATGAAACACTTGAAGAAGTTCGTAATCTTCTCATGAAAAATAATTACCCATTAAATTTAATCAACAAAATCATGAAAAACAGAATTCATAAATGATTTAATACTTTACATTCAAAAAGAAATAAATCTAACGAAAATAATTACATTCCCTTACCATATATTCCAAAATTAAGTACAAACATTGCTAAAATATTAAAACCTTATAATTTAAGAATAGCACATACTGCCAAAAATCAAATCGAAGAAATATATACAAAATTAAAAAGTAAAACTGTAACTCAGAGAAAAACTCATACAGTTTATAATATTCCGTGTAACAATTGCAATAAAAGCTATATCGGACAAACAGCACAAAATCTCGAAGAAAGAATCAAAGCGCATAAATACGCAAAAACTCAAATCACAGCCTTACATAAACATAAAATAACAGAAAAACATGATTTTGATTACAAAAATACGAAAATTTTGGCAACTGAAAGGGACAAAAAAAGTAGAGAAATTTTAGAAATGTTACACATTCGTAAAAATTTAGAAAACACAGTAAATGAAAGAACAGACATTAAACATCTAAATTCTATCTACAACAACTTAATAAACCTCACAAATAACACTCGTAAAATAAACACACGACAATCACCAAACATCACATCACATCTCAAACTCATTTTTTCCAGATCTACCTTCAGTTTCACACACATAAACCAACAATATACATATTCTGGATAAGTATATAAAAAACTATATGTAATTATATATATGTAAATATGAATCACACTTATTAGAACACCTGGCTTACCATGAGTTTTTCAGAGGTTTCCTCATGGTGAAGAAGACTAAAACTTCCGAAGCGAATGCTAAGCCAGAAATATTCCTCTGATAATGAAAATCAATGAGTGAAGATACAAAAAAACTAATTTGATTTTTCTAAAAAATAAGTTTGACATTTGATATCTATAGTAACTCATAAATTCAATTATTCATTAGTTTTGACAAAGTTGTAATATAACAACGAAACGTCAACAAAAATAAACTTTTTCATATCAAAAAAAGCCTGTTATTGCTAAAAACTTTCAAAATAAAATATCTTAAACAGGCAATAAATCAATTTCAAGAAATATATATATATATATATATATATATATATATATATATATATATATATTATATATATATATATATATATATATATATATCACCGGCAAAACATTTAGAAATGGATGCATTATAGGTATTGGATATACCTGTAGATTTTAAAGAGATTGATCAAAATAAAACACAAAATTCAAGTGTGTGTATAGTGTAGAATGCCAATTCATCAGAATCAGATGAAACCAGAAGCCTTTAATTATTCGGGATGACCCATATTACGTATAATAGAAAATCCGGATGATCAATTTCGACGTCTTATCGATCCATAATTGAATTTTAGTATTTTTCATTGTGCAGAAAATTTTACGTAAATTATTCAGAAGACACGACGTGAAAACATTACGAACTAAATATTAAAATGAACTGAAGATTATGAATTACATAATACCTATGTAATATAATTAAATAAAATGAATGATTCAATATATTATTAAAACCACTTGCTTTTCTAATTACCTTTCGTTGATATTTACGAAAAGAGTTCGAAATTCGACGAATAATTGCTG
Organism: Henosepilachna vigintioctopunctata; assembly: GCA_030704895.1. NCBI lineage: Eukaryota > Metazoa > Arthropoda > Insecta > Coleoptera > Coccinellidae > Henosepilachna > Henosepilachna vigintioctopunctata. Next base: position 2,558,128 of record JARQZJ010000134.1, on the reverse strand, counting down.
TTTTTCGTATAGAGATATTACTTCAACTGAAAACTGAAATTTTCATGAAGAGAAAAATTGATGATGATTTAAACGGTAAGGTAACACTGAAATCATAATCTCAAATTTCTAACCGTATAGCTAGGAATGATAATATGACATTAAAAAGCAGCAAGTTTTCATGAATAATTATTTAAAAAATTTCCTTCTAACGGTTTTATGGCCAACAAAAGACACTATCAAAAATGATGTTTTTTGCTCAACCTTAAAAGCTCATTTTCTTGACCACCTCATCTTTGGACATAACGTGTAGATGTCGTTAATCAATAGCTTAACAAGTCAAGGATATTGTTTCAATATGTAAAACATATTTGTAAGTAATCAGTCAATAATTTTCGCTTACCATTGTCAACTTCCCAAGCTGCTTTCATCCACCCCAGTCTAGATAATTCAACACCAATGCCCATATCAGCTAATAGAAAAGCAACGGCCTGATGATTAGCGATAGGTACTCCAAACGTTTTACGTTCGACAGCATATTTAGACGCTTCATCCAAACATCTTTGCGACAATCCAGTTGCTCCAGCTGCAACCTGAAAAGGTAATGAGTAAATCAAATTTTTTATCAAACTTTGAGAAACGTTTCCATTTTTTCGCAATATTTCGTTAACGTACGTCGGGCCTCGTTTTATCAAAAGTGCCCATAGCAATTTTAAATCCTTGACCTTCTCCAATCAATACATTTTCTTTTGGCACCCTAACATCCTCAAATGTGATTCCTCTTGTATCACTAGCTCTTTGACCCATATTCTGTTCCTAAAAAATGATACAAAAAAATATTAATTCATATATGCAAAGCATTACTTTTATGCCGTTTTATTTGCGATAAAAAGTTGAACTCAATACCTAATAATCCAATATTGAAGAATCAATTTATTATTAATTTAATTTCATCAGTTTGGATATAAATATATGTATATATATATATATATATATATATATATATATATATATATATATATATATATATATATATATATATATATATATATATATATATATATATATATATATATATATATATATAACTTCATTTCATATGTTTCACATTATCGCTTAATCGCAAAATTAAAACGAAAACATTAATTAACTCTCCATGTTCCACGGTTGCAATATTCCATAAACTCTGTTGTGTTATATGGCCCACATATTATGATAATAATAAAATTTTTTGAGAAAAAAAATTCATTCAATTGATACAATAGTTACAACTAAGAAGAATGTTTTTTCCTTTTTCTATTAATGATGGCTCCCAATTATTATTGCAATTTTACTGTGCTCTCACCGGGAAAGTGCTTTATAGAAGTTGAAGTAGAAATATATATAAAAAAACAAGTAATGGAAAATTTACATTACTCGTCGTTCTTAAACGGTGTATGAGTCAACTAAAAACGCTGCTACCGGGATGACGTCTTAGGGGATATTGTTTTGCATACACTCTAGTAGTAACAGTACCATTTATCATAGATTCAAAGTAAATGCCTATCATATCAAATGCTTCTTCGTTTGTAATAATCATCTTAGAATTCACTTTCAAGTGAATTTTATAGTTAATTTATTACGCACAAATCGCAATGACACGTAAATGAACAAATCACTATGGTTATTAATTTGATTCAAGATATAACTTGTGGTTTTCTTTTTCATGGTTTTTTTTATTATATCAACTTCCATAACGCAGTTTCCTGATAGGAGCAACAAAAATATTGAAATAATAATTGGAGTCATTATTGATAGAACAAGGAAATTCAATTTTGAGGAGTCAAAAAATGTTGAAATCCTTTCGGTAAAACCTAAGTAAATAGCATTTATACCAGAACTGCTTGAAATTTACACATTTTTCAAGGTTTCTCGGAATATGAAAAAGATATTGACATGCTGTTTTCGATATTATGTTGCTAATTTGAACTTCTTTCATATTCCATTATAATTAAAGATGCATGTCAATTTGATATTTTCCAAGTAAAACTAGATTAAAAAAAAATAGATTGCGCTCTGTAGCGTATAGGTTACTCATTAGTTTCTAAATTAACACTCCTACATTGGTGGAAAAGAGCTATTTTCAAAAAATTAAGTTCGCCTGAATCGGTTGAGCAGAACCTTAATTACAGGCATGTTTTTCATGTTAAGATTCCAACTTGGCCCCTCCTCTCATTTGAAAAGATAGACTGAAACTTATGAAACCAAACAAACTTATTTACAATTATTGTAGTTTGAATTTGCAGATAAATTTGTTAATTTTTTAAAATTTACAAATTGTAAATTCAAGCAAAAGCAAAATAAGTAAGCAAAATTTGTGAAAAAATAATTTTTTGATTTTTTGTACTCAATTACGCTCTCTAGCGATGAATTACAACTCTGTGAATAATCTGCAGATTTTCCTCGACATCACTGTTGTTATAAGTTTTCCCCTTAGCTGTACTATAAGTGGTTCTCGAGAAACGCCTAGAGCCATTCCTATTGGGACACCTTGTACAAATCTAGGTCATTACATTACCCATCACTTAATTCATTATCAGAACCACTAAGCTCATGCATATCCGCAAAGGCCTATATTCAAGCATCTGATCCACAAAAACTCTTAAGCATTATTAATCAGCAAATAATAATCCGGTGAAAAAATAAACCTTCGACTGGAAATTCGTTATTTATATTTTCATTAATTAAATTATGAACATATATTTTCATACATTGTTTGTGATCTATTTTGAGTAATCTTTTCAATGGCGTTAAACCAATAAAAATATTGAGAAGAATTGAGCTCTTGCTGTTCAAAGTTTCAATTAATTTTTGTCTTAAGCTTGTCAGATTTTTTATCATCTTTGGTTATTAATCATAATAGGAATTCATTTTCAATCGTGTTAATATACTCATGTTCAATTTTATAATCATATTTGTTTATTAAAAAGTTTGGTGATCATAAAATTAGGTCATTTCTTTTTTTTATAAATCCATCACGGAAGTATTATGAGATATTACCTTCCTTCCCGGTATAACTCCAGGGAAGTCCCTCTCAACAATGAAGGCTGTAAAAGCTTTACTGGCTGGAACCTTAGGATCTGGATTAGTGCGGGCCAATACAAAGTACCTGTAAAATATTTAATAGTGTCGGCGTTTACTTGATGTAAATCCATTATAATTGAATATGAACTTAAATTCAAACACTTGAACTTATGATTTACACTTTATTGACTACATAGCATGACGCGTTTCGTCGTCGCAAACGACTTCAGATGATAACAGAATAATCGGAGGCTTATTCTGTTAGCATCTGAAGAAGTCGTTTGTAACGACGAAACGCGTCATGCTATGTAGTCAATAAAGTGTAAATCATAAATTCAAGTGTTTGAATTTATGTTTATATTCACCTTTGGAGTACCCATATTTTATATTCAATTGATGGTTTGCAAAAGCAATGATATCATAATTCGAGCTGTGCTCGTATACTTCTCATTGAATTTGTCACTCACATATTGATTTTGAGATTCACTCATAAACGGTGGTGCTTTTTTGAAAGATGTCTTTTATATGTATTTATGTTTCTTAGCAAATTTCAATTCTAATAACTATTCAATAAAACATCAGCAGGAAATAATATAATATTAGCCAATGAAGAATAAGCATATTGTAATAGTAATCAACAATATTTTTAATAGGTACTCACAAATGCTCTAAAAATATTGTAAATACAGTTGAAAAATGAAATGAGAAATTTTGAATAATGATGTATTAAATTTATTGATTTTTGTTCAATTTACTTCTATCCGTAAATCTTCCAATACTTGTACTCTATTTTCCTTCCATATTTCCAATATTTTGAACCACATCTACATCAACTAAAGTATTTAAATTCTCTGTTGTCACTAGTATGTGCACTCAACTGAAATTGTTAATATCCTGTTTAAGAAAATGCACTTTTTATTCGTTATTTCGAATGCTCATCCTCTTGATTTTCGTAAAAATTTGAAAGTCCAATAATACATTACCTGCTTCATGAGCTTGATATTAATTTAATACTATTTTTCACTTATGATATCAATTTGTGAAAGTGAATTGTCTCAACTTCACACTGGAATCTCATCTGGTATTTTTCAAGTGATGCGTGTTATACTCCTTGAAGTGTTATAGGTACTTCTCATTGAAGTGTTTGTTTCAAAGATTGACCCCAAAAAATTGAAATGACTTTCATTAATTTTCCAGCATCGGTGAAAACTCAAAACTTGAGATATAGGTATATATACATATATATATATATATATATATATATATATATATATATATATATATATATATATATATATATATATATATATATATATATATATATATATATATATAATGAAGAATTTTCTTGCGGTGAAAAGTACAAATGACAAAAATACAATCATCGGTATAGCCCGCAACTCAATTGGAAGCAGCCGTTGACACGTGCCAATAAGCTCGAAACACGTGTCAACGGCTGCTTCCAATTGAGTTGCGGGCTATACCGATAATTGTATTTTTGTCATTTATATATATATATATATATATATATATATATATATATATATATATATATATATATATATATATATATATATATATATATATATATATATATATATATATATATATATATATATATATATATATATATATATATATATATATATATATATATATATATATATATTAGAATAAAAACACTACAAGAAAATAATTCTGTAGTTCCCGTGCTACGTTATCGCACTTGTAGATAATACTACTTATAGATATTCGCTATCAAAGTGTACATTATAACGTTCTTTCGATAATTCTTAACGAATTATTCCAAAGAATATTATAGCGGAGCTGGCTATGTGAAACATGAACAATGCGATGTCTCCATTGTCCTTCTAGGGATCAATATTAGAGAATAATAGATTCTCCATTATCCTTCATGGGAAAAATGTTGAAGAATCTTGAAATCGCTGCCTTTATTTATTGAAAACCTGAGACAGTATACTGTTTCGTACTACAAGGTACTCATCAGTCAAGCCAGGTCAACGGATGAAAGGCAAAGACTTCAATCCTCACATACCCTCTAGTCGTTTTTAGACACAAATATAGAGTGAGTCTATGCCTATATAATGCATAGATTAACGTACATCTCAATCTTAGAATCAATGAAAAGCACATGAAGACATCTACATCGAAAGTTTCACACGTCCTTATCAATTAACATACTACATTTTACAAATCTAGTTTTTTGAGACAATTTCATTTAATTTGATGAAGTGAAGCGCCATCTAGTTTGTGGTTGTAGAATCGCTCCTTGTCATTTTTCAAAATATGTCAGAGTGAAAACACTAGAAGAAAATAATTCTGTAGTTCCCGTGCTACGCTATCGCAGTTGTAGGTAATACTACTTATAGATATTCGCTAGCAAAGTGTACAATATAACGTTCTTAATTGATAAGGACTTGTGAAACTTTCGATGTAGATGTTTTCATGTGCTTTTCATTGATTCTAAGATTTGAGATGTACGTTAATCTATGCATTATATAGGCATAGACTTACTCTATATTTCTGTCTAAAAACGACTAGAGGGTATGTGAGGATTGAAATCTTTGCCTTTCATCCGTTGAACGTGGCGTGACTGATGAGTACCTTGTAGTACGAAGCAGTATACTGTCTCACGTTTTCAATAAATGAAGGCAGCGATTTCAAGATTCTTTAACATTTTTCCGATGAAGGATAATGGAGAATCTATTATTCTCAAACATTGATCCCTAGAACGACAATGTAGACATCGCATTGTTCATGTTTCCCTTAGCCAGCTCCGCTATAATATTCTTCGGAATAATTCGTCAAGAATTATCGAAAGAACGTTATACTGTACACTTTGATACATATATATATATATATATATATATATATATATATATATATATATATATATATATATATATATATATATATATATATATATATATATATGATATATTAGAATTACCAGTTAGCTACTCCACCATTCGTAATCCACATTTTTTGACCGTTCAGTATCCATTCATCGCCCTTCTTCTCTGCTTTAGTTTTGATACCAGCCACATCTGATCCTGCAATTGGTTCCGTGACACAGTATGCCTTAATGTGAAAAGCATTCACGATTTATATTTAGTTTATGAATATCAATATCAATTTCAGTTTCAATTGTTTATAAATAACAGATACTCACAGCTACTAGCGGTTCCTCAAGTAATCTGCCCAAATATTTTTTTTTCTGTTCCTTGGTCCCTGCCGCAATTACAGGAGCTTGCTGGAAAAAAGTTTTTTGTTTCGAAGGCTTCTTACTTATATGATATAATATAATAATAAATGTATATATATATATATATATATATATATATATATATATATATATATATATATATATATATATATATATATATATAATAATATAATAATGATTAGGATAATATATATCTACTGTTGGGATTTCTTATGATGTGTACCCAAACTCTGTTCAGTATGAACAACTTTATTTAACATAACTATTTACAACTAAATACATTTAAGTGCACTAATAACGTTTGTAGATGACAGTCATGTTGACTGCTTGGCGACTAGCGCCGAAGTCGACGAGATCTTGTTGACCTCTCCTGAGGTTGCGTCCCGAGCATGCGCAGTCGGCTTTCCTTCTTCTTCCTTGCTGTGACTAGTCAATCGGTTGGTGCATCCAGTGGCAGGATGTGACTAGTCGCCGCACTACCAAGTTGCCTATCAGAATGTGGCCGCTAATATTTTTAATTGAATTTATTATTAATACATCAAATTAAAGCTAATTTTTTTCTGTTTATTATGATATACGGTTGTTTATAAGGTTTGCAGGCTACTAAAGATTGTAAATATTTAAGATAGAATGAAAAAGAGTTAGCGCCTAAGATCACTCGTCAGACGAGGATAGCGATTGCCAGCTGTTCGACGCTTTAAGGCGTTTTCTTAATTCCTTTAAGAATTAATAATCTTTCCTTTAACTGCCATATGATGAAACGTGATGAAAACGTGTTACGTTATGGATGCGAGGATGGACTACCAGTTGAAGTGTGAAAACATCCAATATTAACTCATCTCAATATAGGGCATGGATTACATTAAATAAATAATTCATTAAATAATCATATTCCTATCAAATTTTTAATAAGTATTATATATAATTATATGAATTATTATTTTTATAAATTTTCTCAAGCTATTTTTAAATAGCTTAGGCATGATACATTGAAACATTGAAGAAACAACTCAATTTGATCAATACAATGATTATATTGGACAAGAACTGGTTGAATGACATTTGCATTTATTTGGTGCCTAATATTGAATGAATAGGTAATGTGATGGGATGGGGTTGATCGTGTTACCAACTTCTTCGAAAGATTTCATACTATGAGTTTTTTTCCATGCTTATTTTGAGTGAGACACACTGTATTTTTCAATCCTATCATGTACCAAATCACATTCTCTTTGAAAAGTTTAGGAGTATTATATCTCTATTTCTATTAGTTTTAGAATTATTTTCAATTATGTGAAACTCTCATTTGTTTTCATCTATTTTGTACCTCAGTATGCAAAACTGATAATTTTTCTGTTACTATTATCAAAAACTTATCACCTTCAGAAACTTGAGACCAAGGTCGGTCTCAAGATACATATTTTTGAATTAACAAGGTCGTTAATTCAATAATATGTAAAATCAACACTCAATTCCTTAACTTCAATTATAAAAGTATATAAATAATCAAATATAAAATGATAATCCAACAATCACAATTACAACAAATGTTCAAAATGGTGACCATTCTGTTGAATGCACAGTGCTACTCGGTTTCCAGAAGAATTTCTCACATTTCGTGACACATTTTGGGGTTATTGTTTCCAAAGCTTCTCTAATTCTTTGCTTTATATTGTCCTCTGTTGTCAGGGCAGTGCTATAAACTCTGTTTTTAATATAAAACCCCCAAAAAGAAGTCCTTTGGAGTCAGTCCAGGAGACCTAGGTGGCCAAGCATTAGGGCTTCCGCGCCCTACCCATTTGTGAGGAAGCTTTCTGTTTAAATAGTTTAGCACATTAACTGAAAAATGTGCGGTAGTCCCAACTAACTGCAACATCATTTGTATTCTAATATTGATTGGAACATCTTCCAAAAGTTCCCAGAAATCTTTTTTCAAAAATTACGGCCGTTTAAATGAATATCGTTTAAAGAAATACGGGCCAATTCTTCGGTATACATTAATTACTCCATAATACTCCGACCATTAATATTGGTCGGCTATAATTCTTCCGTATACATTAGGTAATACTCCACCGTTTCTGACGATCTATTGTGTGGAACAAGTGTCGGTTTTCAGTATCGTAGTAGTGGAAATTATGACGATTAACCAATCCGTTATTGCGAAAAGTCGATTCATCGCTAAACAGTACATTATAAAAGTAATCATTTTTTTTGCCAACTTTTTCCAATGCTCATAAACAAAAAAAGAAAGTTTATCCAATACAGGCTTTGATGCATCTCGATGTGAAAGGGATAGTTTTTTCAAAATTTTCACACTGGACTGACTTAATCCTTTCTCTCGTCTTAAATTTCTTGTGCTAGTGTTCGGATTTTCAATTACCGACCCCAATACCATGAACTGATTTTCATCATCATCGGGTTTCAAATAGTTTTTCAAGCGTCCTCTTATCAGGATGTCGCCGATTAGGGTACTTCTGTGCATACACTCGTTCTGCCAAAAAACAATTCTCAAAACATTCACCGAGTACAAAAATCATGTCAATTCTTTCTTGTATTGAATAACACATTTTTACAACTTTTGTGGATACTGATTTAGACAAAACATGTAAACGGCCTGAATAAATTCAAAAACTGATTCACTTTAATTGACAGCAGCCTACTTCAGAAAAAAAGGAATAACTGACACCCTACTTCGAATATTCAAAAATGCGAAACTTTGAAAAAGATAAATACTCAAAAACTCAATAGTGATCTAGAGCTCTTCAAGAAACTGATGAAACATTCAGAGGTGAAGCCGGTATGGAAAGTATGAAACATTCATCTTTTTTTGAGAAGAAGCACTCATCCCTTCGCATATTAAAGTGACAAAATAGATGAAAATAAATGATAATTCCACAAAATTGAAAATAATTCTGAAACTAATTGAAATAGACTTATAATACCTCTATAACTTTTCAACGAGAATGTAATTTGGTACATGATGGGATTGCAAAATACAGTGAGTTCCATTTAAAATAAGCATGATATTGTAGTTTGAATATGTTAGCAGAGGAACATCAAATTTTGGACATCCTGTAGAACTTTAAGTGAATGTGAATTCATTAAAACTTTCCGTCATCGCTCTTCTATTCACACAAAAATGCCACTTCGCTAAAGTCAAATGTTTCGGTGATGTTATCTTTTTTTGTGGACTCTTCAATTTCCGAGAAATCGAAATATCTCAAAAACTATAATTGTTAGGTATATGACATATTGAAGGAAGTACATCTAATTTTTTACGTAAAACCCAAAAACGTTGTCAAATACAGGTCATTCCATAAGAAAAACATAATTTTTATGTCGAATTATCTTTAGAATGTACCCTTGATAAATCCTCACATGACTGTATGGTCATGTTATTCTAAAAATTAACCGTTTCGTAATAATAGACCATCGCGTTTACCATGACTCACCCTGTATATATATATATATATATATATATATATATATATATATATATATATATATATATATATATATATATATATATATATATATATATATAAAAAAGTTAGAATTTTTACTATGTAGTAGAGATTTTATTATTGACTCGATGTATCAAACTTAGACAAGCTATTACATTCTCGATTATTTTTATCAGTCTGTTTTCATTTCAATATTCTGCCAGTTTTCTCATTTTCACTTGAAAGTCTCGAAATATTCAAATTTTCTTCTCTATTAACCTCTTCAATTCGATGCCACCGACCGTAGTCCACAATTTTTGAATTGAATTATTTTTTCGATAACATTCTAAGTTTATAATAATCGCATTGTCGTTGTCATTACGTCAGTTTTTCTGTTATAAATATACCTAATAATAGTTGGTAAACATCGTGAAAAATTATTCCAAGTAGATGATTCTTTTATCCCATGTTTTAGTACGAGTACACAGAGATGCAAGATAGCAAGATTAGGCATATTTCTGAGCTAACAAACACTGACTCGGGCTCTACCCATAAAGTGGGGTAAAGCATTCCATAAAACATCTCACTCATGAATACAGATAACTCGAAATAATATACATACGGTAAAACTTGAATATTTTGTATTAGAGTAACGATTTTAAAACGACTCAAGCACTATCCTTATTGACTCATGTGCTGAAACTGACAGATATTCGTTTTTTCAAAATAAAATAGGCAATTTCTGGTTGTCACTTGATAATTTTCAATTTTTCTTGATGAGAATGAGGTGAAAAATGAGAATGATCAGCAATGTTTTTTCACTGTTTTTTGTAAACGGTACTTGTTTCGATCGATGACGCGCCTTGCTATACTTTGAGTTATCGTTGAAAATATAATAGTATTCTTCTTTTCAAAAGCAAATTTTTCAACTGATGAAAAGTTGTCAGGTCCTAGCTTTGTAGTATATTTGATATTATTTAAGATAATATGTTCCTGAAGAAATATTAAACAACTGAAAGGAGATACATTAGCTTTGTTCGCGGTAAGGATTCTGAACCGATTCAGATCTAATTCATAACTGATTCGGGATTGATTTAATACGCATGCTCGGTTATGAAATGGTTCGGAATTATTTCGACCCGCGAACGATTTTAGAACTAGTTTAGGGAATTTTCAAATCACGGTTGTTCTCATCGAATAACATGCCGTATACCAAAACTATCGTGAATGCGCAAGTCAAAAAAGTCAAAAGTCCCGAACTTACAGTTCTAGATTGATCCTTCGAACCGGTAGAACCAATTCCGAATCGATTCCGAACCAGTCCCAGTTTATCCCAAACACAGAACTGTAACTAAAAGTTCGGAACTGGGTGATGCGCGAACGCCAAAATTCAAACTGCGCATGCGAATAGTTCTGAATCGGTTCAGAATCCTTACCGCGAACAAAGCTATATATAGTTTTGCATTGGTAACTATTATAAATGGAAAAATTCAATATAGCTTCTGTACAGTTTCATACCGACAGTTTTAAATAAATAATACAGATATGTTATACCTACTATGAGCACTTCGAATGGGTGTCAGATATAGATTTGATTTCATGATTTGAATTATTCAATTGATGCTGTTATTCTTTTTAGCATTTGATCATGTCAATAATTAAATCAGTTTGTAGCTACGAGTATTACTTTATTTTAGTTTATTTTATCCAATATATAAATTAGAAAGATACTTACACCCAACCCAGTTCCTTGCAATGCTAATAATATGCCAGTACAACCATAAGCAAATTCTTCAGTTATCAAACATGCATCGAACACATTGTTACCCATACCACCTACATATAAAAATTATATATCAAATGCAAAAAGCCACTACCAAGTAGTTATTAATGATAACCCGAAAATAATGGAAAATTCTATGAATTTTGGGGCTTGGAATTTCATAAATTCCTGAAATATTTATTGGATATTACTTGATAGCTTTCTACGTATAGTGTTTACACAGTCGAATACTTATATCATCTATAAAATGTAAGTTGCCATCAAACCATTAACTATCTGGAATTCATTCAAGTTTGAAAGTTAGTAGAACTTTTGAATTGGAAATCAATAATTGTATCAATGAGTAACCGGAAATAATATGAGAATACCTAACTATCTCGAAAAATAAACAGAAACAATAGAAAAAATAAAATGAATGATTCTTATTTTGAAATCTGAAATTTCCGTTGCTTCGTATTGACGCAGCCTAAATGGCATTAATTCATCAAATTGGATGTAATTGTAATACTCGTTGCAAAATTAGTAGTAATTTTATCAGATACCGACCTGTGAAGCATTCAATGTTCGATGTCTTCATATTTTTCTATTGATTATTATGCATAATATATGCATTATAATGACTGGGATTGAATTCTCGCTTAACTCTTGATGAAACATAATTAAATATCAAATTAAATTAAACTCTTGGCTTAATGTTTCACCATTATATAAAATATGTATAAAATATCGTATTTTAGTCTTGAAAATGAGCTCACGGTCGAAACATGTTGACAAATTCATTTTGTTAAATATAATCGTGAAACGTTAAGCCAAGAGTTTAATTTAATTTAATATATGCATTATAGTTATATGAATACTGCTTTGGTATTTTTTATTGTGTATTTCTGCCTTCTAGTCATTAGAGGGTGTTTGATAATTGAAGTCGATGCCTTTCGTTTGTTGGATAATGGCACAACAGATGAGTTCCTTGTAGGAGCAAATGGTATATAATAATAGTGAGTACGGATTTATCAGTCTGTGATCGCCGTACTGATAATTTTATAATTAACACGAAAATTATTGTGTGTAGTTTCTGCATAGTTTTTCTGCAATGTACTAAGGTGAAAGATAATTTAGTGATAATCCTAAATGATAATACAGCGGTAAAGTGGTTCTGGAGGTATTGTTCGAATAATGTAAACAAGAAGCTGATTAAAATGGCAAACTGTGAATGTGAAGAGAACACCAAAGTGCTTCTGGAAAGAACAGAATACTTGAACTCATAGACGAAAAATGAAGTGAGAATACCAAGAAACTCCTTTGGTCATAAAAAGTGAGAAAAAAAAAAAAAATTGATCTTGGGTGGAACAATTATAGGTTCTATGAATTTGTTAGTGCTTTGTGCTGTTTTAACTACTGGAAGTTTGGAAACAGGGCAGCAGGGTGCAGGTCGAGGACGGGTTTTCCTCTTTGCAGTGAAAGTCATAAGATGATTGTAAGTTCAATAAATTTGAATAGACACAAAGTAAATATGCGAAGAAAGTATTGAAATTAATCATCATTAATTACAACCACCATGTTTTTGATGTAAACTGTTAAACTGTGAAATATATGAGAAACATTTTGAGAGAATTAAGGAAATAATTAATTATTCATAGCAACTAAACTGCAAACACTCGTGGGGTCTCTGTGTGCTAATGTTCAGGAGTTGACATCGCATTTTGACTAATTCCGTTGGTTGATATGTGATACTCAACCAATTGTTGTAGCAGCAACTGAAACTCATATGACAAATGAAATATCTGTTCATGAAATTTCAATTCCTTATTATAAAATGAGTGTTAATTTTTCCAACAATCGACGTACTGGAGGTGTTATTATATATCTCCATAATAAAGTTACCTTCACTGAGCTGGTGAAGGTGGCTAAGAATAGATTTGGGCAGCAGGTTAATTATTATTGGTGAAATTTATAGATCTCCTAGTGGCCCGCAGCCTGACTTCCTGGATTGGCTCAGGGATTGGATTATCGATCTGGACTTTATAAACACCAATGGCGCTTATATCAAGGGAGATTGAAATACTGATTCACTAAAAAGCGATTCGTACTCAAAAAGAGTAGTTAATATAATTCAATCAGCTGGATTCAGACAAATAGTTAACCAGACGACTAGAATAACAGAAAATTCACGAACTTTAATTGATTGTATAGTCCCAAATAAAAAAACCGCAAAACTGACGCATGACTTTCCTAAAATATCTGACCATGATATAATTGGTATCAAAATAAGTATGATGAATATGAAAGAAAATAGAATGAAAAGATATAGACGGTAGTCTTCGACCAATTTAAATAACATCCAACGAGTTCTTGTGGGTAAAGAATGGGATTATGATAGCTCAGATATTAATGAAAAATATAAAAAATGGTTGTCCAATATTGAATGCAGTTTGAATAAGATTAAAGTAGTCCATTATTAAATCAAATAGTAATCACTGGGTAGATAGGGAGGTTAGGCATCTTCAGAGGGAAAGAGATTCTTTCGAACTTTTCGCTACACGGGACGCCTGATTCATTATGAACTATATAGGAAGAAAGAAATGAAGTAGTCAGTCTTATGCGACTAAAAGAAAGCAAAATACTAAAAAAGAAAGATTGATCAATGCAAATACGATGGAAAAAAGATGTGGAATAATTTAAAACAGTGAGTAGGAACTTATAATCAAGCCTTTAATCCAGATATAATCTTTCTCGCGGATGGATACTAGCTTATCCGTGCAGCATGGATTGAACCAATATTTTGTTGGCAATATCGAAGATGTTGCTAATACGATTGATGTTCCGTTGGGTTTTAAAGAAAGGAAGTTTGTCGAAACAAAGTGTAGCCTAACTAATTTCAGAAAGATGTCCCTTAATTGACTACATAGGATTGCTAAAGGGTTAAAAAATTCAAGATCGGGTTATAACGTCATTGATGCATTCCTGGTGAAAAGTTTGTTTGATGTGGTTGGATATTATATTTATATTATTATTATTATATGAATATTATATATCTGGGGGTGACTATTGATCATCAATTGAATCTATCTCAATATGTATCTGTTTTGTAAGGAAAACTTGGGAAAAAATCGGTTATCTTTATGGAGTGTGCAAGGAAGTTTTACCCTGGAGCAAAAGAATTGTATATAAACGTATGGATCTTACCTAGCTTCAATTATTGTGCTTCCCTGTTGAGTGTATGCGACAAGAAAGATATCCAAAGGATACAGTTCCTTCAGAATAAAGGTATGAGATTTTTGTTATCATGTGATAGGCGTACCCCGATAATTTTATGCTTAGTGAACTGAAATTCCTGAGCGTTCGGCAGCTTGTGAATCAATCGAGTCTGGTTCTCATTCACAAAACAGTAAACAAAAAACCCCTGTGTATTTGCAAAAGTTTCTAAAACGGAGTCATTGTGTTACGGATTGCAGAGCGAGCAGGATTTTCAAATTGACAGATATGCAACAAGCGCGATGAAAAGACATTATATACAGATGGTCTGAAAAATTATAATGAGTTGCCACTGTTTGTTGAGTCATCTATCTCTGTAAGAATTTTCAAAATTAGATTGTAAAAAAAGTTCTTTTGTATTTAGAATTATCTTTTCGTATTTTTTTTTTTTGATATTCGTCATGTTACACTGTTTTAAAGTAGCAATTTTCTAAATAAATTAACATTATTATTGTTATTATTATTGTTTCCATCAAATGTAGGCACCGATTTCAATATTCTCTAACAGTTATCCCTTGAGAGATAATGGTGGCATCCATTGTACATGTTTCACATAGCCAGATCTGCTATAATATTCTTTTGATTAATTCGTGAAAATTCTATCGAAATAATGTTATAATATACTTTACATAATATATATATATATATATATATATATATATATATATATATATATATATATATATATATATATATATATATATATATATATATATATATATATATATATATATATATTTTCATTTGTTCAAAAAATCCACAGGTTTATCGTGGGTAAAACTGTACCTTATTATCGTTTTTTTGAGGATTGAGTTATTGCACAATTATTTGTTTGTACTAGACAGACAAAAACTAAATTTCTTAAGATTTTAGCAACTCTTCCTTTTTCTACGGTTGTGAAGAAATAAGTTCCATTCTAAAAAAATTATAGACCCTTCTCCGAAATATAGTGGAAAACTTACTGTTCTTACTCCTGTCTGTTCACTAGGATGTGGTGGTAGAAGATATAAACTTTATTTACAATAGATTAGTTGTTAGACGTAAGAGGTTAAATTTATCTAGTTGTTCAGAAATCAAATAGGAGTATGTATTATCTAACAATTTTATATGATTTTTGTTTTAATTGCCTATGAAATGCATACCTATATTTTTGAATCTATATTTCTGGAACGTTTAATTATAACAGGGTTGAAGAAAACCTACCTAATTCGGTAGGAATATTTCCGTTTAGAAGTCCCAAATTCCAGGCTTTTTTGAATATATCCCACGGAAATTCGCCAGTTTTGTCATGATGTGCAGCCTTAGGAATTATTTCCTCCCTAGTAAATTTTCGGGCTAACTCCTGAAATTCTCTTTGGGTATCACTTAGAGCTAGAAAATAATGAGAAATAATTAGTTATCGCATTCAATACATACGATTTCGGCTTTTTTTTTCAAATTTCCCCAATTTCAAGTAGGAGCATGCTTCATTAAACTTCAAAAGTTTCATAAAATTTCTGTTGATTGTGTATTTTTATGATATGGCTGAGAAATATTGGTTTCACATCACAGAAATCACGAAAATCATATTTTTTCTGAAATCCGTAACTTTTACGAAATTTTTGTTGTAGGTAGATCATGAAATATCTACAGCTTTCATGTTATGTTTCACGGATGTATATCTTTTTCAGGATTTAATTTATATTTGTGAAGCATATTCAGAACATTCAAGACTAAGTTTCATGAAAGGATTATTTATTATATTTCATTGTAGAATTCGAAATGTCGGAATAGGTATGAATAATCATGCATTAGTATATATGACTGAGATTGAATTCTCGCTTAACTCTTGGTGAAACAAAATTGAATATTAAATTAAATTAAACTCTTGGCTTAATGTTTCACGATTTATTCAACAATATGAATAGTCAACATGTTTCGAGCGTTAGCTCATTTTCAAGACTAAACTTCAGTTTGGTCTTGATATATATATATATATATATATATATATATATATATATATATATATATATATATATATATATATATATATATATATAATATGTTTTCTCTATAGAAACAAAAACTATAGTTGTTGCTCTGAAAAAAGATATTTTCTTTATTTACTACATTACAATAGGTATGTTAATTATAAATTAATATGTACAAACCTGAAAAAAGAAACAACATTAAGAGCTATTGCTTCTACCAAAATCTTATATTTACGAAATACTCAAACAATATCAAATTTCTTATTCTGAAAAGCTAAGATATACAATCATACGATGAACATAATGCCAAGTGCTGCCACCGGAGGTAATGCTGTGATGTATGACATTACGCGGGCAATTTAAATTAAATTAAGAGTCATCATGATTTTTTCATTTACATATATATATATATATATATATATATATATATATATATATATATTTATATATATATATATATATATATATAAATATATATATATATATATATATATATATATATATATATATATATTTATATATATATATATATATATATATATATATATATATATATATATATATAAGAAAATCAACATTACAACATTCATTCGAAAAATTCTAATTAGCCAAGTTATAGTTATGTAGAGCTAAATATGTGTACGATGTGATGTCCCCATTATCCTTCAAGGGATAAATGTCAGAGAAATATTGAAATCGATGCCAATATCTGATGGACGTGCGAGACATATGTTTCGTTTTGCAAAGAACTCGTCAGTCGCACCACGTCCATCGAAGTGAGGCAACGATTTCAATCTCCAAGCATCTTCTTGTGACTCCAACTGGAATACAAACATAAAATAAAATAAATAAACAAATAGAACGAAAAATATGTCTCGCTCTTCCATCAGATATTGGCATCGATTTCAACATGCCCAACATTTATTCTTTGAAGGATAATGGAGACATCACATCGTACACGTTCACATATCTAGCTCTAGAATTTTTCGAATGAATGTTCTAGTGTTAATTTTCTTATATATATAATATATATATATATATATATATATATATATATATATATATATATATATATATATATATATATATATATATATATATATATATATATATATATATATATATATATATATATATATATATATATATATATATATATATATATATATATATATATATATATATATATATATATATATATATATATATATATATATAAGAAAATGAACACTAGAAATGAACTATATTCAGTGCCATAAGCACAAAAAATTTCATTTCCTTATATATATATATATATATATATATATATATATATATATATATATATATATATATATATATATATATATATATATATATATATATATATATATATATATATATATATACTATATATAGAAAATTCAAATTATTGTTTAATTATTAATACTACTATTTCCGCGAACCTTGTAAAAAATGTATTAGATGAGAAGTTATCCAAACAAAAGGAGATATTTATTTTTTGATACAAATTCGTGTACCATAAATATATAATTGCAAAAAGTACCAATTTAGGAGTCAGATGCTGATTCCTTCCAGCAATATTTGGACCTCAAAGTTCTTCTTGCTGAAAGTATTTTTAAATTGTTTGTAGGTAACATGCCAAAAAGTGAAGAGAAAAAAATATTCACCTGAGAAATTTATTTAAAAATTTCCTGCTTCACTCAGATGTGGATATTTTGAGAATGATTATTTAAGTATGTATTTTTGTCAGTTTTTTTCAACACAAATAACAATTTTCATTTTTTCGTATAACCAACAATTTCTACCTCAAATCGGATTTTTTAGAAACTAAGGTGAAAAAAGCACAATAAGAATAAAAAAAATTATAGCAGTGAAAGTTTAATGCCAATATTTTTTTTTTAATGATCCTGAAGTATAACTTAAACAATTAAAGCTTAGTATTTTTTCTGAATATATTAAAAGGAGATTATAATTTCAAACATTATCAAATTAACTCACCAAAGTTATATCCTGTAGAAATATTCGATCTGGAACAATATGCAATTGTTTTGTTGGCTTGTTTGAAAACATCTCTGCAGATCTATAAGAAATTATGTAAGTATCTCAAAATTCGTGGTTATAGATGTAATTTCCGTTTTTAATTCAGTTGGCTTACCTTATATGTGGCCATTTCTTAATATGATTTACACTCCTGTCAATTAGGCTATGAAATGAAATTCACTAAAAATAAAACATAACATTAAATAGGATAGTACGTTGCGTATACAGAGATAACTTCAAACCTTGGATCGAAGGTAAACATTATTTGCTTGACAATTGCGCAAATAAAAGCGTTATCTGAAATGTTCAAGCACTTTGTGTACCAAAAATTGAAAAATATGGATAAATAACAAATCTTTGAATTGATTTAATATAGCTTTCAATTAAAGTATATTATTTACAAATATACAAATAGTTGTGAATTTTATTAATATATCTCGGCTTAGTTGTTCAGCTTTAAACGAATAGGGACTTTGGCAGTAAACAATTTAACATAAATGCAACGATCATTTGAATGTTTTGAATATTTTGTTCGAACCCTATGAATAATATTATTTTTAATTTTATTTTTAATTATTATTGTACGGGTATAATATATATTGTACCTACGTATAATAATTCTAACAATATAGGTACGTACTTCAATTATCTAATTTGAGAATGTTTATTTGGAAGCCATGAAAAGTTATCCCATAGAAATATTCAATAATGTTTCAAAAAATCAGTGGCATTCAACTAATCTCATTTTCTAATTTTTCATCGAAGCTGATCTGGAATTTTGAGTTTTGTAGTATAAATTGTAGAACATCGAAGCATCACGTAAGATTGCCCCAGGACTCGTCATTGAAACAGAAATATATAAAAAATAGGAATGAAAAATTTCATTTCTAATGATATAAAACTCAATAAGGCAATATATTCGTATTTTATATCGTATAGAATATAGATCATGGAAACATGTTATACGTGAAATCTGTTCGATAGTGATTATTCATTCATTAAAAGTCCGATAACGAACCACTTGAGAATAGAAAGGAATTTGTTGTTACATTTTCTATATTTTTTTCACAAGTTTCGAGAGAAATGAATATATTCCATAAACATATACATACTGCGAAAACAATGAACAATTTTTTTAGAACAATCAATTCGGTTTTTCAATGAAGTTTACCTAATGTTTTTATGAGAGCACTTCAGGTCACTGGACCCTACGAGATTTATCGGAAACTTTGGCATTTTCAGATATTCTCAAAATATGGTCAAACTTAAAAACTGAACATGTTTTCCTCTAATAAATGAGATGTTCCATAGAAAGAATACATTAAGTTGATCACAGTTCAAATATACTGCATATAATTGATGATAACAATTTTCAAACTATAGAACTTTAAGAATTACATTGAAAATTTATACTTAATTTCATTTATATTACAAATTCAGACTAAGTGTCGAAAAATCTTAGTAATATCTATGTATCACATGTGATATTTGACAGTTTAAAGATGGCATCTAAGTCTACGGAAATGAAAATCAGTTCCGCCATTGATAGAAAAATAAACTATAGGTACTCATATATATATATATATATATATATATATATATATATATATATATATATATATATATATATATATATATATATATATATATATATATATATATATATATATATATATATATAATATAATGCAGAATATTTGTTTGTTATGAATCTGAAATGAAAGAATTACCATTATTCTTTATCATTCTAGAAAAAGATTTAGATTCATTTTATTGTGACTTGAAAAGAGTTTTCGACAATTAAATGTACAATGTGTACAATGCTCTTACCTTTTTATATCTATCGTTCTATGGGTTAAGTACTTATTCGATATTTGTTTTGATAGATAGCATATCTTGCAGGTAATTTACAACAAAACATCATTTACAAAAATGTCATTATATATACATTCAACTAAAAATAAATGTTTTGAAAATAGCTCCATCCATCATTCACCATTTCGAAGATGGCGCAAAGGAGCGAAAATATTGAAACCACCATATTAGGTATTTCGTAATGGTACGGGAGTACATTACGAAATACCTACACAAATTCACCTGATTCACAAAATCAGGTACACAAACACACAAAAAACTGAAAAGCAATACAATCACAAGAATGAAAAATTATTTACTTAAATCTTATATTAACCTAAATACGAGTATTACTTAAATCTACCGCATTATGAAACTATTTTGTTCCATGTAATAATTATTATTGCAGTAAATTCAAGAAATTAATTAAAAAATAGATATTAATTAATTTGAATTAATTAGAAAAGATATTAATTAATTCCGAAATAAATTGAAATGTGTGGGTTGATTATATGTTCGAATTATATTGATAAATATATCATATAAAAATTTGAATCAAACTCTTGACTCAATGTTTCATAAATATATATATATATATATATATAATATATATATATATATATATATATATATATATATATATATATATATATGAATAATATAATAAGAATATAATATGAATAATTCAACGCGGGGGAAATTTCAATCAAAAGTAGACATTGCCGGCATATCCCGCTATTATTAGTAGCAGCCGTTGACACGTGTTTCGAGCTTATTGGTTCTCCTCAGAACGGCGTAGCCAAGTTCAAGTTGTACGAACCTGGAGATGGAAAAACAAGAAAAAAACAGACACTCCACTGAAGGAAGTCGACACATTTTAGGCTATTGCATTTTTACTCTCCGGGTTGAGAGATTTGAAAAAACTCCTTCGCCCGTGAGGCGACTCAGTGGAGTGTCCGTTTCTTTCTTGTTTTTCCATCTACAGGTTCGTACAACTAGAAATTGGCTACGCCGTTCTGAGGAGAGAGCCAATAAGCTCGAAACACGTGTCAACGGCTTCTATCAATAGCGGGATATGCCGACAGTGTCTACTTTTGATTGAAATTTTCCCCCGCGTTGAACATTATTCATATATTGTATAATTTCTCGGCTAGAGGCATCCTTGAAGGATAAATAGTCGCCTCACGGGCGAAGTAGTTTTTTCAAATCTCCCAACCCGGCGAGTGAAAATGCAAAAACCTAAAATGTGTCGACATAAATATGCCGACAGTATCTACTTTTGATATATATATATATATATATATATATATATATATATATATATATATATATATATATATATATATATATACACATATATATATATATATATATATATATATATATATATATATATATATATATATATATATATATATATATATATATATATATATAGATGTATATATATATATATATATATATATATATGTATTTGTGAAAAATTTTTTTCGGGCTATGAAATATTGAATTTAATTATTTTTTCAGGTGTAGACGATATGTTTGTGATAATGGCATGCTACGATGATCTCAGTCCAGACCAGAAAAAGTTACCTATACCTGAAATATTAGGTTTGATGCTTCAACATGCTGGCGTATCTATAACTATCACTTCAGTCACTGATATCATAGCATTTTTAATTGGATCGTCCACCGTAAGACATATTTTTGATTACAGTCTGTAATGTATACGATTTCTGATATAATTCCTCAATATATCAGAATATTATTGAATTATTTTATTATAAAATTAAATATTCACCCAATTGATGAACGAGAGGCAAAGTATCCACAAGGGATGTACCCAGGCAACATAAAATTTCGACTTTTTTCCACTGGGCCCTTATTAGTAGAGCAGTATGATATATTTTCGTTCTTCAATAAAAAACATTTGTTTCTGTTGGATACTTTATAATCTAACAAATGCTCAAAAGCAGACTCGAGTCGATTGGTGCAAGAAAAAATATCAAGAAATATGTAACCTATTCAATATTCACCAAAGGATGTATACGAGGGTGTGGTGAAAAGTTTCCGGCCTGACTAAGAAAAACTATGTTTTAAAATTTTTTTGTGCTTTATTTTTCAACATTATCTCCATCAACACTAATACATTTCTCATAACGATGTTCTAATTTAGTTAAAACAGTTTTAAACGTAGATTCGTCAAGCTCCTCAAAATGCTGATTTATATTTTCGATAACTTCTTTTACCGCCAAGCCATTTTTTGAGGTTAAGAAACAGGTAATATTCGCTGGGGGCTAAGTCTGGAAAGTAGGGAGGATGCGGCATCAATTCAAACTTCAATTTGTGGATTTTGAACATGTCGAGAATCGACAAATGCGCTTGTGCGTTATCGTGATGAAACAAAATTCGTTTCTTCGCCAAATGAAGTCGATTCATTTGCATCTCGTCCTTCAAGAGTTGCAATAAGTCTGCTTTGTATTGACCAGTGATAGTCCTACCTTTTTCAAGATAATCAATGTATATAATTCCTCTCGCATCCCAAAAAACAGTAGCCATAACCTTATTTGCCGATAAAATTGTTTTTTCCTTCTTTGGAGTTAATTTCCCCTTTCCAACACATTGTTTAGACTATTCTCTATTTTTAGGAGTGTAGTGGTGAACCCAAATCTCATCAACAGTTATGAATCGACTAAAAAATTAGTTTGGATTATGCCTATACAGCGCCAAATTTTCGGTAGAAATGTTTATTCGAATCATTTTTTGGTCAAGCGTTATCAAACGCGGCACCCATCTTGCACACAGCTTTTCCATGCTCAAATGGTTTTGCAACATATTTCGCCCACGTTCAGCTGACATCCTACAGGTCTACCGCTATCTCATGCACTTTCAATCTGCGGTCTACCAATACTATTTGATGGATTTTCTCAATCATTTCTGAAGTTGTGACCTCAACGGGCCGTCCTTCGTCCTGAGCGAGGCTCGCCAGAGGTGTTCACACGACCCACTTGGAATTTAGAAAACCACTGCTTTATAGTTGAATATGATGGCGAGGAGTCTTCTAGTGTTGAATCCATCTCTTTGTTTTGGTGTAAAATCCTTCAAATAGAAGTATTTGATGGCATTATGTTTCTCCAATTCTTCCATTTTCATGAAGTCTCCGTAATGTGCTCTCAAACGCAAACTAACGTAGCGATTGGTCAAAAGCTTTACATACAAGCTCAGTAGTAGTGGTACTGTCGATTGTCAAAAGTAGACCTAGTGTCGCCATCTCTTGATCAGGTCGGAAACTGTTCACCCCACCCTCGTACTGAGAAACACTCAGTTACCTATAATAAAAAGTTGTAAGTTTTTTTGTTTTCTTGTCATTATGTGGCGGCCGTGCTGTTAGAGCAAAGTAAGAGTGGTACTCATCCTTTAATTTGTATATAATAAGTTCTTTACCTAATAATAATAAGTTCCTCAAAAGGTATAATACGGAATTAGAGAAAATAATAACATAAAGTTAAATAAAAGTAATTAATAATGAAATACAAGAAATATAACATAGAAATCAATCTTATTGAATTGGTTTTATTCAATTTCACTTTAATACATAATTCCTAATAATAGCTGCAATCGAGTCAAAGTGTATGTAAAATAGAGTCACATTCATTTGCAATTGCATTAAACGTAGACCCCATGAACCAAATTCTGGATTGTACTTTGGAGTCTCAGGTCAGTGTTTCCCAATATGGCATGCTCCACTTTAGCCTTCTAATGCCCCTCGACATTATAACAATCTCTTAACAATCGAATTGCCCCCCTGTGTATGCCTGTGTGCGTATGCCCCACGTTGGGAAACACTGCTCCAGGTGGAGTATTTCTGTACTACGAGAATTTTTCCTTAGAACCCGCAATCTCAAAGCAGACAAGAGAGGATATATATATATATAGGATATATATATATATATATATATATATATATATATATATATATATATATATATATATATGTTTGAAAGTCTTAATATCTTGTCAGTTGTCAGTATTCGACGATAATGAAATACCGTCGAATCAATCTTCATCACAGCACGTCTAACTATTACTTATCGACAGAAACACATTCGACTTTTTCACTCCTTACTTCACAAACATATAGAGAAACTTTATCGACAAAAACGGCTTCAAAAATAAGTTAAATGAAAGAGACCATCGTATTGATAAAAACAATGTCTATAAAATCAATGAACCTATTTATTTTCTTATATTGAACGTACACGACTAATTTAAATATTGAGCTAATGCCTAGTAACGAGGAAAAGTTGTTTGTTTTGATGACGATCCTAGTGTTGGGCTAACTTTACGTACGTAAGCTATTAACCACTCATTTTAGGCATTTGGAATTCTAATTTGCAAAAGAATTCCAAGTGTAGTGAATTCTTGTATACACCTTAGTTACAGCATTGTAATCAAGGTATATACAAGGAGGTCAATAGAGGTCATCATAAAAAATGCTCGTCTTAAAACTATCTCCTCAAAACGTCTTCTACATTTTTCTGTAAAGTTTACTGTTTCCGGAACAGAGTGCTTTGAGAGCGACATGTGAATATAGATTTTCCACGTCTTCATTACAACGCCGCAATAAAAGTGTATACAAAAATTCAGCTCAATAGGAATTTTGCCAGATAAAACCTAAAATGGCTAGGTTATACAACCTAAGTAAACTTTGTAGAAATACGACATTGTAATTGATTATATGCAATTATAAATACTCAGAAATGTCAAGTTTTTTGATCTCTACTATTTTCGGTAGTACAAAAATAACCTACAAATCATGTTTTACAGGTATTTGTATATTTCATATGTATTCCCTGTTTTCTTTCCAGATAATTCCGAGTTTACAGTCCTATTGTTTTTATGCAGCCATTTCAGTATTCATGACATTCGTTTTTGCTGTTACTTTCTTTTGTGCTTGTTTCGCACTCGATCAGAAAAGAATACAGTATAAAGTGAATGGAATGCTGCCATGCATCCTGTATACAGATTACGAGGTGAATAAATGCAGTCAAAAACAGATGTCCAATAGAACATTCCATTTTATCTTCGATAAAGTGATATTAAAAACTCCTGTGAAGGTAAGCTTGTCTAATGAATAACTATCTAAAATTTCTACACCTACATGATGAAAGAATGAGTTTTGAGATATTTGGTGATTGTTGTGTATTCATTATATGAATGTTATTTGTAAGGTATATCAAATCGTTGTAAATAGAATTAAGATGTTTAAAAAATTTTTTTTTATAAATCTCAATAATGTGTAAATATATATATATATATATATATATATATATATATATATATATATATATATATATATATATATATATATATATATATATATATATATATATATATATATATATAAGTAACACTCATTAGAATCACCTGGCTTACCATGACTTTTTCAGCTGTTTCCTCTTTGTCAAGAAGACTAAAACTTTAGAAGCGAATGCTAGGCCAGAAATATTTCCCTGAATACTAAAAAAAGAAAAAAGCCAATTTGTTTTTTTCGAAAGAATAATACTGACGCTTTGATATAGTAAAATTTAATTACTCATATGTTTTGACAAAGTTGTGAAATTTTGCAAAGTTTTTAATTTTGAAAATAGCCTTTTATTGAAAAAATAATATATATATATATATATATATATATATATATATATATATATATATATATATATATATATATATATATATATATATATATATATATATATATATATATATATATATATATATATATATATATATATATATATATATTTCTTGTAATTGATTTATTGCCTGTTTGAGAAATTTTATTTTGAAAGTTTTTAGCAATAACAGGCTTTTTTGATATAAAAAGTTTATTTTTGTTGACGTTTCGTTGTTATATTACAACTTTTTCATATCAAAAAAGCCTGTTATTGCTAAAAACTTTCAAAATATATATATATATATATATATATATATATATATATATATATATATATATATACGTTGTTAATAGTCAGTTATTCATACTAAGTGATATAATGATTCAATAATAAGTCATGTTATTAATTTCACATCGCCCAACTAGAGAGTCTCGTTGCTTTCTATCAAATCAGCTAATAAAGCTTACGCTCTAATCAACGTGCACGCTCCCATCAATCACCACAACAAAACCGTTCTGGAAAGCGTACAAGATTTTTGGGAAATATTTGAAGAAGCAACCAATAAAATACCAAAATACCACGTGAAAATATTGCTAGGCGATTTTAACGCACAGCTAGGTAAGGAAAAGAAATTCAGAGATACTACGGGTCCCCATACCAAACACAAACGTACCAACAAGAATGGTGAAATGGTGATCGAGTTCTATAGGAACTTCGAACTCAAAATCATGAGTATCCAAATTCAAAAATCTGTACTTAAGTTAAATACTTGGAGATCGTCCAGTCTCAAGCAGGGTGAATATCAAATTTATCTTGTAGCAATTTCAAAAAGAACAACTTGAAGGAAATTCCAAATGTCAGAACTCGCAAAGGCCTTTTTGATTCGGACCACCATCTCCTCCAAATAAAAACGAAATTTCAACGCAGTAGAAATAAAAAATTTCCACCTAAAATATTCAGATCGGATCCTGAATATCTGAAACTACACAAGGAAAGAATCATTGCACACATCGATCGGGAATATTCGACAAATTGGGAAATCCTTACAAAGAACATTCAGAAAGCCACTAGGGTAACATCCTCGCACAAGGAAACATCGCATGTGGAACGCAATTTGCAACCAAACAGTCGACAAGAGAATAACTGCGTGGAAAAGTTTAACGGCCATAAAAATGAGGAAAACTGGGAGAACTTCCTTATACCTCAAAAACAGGCCTCCAAAAAATATGAAGAGAAAAACGGGGATATAATAATAATAGGTGTCACGAAATACAAAAGAATTTCACCAAAATAATACTAGAGATTTTTACAAAATATTCAAGAAAAACTTGCAGTGATACCAAGCGGCCTTTCTTTCATTCAAAAAATCCGATGGCACGTTGGAAACTATCACAAAAAATAACTGCAAATTGTTAGCCAAATATTTCAACACCCTCCTCAACTGCAATCCACCCCAAGAAAAATTAAATTCGACTTTTCGGTGTTTACGCTTCCAGACTCCCAAGCTCCTGATAGGGAAGAGATCACGGAAATTATCAAGCATCTCAAAAACAACAAAGCAGCAAATAAGATGGAATTATTGCGGAAATTTGAAGGACGGAACATATACCAGATGATTGGAAATGCGCGCTGATACATCCATTGCACAACTGACCAATCAGTAGAAACGGCATTTGGGTGAAAAGACCTGAGAATGAACTTTATCAAAAGGTAAATACGATAACGGAAGAAATCAGAAAACGACGATCAAAGTTCAATGCACATGACTACAGAATGGAACAGTCCAGAATACCGATGAAACTACTAGATATAATTATGCAGAGTAAATGCGGAACTGAGTGGCTAAAAGAGGTCCAGAAAGATCTAAAACAGATCAATATGAAAAATCTCGATAATCGAATGTCGCTATAAAATCGCACGTTTGAAGTTTGAGCAAAAATCAAATCGCCAACCAGGAATAAAATGGACAAATGAACGGAAGAAAGAGCATTCAGACAGGATGAATGGTTTCAAAGAGGGAGGCAAAAAAGATTAAGCAAAAGTCCTAAGAATCGCGAATTCGAGTTCAAGCGCTCTCCTCGTGGGGAACAATCGTTATAATAATAATAATATATATACAAGTACGTTGTTTAAACGGTTTTCTTCAAATGAAAACTTTACTATATAAATCAGGTCTATAGCTCGTTAAATAAATGGCATTTGTTATTTCAATAATTTGCGTAAGTACGCCATTTGACCTTTTTAAGAAGTTAATCTTTTTGTTACAGATTATAATAATACTCATAACTATAGGACTTGCAGCAATAAGCATCAGTAATTCTCTCAAACTGGAACAGAGGTTCGATCCACATTGGTTCGTTCCAAAAACTGATCAACTTCATACGTTTTTTGAGAAAAGATCAGAGCTTTATCCAAATTTTGGATTCGAAGGAGGGATTTATATGGGTGCTATCAATTACACACATGAGATACCGAAAATAAGAGATATAGTGATGAATTTGAAGAATAATTCCGATATTATTATTGAAGTAGTGGATTGGGTAAATCCATTCAGAAATTTCGTGAAGAAAATATTTTTTACAGGTAAATATAACAGTTCGATTATGACATTTTCAAAAAATAAATGGGCTGCTGCTCTTTTTTTAACAAAGAAATTTTGTATTATGAAAGAAATATTGAAGAACGTACTCTGTTCAAGGTTTGCATCAAGGAAAATAAAGTGGTTTTTTTATAAATTGTTTTTATGCTTATTTTAGAAGTTGTTATAAACCCTATACGACCCTCACACGACTATACTCGTAGGTAAGTGAACGTTTCGAGCTTGGTCTATCTATGATCTGAGAGATGATTTATATTGATTCCTAAAGATGGAATTGTAAATTCATCCTTGTCGATTCTACACCTGGAGTCATAAGAAAGTTTTTGACAATTGAAATCGTTGCCTCACTTCGATTGAAGTGGTGCAACTGGCGAGTTCCTTGTAGAACGAAACAGCTGTCTTGTGATTCTATCAGGTGTGGCATCGCTTTCGATATTTCTCTAAAATTTATACATTGAAGGAAGCATCATCATCGTGCACATTCATATAGCTCACGTTCTCTACTATAACATTATTTTGATTAATTCGAATTTTTCGAATGAATGTTCTAATATATATATATATATATATATATATATATATATATATATATATATATATATATATATATATATATATATATATATGTGTGTGTGTGTGTGTGTGTGTGTGTGTGTGTGTGTGTGTGTGTGAGTGTTGTCTCTTGTCAAAAATTCAGAAATTGAATTAAAATATTTCAGAAAAAATATGTCAGAAAACACACTTGTGTAAATTATACGAAATATTTCGTCCAATCCCTCTTCATCCATGTGCTTCCAAAATATTCGTTTAATTCAGTATAACTTCATTGCAGATATTTACCAAGAAGAATTAGATGACATTCATTTCAATCTATACTTATCAAAATTTCTAATCGACCCGAAATATGCTAAATTCCAATCAAATTTTCAGTTTGAACATCCTCTGGAATGTGGAATTCCAGCTTCAAAAATAGAGGTAAGATTCTGATTTATATGCAAATAAATGAAAAATTTGAATATAGCCTGAAATTATTCATGATAGATAATATTGAATTCTGTCATAATATAAACAATGAAACCAATTCATTTTTCGATATTAACTTTGCATATTATGCGAGGATATGTTTCGATTGCGGATAGTAAGGAGTGGTCCCTATTTTTGAATCCCTTGTGGATGAGCTAATTGCTGTAAGAGATTGCTTTTGAACTGCCGTCCTTGATCCGTTGTGAATCGCGAAGGTTCTGCAATAAGTGATATCCAATTCTCGTACAATTTTGCCGCAATTGTATCTGCTGTGATATCTGTAATTAGAATAGCTTCTGGCCATTTTATGAATTCATCTGTCATTGTCAAATAATAACTTGTATCTTCTGAAGAAGGTAGAGGAACTACTATATCGAGGTGGACATGGTCAAATCTTTTCAATTGGTCAGTGAGTGAATTTACTGTATAGCGTGAATTCTGCTTTTCTACAACTTAACATTGACTCGACCATTCGTTGCAGTCTTTATTGATATAAAGTCAAGTGAAAAACAATTTGATAAATTTGTTCGTAGTCCTAATTTCTAATTAGAAACGTGCGATGTTTCGAAAACCTGGCGCCGATACCCCATTGGTATATATGGCTTTCTTTACCGCTTGAGTAAACCAAAGTTTTGTATTAATTTACCAAATTGGTTGAAATTTTAATGAAACACGTGCAACTGACAGGCATCGTTTTCGTTATTCATATTTTCAATAAAAGTTAGAATAATAGAAAGTTATATGTAGAATAACTAGAATCAATGAAAGAGTTTTTTTTTTATGTTTCTACTTGAAATATGTTCATATAAATGAATATTACTTATTTATGTGCGAAATAAGAAATATTCTGAACCATGTGAAATGAACTACAACAAATAAAGAATCAGAATAATAAAGCAAAGACAAAATAAGATACGATAACTTCAATACCTTATTCATGTCGATGGAAAATGCAATTTCTAAAAAAAAAATTTTTTTTTGTGAATATTTCAGTATACAAATGACCAAAATAAGAAGATTTGAGTAATTGTCCTTACCTCTGTACTATAGTAGGTCGTAGCGTCGATCACGTCAGGGGTCACCAATGTTGGGGTTTGGTAGGTATACCCAAACACTGTTCAGTATGAACAACTTTATTTATCATAACTAAATACAACTAAATACATTTAAGTGCACTAATAACGTTTGTTGATTACAGTCATGTTGACTGCTTGGCGACTAGCGCCGAAGTGGTCGAGATCTTGTTGACTTCTCCTGAGGTTGCGTCCCGAGCATGCGCATTCGTCTTTTCTTCTTCTTTCTTGCTGTGTCTTAGTCTATCGGTTGGTGCATCCAGTGGTAGGATGTGACTAGTCACCGCAGATGTTTATTGCTCAAGTTCATGAAAATGTGTCGGTGTTTTGCAGATAAACTGTATGAGAAATAAAACCCACTTCTAACTGAACTCAAATGAGTAATGAAATAAACGCATGAAAATTCAAAAGTAATTATATTAATTATCAATGTTGTTCCTTTCTTTAATGCTTTATCAAAATCAATGAATGTGCTACGTATTAATGAAAATTACGTTGTACGGGTGTATACATCATTATTTTTGAGATAATATAGGTATAATATATATTATCTACTAATATATATATATATATATATATATATATATATATATATATATATATATATATATATATATATATATATTTCTCTATATTGTAATGCAAAGGAATTTCACGCTACATGGATTTGGAATAGTTTGTGTATGTGGAATTATTTTTAAACTGATATTTACATTACTATTAGCATCTTTGTGTTCGGTTCTGTTAATTTCTCTCTCCTGGAAATGCCTTATCTTATATCTTTCAGTTCTTGCGCGAAAAACAAAAACAGAACATCACTATCGCTGATAAATTCTCGTCAGTATTAAGGAATAATTCAATATTGATTTTTTTCCATTTAATAATATTGTTAATGATTACGTATCATCAATATCATTGTATATAAAACAAATATAATATCATTATATTGTTTCGAAGCACCGCGATCGTATTGTTTGAGCTTTTCTTTCGACCAATTGACACGAGCCTTTTTTTGAGCGATTTACAAATTGTGTGAGACCCAAAGCGAACAAATTTATTTGACAGTCAAATATTTATGCAATATTGAATTATATACTGGTCCCACTGAAGCCAAAGGTTGTCTCAATCTCACGATAGGTCACGTGACGATCTTGCAATATCAGTTCGCCCACAGCACCAATAGTTTTCGGAACAACAACTGATTTTGGACGACCTTCACGAAATTCGTCTTGGATAGAACTACCACCACGATTGAATTTACCATACCATCGATTAACACTGGTCCTTGATGGAGCCTCATCGCCAAAAATTGAATTAAGTTCATCCATGCACTTTTGCTGAGTTAATCCACGTCGAAAGTTGTGAAAAATAATTGCACGAAAATGTTCACGATTTAATACCATTTTTTGGCCGAGATTACCTAATCTTTTAAGTTACTGTAAACAACACAAATAGCGCTCGTTTGTCGAAACGTTTCGAGTACCTATAATCTCAAAAATGTCCAACTTTATGATAGAATTGTCAGTTGCCAGATTGCAGCACTAGGGTTGCTAAATCCCGAAACATAAAAGGCATCCCTCGTATTCGATATATAGATTATATAATTAATACTATGGAATAAGTCGAAAATATTATGTCTTATCAAATTAGTGTTTCATTATAATAATATTATGTTTATTGCGCATGACATTTTGAACTTTTAGAAACCTTTCAATATGTGGACAATAACACAGCTATACACAAAAGGCCAACAGATCTTTTCTCTATTCAAATGTAAAATTCTTGGTAATCTAGGATTTTTACTCTGCGTAGAAAGAAACGTTCTCCAAAGAAAGTATGGACTTTGAAGAAAAGAAAATTTGTTTCAATATTTCCTTATTCGGAAGCGGTTGGAATTCCATAATAATTTGATGAAGTCGATTCTTCAGAAACTTCATTAATATCAAAAGTGAATCTAATAATATTATTATCTAACAAAGTAGTAAATTTCTATTCAGTTAGTATCTGCAATGAGACGCACTTACCTATAGTTTCACTGTATACTGAAGTATACATCCAAAGTAAAAATATCTTTTGTGTTACTTCTAATGAAGACTTACTACAAGTTACTTTTATATAAAGACGATACTTTAAATTAATTTTTCTGACATACTTGATAATTAAATCTTATTAATACGTTAACTTTGACAAGGTCAAGCTACTTTTTAAGTACCTAATATCTAATTTTTTGAGCGTAGTTTTTTTAAATCGAATAAAACACTGAATTTGAATCATATATTAAAAATTTTTAATGAGATTGATAAAAAGGCCTTTGCCATTTACATGCTAAAGATAACTTCATGTAAATGTTGTCCGCGGCTCCATATCAAATGGTCCATTCCTGTATCCAGTCTGTATCCCACGAAATACGCGTGTTATGTTATCCTGTAAGGCTTCAATCGTGTTCGGCTTGTCCACATACTCTAACGACTTTACATAACCCCACAAGAAATAATCCAGAGGCGTCCAATCGCATGATCTTGGCGGCCAATTCACAGGGCCATTTCGAGCTGCTCACCAAATTCATCCTTAAACATGTCCATTGTTTCACGAGCTGTGTGGCATGTGGCACCGTCTTGATGAAACCACTTGTCAACCAAGTTCAACTCGGCCAACTGGGTCAAAAAAAAGTTGCGTATCATGGCTCGATATCGTTCGCCGTTGACGGTAACGTTTCTTTCACGGTTGTCTTTGAAAAAAATGGACCGATGATGCTACCAGCGCATAAACCACACAAAACTGTCGTTTTTTCGGATGCATCGGTAATTCTTGTATGGCATGTGGCTATTCATCACTCCAGAGGCGACAGTTTTGTTTATTTACATATCTGTTGAGCCAGATATGAGCCTCATAGCTGAACACAATTTTTCGATAAAACAGCATATTTTCTTTAAGCTGTTCTAAGGCCATTCACTGAAAATTAGACGTTGTGGTAGGTCATTCGGCTTCAATTCTTGCAGAAGTTGAATTTTATATGCTTTCAATCCCAAATCAAAACGTAAAATTTTCTATGTGGTTGAAAACACAGGCCTAATTACTGAGAACGGCGAAGAATTGACATTTCACGATCCTCATTAACGCTGTAGACTACGGCTGAAATATTCTCTTCAGTACGAATTTTGATAGTAAATTTCAATAATTTGCAATCGTTGCTCATTTGTAATTCTTTTCATGATGAAATGGCAGAGTATACTGAAAACCTTTCATTTTGACAGATGACGTTTGGGTGCCATTACCAACCAGTGCCGACAACCTGACAAACTTAACTCTTAAAAAATCACTCCTTCGTTTGTATTATTTTCCTGCAGTTATTCCTGAATATGAGTTCATAACTCGAATCATATTGCAAATAAATTATGCTTTTATTCCTTTGTTATTTCGATACCTAACCACTTTTCTCAAACAAGTAGCACATTCTTCTTGTTAACAATTGTTGATGGTATGTGAAGTGAGTGAAGTAATTCCACATTTTACTCTCCTCAATAAACTCTGGCGACTTCCCTGACGAGCATGCCGATTCTATCATAGTCAATATTGTACTGTATTTATCTGATTTATTATTGCACTAGTAATAAAGTGTAAATTTCGAATATATATTTGAATATAATTTATTTTCTTCTTATTTTTCAGATGGCGTATATTCCTTTCAATTTTCCAATTTTTCATGGACCATCAGAATATATCCCAGCAATGCATTCAGTCAGGAAAATTGCGGAAAACGCAAATTTCACAACTGGGGACAAGTTTTGTACAGCATGGTCTTATACTTTCGCCACATGGGTTACAGATGAGGTAGGCACACCAACATTTATATTTAATAAGCAATCATTATCTGATTACGAAAATTATAGAAAATTCAATATATTCGTAGATTTCGAGGAACACGTTTCTGTTATGCAAAAATACTTTTTTAAACAAGGGTTGTAACATAAACATTATCAATTATCAATAAATTCTATAATATATTTACTTTTTCATTGTTTCGTTTATTCAAATATTCAAGCCTTTTAAGTTCGAAACTCAAAAAGTTTATTATATTGATATTTCTTCAAGAATTGCCCAAATATGTCACCTTATTTTTCAAATATGCTGGTAATTCGATTTGTCTGCACTTATCAATTGAATATAAATAATTCTAATAGTACAAAAATTGGGATATAAGCAATAAAAAGCTTGCAGCTAATCAAACAATCATTCGGTAAAACATACATTGGGACAGTGTCGAAAATATATGTTGTGGTTTTTTATTATTGAAAGATTTTCAATTAATTTTGAAATAACATCTCATTTCCTCAAAAATTAAGACTACCGGAAAATGTTTCATGTCGGTTAGCTATATAACTTTGGATTTGTGGCTGAGAAATAGACGAAGCCAGCTTGATTTTTTTTAATGTTTGAGTGAAATATGTTCTTATCAAATTATGGTTTAATTATATTCAAAATATTTTGATGGCAAAACCCTATAGTAATTCCCAGTATGTCCCCATTTCAGGTGATAGATATTGAAGTACTTAGAAATTTGGAACTGGCCCTTCTTTCAGTAATGATGTGTACTGTTATACTAGTTGCTGACCTACAAACATGTTTCTGGATTTTCATTTGTGTTCTTCTTTCTATGATAAATGTTTGTGGTTTCATGCAACTTTGGGGACTTACAATAGACCTTGTGTCTTGCATAGGACTAGAATTGGCAATAGGACTTTGCGTAGATTACGCAACCCACATAGGACATACTTTTTTAACTGTGAGTGGAACAAGACGAGAAAGGGCCCTAAAAACTATAACAAGTATAGGAAGTGCAGTATTGTATGGAGGTTTATCTACGTTAATTGGAGTTCTAATGCTGAGTTTTTCAGAAGCATATACGTTCCAAGCTTTTTTCAAAGTAAGTTGAAAATTATATACTGAAAAGTTAAGTGTCGAAAAATGAATATCGAATATTGACAAATGAAAATTCAAATTTTTTCGAATGAGAATAGATTTTTTCGCAATAATTGCATACATTATGATCTAACTTTGAAATCTAATTTTAATTCTGTATAAATTCAATTCAAGACTGCTACATAGTCAATGTAGATTAATTACATACGGGCGCAAATAATTATTTCAGATATCTAAAATGAGTATTTTCAGGTAAGAATACATACATTAATTACATTGTTCTAAATTACAAAATAAATTAAATTGCACCGGAATTTTTAAATATTACTGATATTAAAAAATTGAAATTAAGATGTTTTAATTATCTTAGTATATTTATATTTGAATACCGATATCAATTTTTCGACTTTTTCCCTCCCAGGATGTTTTTCTTAATAATAATAATTTTATATCCTGCATACTTACATAAGAGTATAGGATATTGTCATAAAGAAGAACTCACCCAACATAAACTTCTAAATAAACATCAAGACAATAACATAATAAACTATAATAAAAGTTTCACAGTATGTCGTACACAGCATTTGATCATAGTTTTCATACTTAAGTTTATAGTCTACTTCATTTAAAATATTCATTTATTGAATAGAACGCTCCTTGCAAAAGTATTTCATTTATTTTGCATTTGAAGTTATAAATATTAGAAATACCACGCACATCAACAGGCAGTTCAATACGAGGAGTTCCCTGAGACTGGTTCAGCCTAAAGAACGGAATATGTAGGTTGTTGAAAGAATGAGTTGTGTAGACAGCTAACTGACCCCGTTGTGGTAACTGAGAGATGTTTTTCTTCAGGAGCAATAAAGTCTGCAGAATATGTAGGGATGGAAGGGTCAGTAAGTTGTTCTTGAAATAAGGTTTACAAAATTCTCTACTAAGAATACCATATAGGCAACAAATGATCCGTTTTTGCATTTTGAATACTCTGGTGCTATTTGTACTATCACCCCAACATAAAACACCGTAGTATAATCCTGACTGAAGGTATGCGCTGTAGTAGAGTCAACGCGCTATAATCGACAGATCCATATCAGCGTAGCATTTGGAGGCAAGGGAGGTGCAGAAAGGATGGACATGGTGCTCCCAAGATAGACTATCATCCACAACGGCACCCAGAAATTTGGCTGCAGGTTACGTCCGAATAAAACCAGCTTGTCCACGAATTAGTGGACAAGAGTTTGATACTACTCTTTTTGGAGTGTAATATATTATTTCTGTTTTTGTATCGTTGATGGCCAGTCCATTCTCTCTCGACCAAAATAACATACGCACAAAACTAGCGGTCCGCGCCAGCTCATGCAGAGTGTCTGCCGAAACCTGAACCGAGCAGTCATCGGCAAAAGAGTAACACTTCGTTTCGGCTGTTCCAGGCAGCTCACTAGGTCGTTAATGAATATTAAAAATAATATTGGTACCAAGGTACTACCCTATGGAACATTAGTTGTTACATTTCTGGGATCGGATAGGACTTTTACCGCATGTGAACAAAGTTATACTCTTTGTGATCTATCAGCAAGATAATATTCAATCCAGTTTAGGTGGTTTCCCCGAACTCCATAATTCTCCAACTATTAAACAGAGCATCATAATTAACCTTGTCAAATGCACGACTCAAGTCGACAGAGTCAAAAATTAGCATACACTTATCTTTTCACTCAAATGAGTCAATAACGCTGTCACAAAAAGAAAGAATTGCATCCTGTTTACTCGTATCCCTGCCAAAACCGAATTGTCTCTCCGATAATATACTAAAAACATCTACAAAGGACAAAAAACGCGAAAGAAAGGCTTTCTCAAACACCTTAGAAAACACAGAATTGCGACCGGACGATAATTTGAGACGATATGTTCATTGTCCTTCTTAAAGATTGGTGTAACGAGTGCTAATTTGAGTACAGATGGAAAGTAGCCATGAACAAAAGACAGATTTATCAAATAGGTAAGAGGAGCCACTAAAAATTGACATGTGTTTAATCAAGGTGCACGGAATATCGTGTGCACCAGCCGACTTTTTATTAGGAACAGATAATAGAATCCTATTCACTTCTTCCTGATCAAATTCGAAGAGATACATTGAATGATAATCCCTAACATGATATGATTGGGATATATATATTAAATATATATCCCAATATGTATATATTTCTCACTGAGAAATATATACATATTTCTCAGTGAGATTTTTTACTGAATTAATGAAATAATTATTGGAGGCATTTGTCAAAGCATAACAAAATATCAAAAAATATTTTGAAGTTTGTTATCATTATCGTCTGATAACACATCTGGTATCTTCTTTCTTGTTCCGATGCCGCCACCTGATTTAATGATATTCCAAACTGTCTTTGATTTGTTATTATATTAGCATTCAAAACCACATTAGCATGATAACGTTTTTTTTGCCGTTACTACAATTGCTGGCGTTTCTTAATAACATTGTATATCAGATTTACATAGTATGTGCAGTTCACGCAGATGGTTTAGAACAATCCAGGAGATCGCTTCCTCTGTTTGACATAGGATTCATAGTACAATTAAAATCACCTGCGAATATAGACCTGCCAATAACATGACCTAGCAAATACTTCAAAGAAGCGAAAAATAATTCAGTTTGAGCTCGGAGCACGATAAATGCACACACTGATAGCTGTAACTTCCACTCACTCACTTGCAGAGCACCCCCCAAATTCAGTTTATCGAACACAATGGCGTTTCGCCCTAAAATAGCCATCATCTCTCCCAATTCTGCAAGAGTAATTAGCGAAGACGTAACCGCAAACATAAAAACCCTCGGCTTCCTCCCTTGAGAGCCATGTCTACGTCAGGCAGATGACTTCAGGATAACCCACAGAATGGAACAACACTGGGTCCTGGGTATTTCAGTATTTAGTATTTTTATTACAGTGGCTCATTTTAGTGCCCGTCTTTATTCTGAATATCCTGCTTAAAGTTGTTGACAATTTTCCCACATGGATGAATAATACTTTCAGAAAATTTCAGTTATTAATTATTCAAAATAATTAACCTTCATTTTAAAAATTCTGCACTTGTATACATGATTGCGATAGTCTTTCTAGTTTGCTATTTCTAGGTAAAATAACTGCCCATGTCTGACTTCCAAATACTCTCAGCTTTGATAAGTCATTGTCCCCATACCATCTTTCTGCTAGTGTATGTCCCATATTTGCATTCGTTGGTAATCTGTTCAGTTCATAAGCTGAGCATAGTATTGCTTCTCCCCAGAGTTCTCTAGGCAAATTTGTTTCGACAAATTTCGTTCTCACCTTATCTAATAATGTCCTATTCATTCTTTCTGAGGTTCCATTTTCCTGTGGTGTATAAGGCATTGTATATTCGAGCTTAATTCCCTTAGTTCTGCAAAAATATTCAAACGAATTTGTTAAAAACTCTCCACCATTATCTAATCTAATTCTTTTTGTTTTCTTCCCAATGCTGTGTTTTAATCAAATTAATAAAGTCCAAAATATTTTGTTTCGTTTCGCTTTTACTCTTCAAAAGTTTCACAACTAAGAAATGTGAGAAATCATCAATAAGAACTTGAAAATATTTATGTCCTTCAATGGTTGCTTGAACTATAGGACCTGCTATATCAGTATTAATCAACTCACCAATTCTTGTATACTTCTTTTCTTTACTATAAAATGGATTTCTAGTACATTTTCCTTCTATACATGTACCACAAATATCTGTACTAAATGGTAAGCCTAATTTACTTAAACTATATCTGTTAAATGACCCAATCTTCGATGCCAGAGATTTTCATCGATACTTTCAAGTGTTCCTAATAAGCATTTAGCTTGAAAATTTATGTTCCTAATGAATAAACCGTTATACATATTACAATAAAAATTAGATTCATTTTTGCTTAAATTTGCTTTCTTTCCTTATTTGTATTTGACCTTCATTTTTGTATTATAAATTCAATTCCTATTTTAAGTGAAAGATCTTTTTAAAATAAAAAGATGAAGCCTGGAAGAAAATTCCTGGAAGAATGCGATGTAGAGATGAAATAAATATAACATATATAAATATATAAAGTCATATATATATATATATATATATATATATATATATATATATATATATATATATATATATATATATATATATATATATATATATATATATATATATATATATATATATATATATATATATATATATATATAT
Organism: Henosepilachna vigintioctopunctata; assembly: GCA_030704895.1. Taxonomy (NCBI): domain Eukaryota; kingdom Metazoa; phylum Arthropoda; class Insecta; order Coleoptera; family Coccinellidae; genus Henosepilachna; species Henosepilachna vigintioctopunctata. Next base: position 2,517,950 of record JARQZJ010000134.1, on the reverse strand, counting down.
ATATATATATATATATATATATATATATATATGTTTTTAGCAATAACAGGCTCAAAATACCTCTCAGATTACAGACACACCAAGCATCGAAATTTCTTATATCTTCTATACCCGTAGGTATCTACTAATTGCAATGTCTATTTGACAAATATCATCATACTATGTTTTCAAATGTGAGGTGTTTTCTACTGATTCCTATAGATGGAATTGTGGAGTATTCATTACTCTACGGTCTTCCACTTGGAGTCGCAAGAAGATGCTTGGAGGTTGAAATCGTTGACTTACTTCGATGGACGTGGTGCGACTGACGAGTTCCTTGGAGAACGAAACATATATGTCCGCACTTCCAGCAAGTGTGGCATCGATTTCAATATTTCTCTAACATTTATCCCTTGAAGGATGATGGAGACATCACATTGTACACGTTTACATATCCAGCTCTACTGTAACATTCTCTTGGTTCATTTCAAATTTTCAAATGAATGTTCTAGTGTTATAATATATATATATATATATATATATATATATATATATATATATATATATATATATATATATATATATATATATATATATATATATATATATATATGTTACATAAAAAGCTGAACTGTACTTTCTATAAAGTTAATATTCAATCTTTTTCCAGATTTTCTTTTTAGTTATTTCATTTGGTCTCTACCATGGAGTGATAGTGATGCCTGTGATATTAAGCATGATTGGACCTAATCCCTATATAAATATTCATAAGAAAAAAATACATCAAATAGAATTAGAAGAAACAAAATGCATGGAAACCAGAGAAAAAGAAAGTATTGAAACTTAGTGCATAACATTTTGTGAATTGACAATGTGATAAAAAATAAAATGTAGGCAGTTAGATAAATATTAATAAACTTTTTCCAAGAATCTATGTTTATTTGAAATATAATATGGTAATTCTTAATGGATTCTAATTTATGAAAGTATTCAATTAAGACAGAAAAAATATTCCTTTACCTTTTTGAGAAAAACTTGATGTTTATATATGTATATACCTATATTAAATTTAAATGTTATTAAATTTAATGTCAGGCATACAAACATTCATATGAGATCCCTCTTAAAATGTATGCAAAATAACAATTTACAGAAAAAATTTTATTTCAATCACTCTCCTCTTCGTCACTAAAATATGAACATTTTTTAATTTTTTTCTTGGAAGATTTTTCAATACAATTTTCTTCATAATTACCAGTAGCTACTTTGTACCTGTATTCTTCAAGTTCTACTTTCTCTTGCTGTGAAGAAAAATAAATTAGAAAATGTAGATGATTAGAGATTAAACCTACCTCTAAAGCTATCGCAGCACTAAGGGTCTCATTATCATTCGTGCTTTCATCATAATTATCCTCTTCACCTGACTCAAAATAGTCTTGCTCATCCTAAACATGAAAAATTTATATCGTATTCAAAAAATTCCCACAAAAATTACCAACCTGAGTCAATATTTTGTCTGCCTTCTTCTTTCTTTTCCTTATTTTTTTAGGAGGTGGTTCCCTCTCACCTAATAAATTGTCACTGCATTTATAACTCAGATGACCATCTTTGCCACACTCGTAACATTTAGTTTTATCAGGATATTCCTAAATATTTTTCATTTTAGTTTAATATACTTTCTACCTTAAATACAGTAACATACCTTTCTTCTTATGAATTCTGCACTTCTACCATTATCTTTAGCTATACTTGCTTTTAATGTCCTTCCAAACATCTGAAAAATTGGTAATCTCATCTAAACTTTAAGACTGAATAAGGTATTTACCTGTTTTTCGTTGACATCTTTGGCACAACATTGAGCATCCTCTCTCTTTAGAAATAATATAAAAGCCACCCCTCTGCTCTTTCTTGTCGCTCTGTGTTTCAAAACAGTAACTCTGAAAAATTTCCACATTTAAAATTGATATAACACCACAGAACAGAACCTATTAGAGTTGCACCTCGATTTCGGTAGTGATTTCTTGAAGTGATGATTAAAAAAAAAATTTTAATTTTAAACTTACTTAACTATTTTGCCATATTTCTCGAATATTTTATGCAGATCATTATTCTTCAAATCGAAGGGTAGATTAGATACATAAACAGTACTCTTACTTGGTGCTAAGCCACTACTCATATTGTAATAGAATAAGAATGTTTTCAAAATAGAATACCTTCATGGCAAAACAATTTTAAATATTCAATCGGTACAAACAACCTAAACATGACAAGAATAGATATTTCAGACATTACTTTAAAACTACTTTTTCTTCTTTTTTACTGTGCCCTCAAACATAAATATTATTTAGCCATATCACTTTGATTGAAATTTGACCACCTACCAACAGCTCCTTAACGAGTCGATAGAAAATTTGTTTTTCGTTCGACTGAAAAATTTTTTTTCTTTTTTCATCTAGAAATAAAGACTGGATTTACTTAATCAGATTTTAGTAGATGCAGACATACATGTTAATGTTTTAATTGATAACAATAAGCTGTATCCTAATGATTTGAAATGGATTTTACCAATACAATTGGAATTTAGTAGATGGTCTCAACTGGAAAATTTTCTTCAAAATCAAATTTCCGAGAAAAAAATCGATTTTTGAACAAGTTAAGAGCACCTTCAAACAATTATTAGATACTTTCGATCCATAGTCCTTCCAACCTAATGCAATATTGAATTGGAATATCTGTTAATATCTTTTGCAATTTTCGTAACCACCTAAAGATAGGTAAGTGTTGTATGTTTTATTATTCAAATTGTTTAAATCTTAAAATGATAGAGTATAGTTTACATGTATCTCAATAAAATATTAAAGTTTTTCAAACTCCATATTTACAAGCTAATAAACGTTTTTAGGTGTAATATAACTGTTAGGTGTTCCTCTTATAAAAAAAGTGTATAAATTATTTCTATAGATAATATATAAATTTATATAAATAATTGTAAGATCTACAATTTTTGTTAATAGTATCTTTTTTTATATCATACCATTAAGCTAAAAAATGTTGTGAAAAGTCAATCATTACATGAAGTTATTCCGTTGTTGAAATATAGATCGGTCTACCGGAATGGTTCGATGGGACGTTGTCCACGGCTTGAAAGTAGAGTTAGGTTGTGGTGGCAAGGTACAGATGACGAAGAACTTTCTAGGGTTGAAGAAGTCAATTAGTTGATGAAGAAATAACGATGGGTCAGTTAAAGTTAGAGTGGCAGTCAGTGTCAAAGTTAAAGTTATTCTTACAGTGAATACTGTAAGTATAAAAGTAGTGTTTTGCACTATTTATTATTATTAAATTTTTGAATAAAGAATTAGTTGATGCTTGCGTATTTATTAAACTATGAAGACATTCTAAATATTGTTTCATTATGGGTATTAATTTTCTCCAACTATTGGCCTCATCAATTGGATGTTGATTGATATATTTTATTTATTGGAATTCATCCTGCGAACCCCTAATTCGTAACAATATGTTGCTTCTTCTAACAATTCTTGATGACAATTTTATATTTACGCTAATACAAAATTTCTTCTTAGATATACGAGACTGGAAATTTCGCCATCAAATGAGGATAGTTTACAATGATTATAAAGTATGAGTGATGATTCGCTTATATTTACTTATATTAAACGGTTGCTTTTGAATTGTTTACATTCATCTTTCAATTCCGCAATTCACGATTTCCGTTCAAAGATCAATCTTCTCTCAGAGTTACCAACTATTCAAAAGTTTCTTTCTCAGATTATTCATTATCTCACTACCTCACTTAATTTGTAAAGAAATTCCATCAATTCACATTTCTAGACTGTATTTAATGTCTAATAATCTTCCCTTTTTCTTCCTTCTAAATTTTTGTAGGTATCTTTTCTCCTCATGTAGGTTATTATGTTATCGAAACTCTTTTTCTTTGTTATGCTATCGAAACTATTATATTTCTTTTTGAAACTCTTGTATGCCTCTTTGTTTAGTAAAGTTTTGCATCAAGTCTACAAAGTTTTGAACATTTACTCTGTTTTTGCTGTAGATATTTCTAGTTACACATCGACCAGTTCCTGGGACTTTCAATGATTGAATTCCAATATCTACTTCAAAACCATTATATAAATAGGAAACTCATTATACAAAAAAATAAATATTAAAATGCTAGCAATAACAATAACCACACTTCTGCTAGAAGAGTGGTTATTGTTATTCTGCTAGTGATTGACAATCTCTAGTTGGGATTTTTAGTTGACGTTGGTACCCGCTCAGTATCTCAAATGGCTTTGAACAATAAAGTCGTACAATTATTTGTGCTCAATAATATTTCACTATCGAGATTTACATTCGCGCAAATAAAAAAAGGAGAGGGATTCCTCCAATTAATCGACAACGACAGAAATTCCATTTCAGAGCTTTTACATTACGTATATGTTTCTGACATCATTGGTCTCATCATTCTACAAGCACGTTCTTGATTGCTATGAGAATTTCATATTCGGTAACGTTCAATTGCCTCCACTTGAATTTCTTCAGTGGTGATTGCGAACAATCGTTGCTTGCATAACTATCGGATCCTACAGACATGTTGACACATACTAAATGCAAAGCGGCTATCGACCATTATACAGGAAGCTCTGAGCGGTGAAGAGCAAAGGTAGAGAGTGGCAGCAAAGGTATGAAACTTACTGAATTTATTCAATTATCATCGAAACCACACCACACCACACCAGAGAGAGACAAAACAAGCGAACTTTTTTACATTCTCTCCGGCGCTATCAGCACTACACCAACATCGATTCCGAGTAGTGTAACCAAGCCTGAAGAATTAACTGTAGATCCACAGTCTTGGAACTCCTTTCAGTCTTCAGTTTAGATCTCGAAATCTACAGTATTGCATTTCACATCTAACTTATTCATTAAAATCAGTTGGTACAGATTCCGTAAATTGAAACCACAGCCTAACTCTACCACGTCCAACTTTAGTACAGGTCATGAAATGAGTATCTGCCACGGTATACTCAGTGGTCTATACAATCCCGCCATTAGTTGAGCTGGTATACTAATGCAAATAGGACGCTTCACAAAACTCTCGCAGTTTGAAATTGAATAATTTGAGCTTTTGATATAAATTGTATAGTTCACAATTTTGTACAGTGTAATACATGTGCTGATGTTAATAATTTGTTGAAATCTGAACATCAAACTATAAAAAACAAAGTGTTTAGTTTGTTTACCGATTTCAGTGAAATTAAATGCATTTTGTGTTTATTTTATGTTTTATCCATGTTTGTAAATATTTTACTGATTCAGTTCTAATCTTCTATTCATCAATTTTGCATAGTGTAATACAGCTGCAAGTAATAATAATTTGTAGATAACATAACATCAAGTTGTAAAAAGGATTTTGTTTATAATATTTTAATTATTTGCAACGGGGTGGACTAAATAAACCTACAGATTTAGTTAAAAATGTCTTATTTCACATGTGTGCCATATTTGAAACAATTATCAATGACATTTCTCTCGAACGGGCCTTTTTGAATGATATACACCAGAAAGCAATTTTGTGTAATCTCACTATTTTAAGCGTGTCAATGGATGAGTCCTTGAAAGATTTTTATTGTTGCTGTTTATGTGGTAAAGACAATAAAAATATTCTGAACATGCTGAATTCCATTTTTTCTAATATCTTATTGAATGACTACAAAAACGAAGATAGCTCATTACTTTCATAAAGTAGTTTGTTGGTTGCACTAATAAAAAATATAATATTTATTTATACTTAGGTAAATAATTCAATTTGAGTAATTCCTACAGCGTTTCTTTCAAGGTTCCTATTCTCTCAAATAATTCAATAAATTTGGTTAGGCAACTTTTCATGTAAATAAATCCCACTGACTAATAGAAATATTTTTTACGCAGTTGGGTTTTATCCAAAACATCGTTCTTTTCTTGCAATAATAAATATTTTATATTTTTCTGTTACAGAAATATGTGCTCACAATACCCAATATAATATTCTATATGTTATAAATACTAATAATATTTCTTGTTTGTTCGCAATATAAAAAAGAGTTGAAAGAATACTTGAAACTTTGGGAACAACCGACTAGGAGAGTGAACCACCAACTCAATTAGGCAACACCGACGGACTAAGCTCTTCATGGCCTGATTGAAGTGGGCCGTGACTCTACTTACAAGAAATGAACATAGATTTGGCAACGCCGCATCAGCTCATTCCGGTAGACCGATCTATCTTCGAACGATGGTCTACTGCATGTTATAATTGCCTTGTAAGAAAAATTTTCAGTGAAACGGTGCGTTGTATAAAAAAATAGTTTCTACAAAAATTGTAGATCATACAATTATCTATAGAAATTAATGACACACTTTTTTTTCTATGAAGAACCATGTCTGATTTATAGCGATTCAAAAGTTGTTTTTATAGTATGTATACTAACAATTTCACTTTATCAATTGATTATTAGAATTAACAATTAGAATTAGCAATAAACTATAAATTTCATTATTTGAACTAATATTCTCAGGTGAGAGTAAGTTTAATGCATCTGTCAATTCCTTTGAACCTTGATTGAGATGTGTACATTAATTTGGATTGTTGAATAATCATGATATTTCATATTTATAACGAGCAAGCAAATTTTCCAGTTGAGACCATCTAGTTAATTTCAAATTACAACATATCAAAACATGACAATCAAAAAACATATCAAAAATAACAAATCTAAAGTCAACAAAAATAAAAAATCAGGTGTATATAAAATTAACTGTGGTAGTTGTGATAAGTTTTATATTGGTACAACGATTAGAAGTTTTTAAATAAGAATTTCTCAACATAAACGTAGCTTTGATAATCAGAAGACAGGTTTACATTATGCAAATCATTTGATCAATGAAAATCATATATTCAATTCCGATTTTGAAATTCTGAATGTCGCAAACAAGGGAATAAAATTTAATTGGTTAGAATCACTTCAAATTAATAAATATAAATATTCTGGCAACCTTTTGAACAGCCAAATCGATCATACCTCAAGCCTCTTTCTCGATCTTTTCAAAATTACTTAGTTTACTATATAGTAGTTCAGTATGAATTGATCCCTTCTACCTGTTATCTACCTGTTTTCTCTGTATTCATAATTTAAGTTTATATATTGTATGTATTCGAGAAATGTCATTAGTCTACACGTAGCATTTGAAAAAGTTAAATTCCATCGAAACGTACGTCATGCAGTATTCTTTTTAATATATGTGTAAATCAGTTTAACAATTGTTTTATTACCTATAGTTAATTTCAGTTGTAAAATCCATTTTAAATCATTAGGAAGCAGTTCATTTCCATAAAAACATTTACATGCATATATGTATCTATTAAAATCTGATTAATTATTTGTATACTGTTTATTTGTGAACATTCAGTTGCGTTTGATGGAAAATCTAGAGTGTAAAAAATGCTGTTATTTTAAAAAAAATTATATTCCACGATTTATATTTTAAAACTTTTTTTGATAATTGGATCTTAAATCAATAAGATTACAAATTAAATCTGAGTTTTCAAGGGCTTCATTCAATTACTCACAACGTTCTTTGAATGCTATGGTTCTTTCAACTGGATCTTTTCTTTGAGCGTGGACAGTTTTTGATAAGTAGCGGGGTAAATATGGAAAAATACTTGGTACTGCATTTAAATTGAGTTAAACTTGAGCAGGTGTTGCCTTCGTTGATCCATCTGGCAAACGATGAATACCTCCTCTAACATGCACCCTCTGTAAAATGTTTGGCACAAACTACAAAATATTTTGTGGGTGTCCATGATGCCCTAGGAATATTTTTTAGCTATTGATTCATTAGATTTTCAGAAACGAAATACAGAAACGTGGTGCTTCGCCGGACTCAAGGTAAGTTTTGTAGTTCGATTTGCATCCAGGCGCACAGCAATGACTTGACATGTTAATTTTTGTGCTAATATCAAGAACAAGACATTAGCTCTAATTAACTACTAAATCTAACAGAGGTTAAGTAACTCTACTAATCACAAAAAAAAACAATTTTAGCAAATAATGCTTTTGTTAATGGCTGAATTACTTAATCAAAACATCAGTAATACATACCATTATTAAACATCATTAATTTACATACCATTTTCAAAGGTATTCTTTAGTCTGTTGCTGAAAAAACACAGTAGCACTTTCTTCACACTCTACATCACAGAATAGCACAACAACCAAAACGCGGATTTTTGTTTTTACACAATTATGATATGAAAAAAAAGAGATATTATTTCTACCTCCCCTGGTATAATTCAAAAAAGCTCAACGTAAAACACAATAGATATTCCTAATTATATACAAAATTTGCGGGAATCAATATCACTGTTCTCAACTTATTTTTGGATTTGAATGTTATTTCTCTCGTTAAGTAGCGATTCATTCAGCAGCAATGATCAGAAACTCATTGAAAAAGGTCCTACTTAGATGTTGCCAGATTTCCTAGTTCATTGCTGTTAAGTACTGTCACGGCCATCTTTAATACAGGCCATGAAGGGCGTAGACCCTCCGTGTTGCCAAATTGTGCTGTGTGGTATACTATCCTAGTCGGATTTTCCCAAGCTTTCAAGCATTATTTCAACTCCTTTTGTATATTGCGAACAAACAAGAAATATTATTAGTATTTATAACATATAAAATATTATATTGGGTATTGTGAGCACATATTTCTGTAACAGAAAAATGTAAAACATTTATCATTGCAAGAAAACATCGATGTTTTCGATAAAGTCCCAAAAAAATACTTCTATTATTCAGTGAGATTTATTTACAGGAAAAGCTGCCTAGCCAAATTCATTGAATTATTTGAGAGAATAAGAACCTTGAAAGAAACGATGTATGAATTACTCAAATTGAATTATTTACCTAAGTATAAATAAATATTATATTTCTGATTAGCGCAACCAACACTTTACTTTATGAAAGTATTGAGCTTTCTTCTTTTATTTTTTGATTCAGTTTTCTCGTGTCCGGCTTCATTTTTTTTGTGCAGTATTTCAATAAGATATTCGAAAAAAAATGAACCCAGCATGTTCAGAATATTTTCAATGTCCTCACCACATGAACAGCAACAATAAAAATCTTTCAAGGACTCGTCCAATGACACGCTTAAAATGGGGAGATTACACAAAATTGCTTTCTGGTATATATTATTCAAAAAGGTCATTTCGAGAGAAATGTCATTAATAATTTTTTCAAATATAGCACACATGTGAAATAAGACATTTTTAAATGCAAGGAAAATGCAAGGCACAAACAACTGAATATTTTGTAGGAGCCCAATTATCTCGTGGCATACATTTAATCTCTTTAATACTCATTTCATACTCTTTAAAAATTCATTCTTAGGGAAACTGAAAGTCGAAAGTCAACCGCCCACAGGGTGCTGTAATTTGATTTACAACCAGGAATGCAACAAGTTTTCTTCATTTTAAGAAAATATACTCATTAGAAACTCACCTATTCCAAACTTGAAACTTACTGAATCATCTAAGGAATACCTATCCTCTACACTATATTTCACAAAAAAATTATTTGTAAGTACTCCGTACTCAAAACACAACACAAATTCGATTCGATTAAATCAGTACACAATCCACAAATCGGTTATCCACAAAGTATCAACACTAGCACCTAAATAATACTATAGAAAATTGATGAATAGAGGATTAGAACTGAAATCGTAAAATATTCAACTTCAAACTACGAAAGTCTTAAACAACACAAAATTGATTTCGTTTCCCTGAAATTTGTAAACAAACTAAACAGTTTGTTTTTTATAGTTTGATGTTGAGATTTCAACAAATTATCAACATCAACACTTGTATCACACTGTACACAATTGAAAAATATAGAATTTAACCAAAAATTTCAAATTATTTAACTTCAAACTGCGAAATTTTGTGAAGCGTCCTATTTGCGTTAGTATACTAGCTCAACTAATGGAGGGATTGTTAGACCACTGTCTATTCATTTCATGGCCTGTATTAAAGGTGGCTGTGGTAGTTTTAAGTTGTCATGGAACATGTACAATCTGAAGAAAAATAGTTCATACTCGTTTATTCTATGACTATTTATAACCTCATATCATTAATAAATTTTACCGGGTTTCAGGTAGTAAACATAACGATATTTTACAATTTCACATGTATTGCTTCGGAACGAAATGATATTCATTTTAATTTTTTCTGTTTTTATTTCACGGTGTTACTGCATTCCAGAAGTAAAATATTTGAATCCAAATGAAGCAATTACGTTCAGACCATCAGGGCTCAGGTCTGCTGAGCGCTTTAGAATATACTGCTATGAAGGTAAACCTAAAAGTGTCCTTCATATCTGGCAGAGTGTATTTCTAAACATTGATTTAAACAGTGAAGATTATACACAATATGATGGCCCTAGCCCTGAATCTGTTATGAAAGAATACGAAGCTCGCAGAACTAGTTGGAATGTGAATTTATTTTCTTGGAAAAATAAAAATATGAAACTTGACCCTTTCAACCAAAGCTGTGTTGGTATAGAAAGTAATGATGAGTATGTTGTTAGACTTAGAGTTATACATATAGATTACTGGAAAGTTCTAATGTTCATTTCTGGAGTATTTATCTATATTACTGCAGATAAACTAAGCCAAAATGTGATATTTTATTATATTTGTGGAATAAGCTTTGGGATTACAGCTTCATTTTTAATATTGATTTATTTCATCAGTAAATTATTTCCAAGAAAACCTGTAATGTATGGTATATTTGCAACTGGGTGGACAGTAACATTTTACTTGTTACAATTAGTAAAAGAGAATTTAAGAACTATTTTGGGCACCTATAGAACATACATTATATATTACACATTGATATCAGGAGTTATAAGTTTTATTATATGCTACAGGTGGGGACCAATAAAGGATAAAAAAACACGAAACTTAATTAAGTGGTCACTTCAACTATTAGGATTATCAACTATGTTCTTCAGCAGTCACTTCCAAGAAGCAGTTATTGCTCAAATTTCAATAGTTTTAATATTTTATAATATCCCAGTCAGGTGGTTGTCCTTGCCAAAAAACTATATAAAGAAAAAATTTCCTCCAAAGATTAAATTGTTAACAAATGATGAATATTATGAACAAGGCGTTAGAGAGACTAATAAGAGCTTGCAAGAACTAAGAAAATACTGCCTGAGTCCTGAATGTAACCAGTGGAAAACAGCTTTAAAGTTGAAAGATGTTAAAAGGTTTGCATCATTTATTGAAGGAAATTCACACTTGAGTGATGAAGAAGTTTTAGAGTATGAAACTTCAATACATCAGTCTGGCCTAACTGATGATGAAAGCGAAGAGTATACAGATGAAGACAATTAGTAATCTTTCAAATTAATTATGTTATTAAGTGAAATAGAAGATTGAAAATGCCAAATGTAGTGTGATATGTGAAATAGGAAAACTTAAAATACTCTATCATTCATAAACAAGATGACATTTGGTGAAATTATAAGTGAACTGATATCAAGAATATCAAATTGTAATGCATACTTTGAATTTATTAAAGGTATGGTTTCGTGAAGTTATATATTTGAATTTGATAAGACGTATTATGATGTTTTTTAAAATGTTTGACTGCTAAACAATATAATATTTTTTCTTTAATTTGTTTTATGTATTAATATTTTCAATATTTTCTATAGAATCTTTATAAAAATAAGGAATTGTACACACTGTGAGCTTATAAGTCAACTTGACTTCAAATTTTAATTTACAAAAAAAACTTACAAATTTTGTTGATAAAAATAAATCAATGTGTCATATTTGGTTGTAATAATTCATAAAAAAAAGACAGTAAACCAAATTCAAGTTAATAAAATCATATTCTGCACATAATGTAATTAAGCCCAATTAAGTGTATGTTTTTAAAATTATGAATCAATTTTCCATAGCTTCATCTTTGTCTTGATCTTTTTCACCATCAAAGAACTCATTTTTAGGTTCTATCATTTTATCTTCTAGTTCTTGACTAATTCGAACATCTGGATCTTCCTCTTCTTTCACCTTTTCGTCTTTTAAGAATGCATCACCTGGTACATCATTCATTTGAACACTTGGAGAATGCTGACACATTTTCAAGTTATCGTAAACAAATCTAAAAAAAATGTTCAGTATATTTTATTGGACTGTAGTCTACACAAATTGAAATTAAGTAAAAAAATACTTCAAATGTACTAACTTTGTTATAAATTCCAAATATTGACGACTATTAGCGTTTTCTGATCTTGTAACAACTTCTGGATGCAGAGTGAAATCAGGTGCAAAAAATTCTAGGTATTCAGTGAATGGCAACTCGTCTGAAATATGCTCATCTACTAGGAGTGATGTTTCATAAGTCCAACATCTTGCTACGTTTCTCAAAGTGTAACCCCCTCCACCAACAACTAAGGTAGGCACATTAAGACTTTTTACAAATTTTACGCATTCACCATGTCCTTTTGTACTCAAAGAGAAACAGCCAAGACTGAAAAACAGTATTATGTTTTGAATTACCAGTATTTAAAGTTGAGAGATTATGTCAAATTTTATATTTTCACAATTTCAAAAAAATTTAAGAAGTCCATACCGGTCATTAGCAAGGGAATCAGCGCCACATTGCAATACAATAGCTGAAGGTTGATAAAATTCCATAACGTTTGAAATAACAGGTTTGAAAACCATCCAGTAGCTTTGGTCATCTATTCCTTCTTTCAGGGGCACATTCACAGAATAGTATCTGCCACTTTCAGCTCCTATTTCATACATATCTCCAGTGCCTGAAAATAATATGATAAACTTTTCATCCTCTAGTGCGATATATATATATATATATATATATATATATATATATATATATATATATATATATATATATATATATATATATATATATATATATATATATATATATATATATATATATATATATATATATATATATATATATATATATATATATATATATATATATATATATATATATATATATATATATATATATGTGTGTGTGTGTAAACATTCAGTTTAGCAACATGTAGTGTATAAGTGGCAACAAAATGAGAGACATTTTTCAAAAAATGTTTTTTCTCCTGAAGAAGACAAAAAAAATATATCGAAATGTCGAGAATTGTAATTACTAAATGAGTTTTCAAACACTTCACCAGAACAATTATTCCCTTTCAACGCCTTTTCCTAGAAATGGTTGATATCAAAAAGACAGGAAATTGTATTAATAAAAAATCTGATACAGATAATTTAAGCAACATATATGTAAATCTCATGGGTTCTTCTGATTAATGGCACATATTCTGATATCCTATTCACCGAAAAAAAATCCATTCTAAATACACAAAATGTATTCATTCTCTTTCGTTATTCATAAAACTTCGGTCAACGTTATGCATTTTAAGAAACGCCCTTAAAAACATCTGGGAACACTCCACTTGAAAAGCAAAATTGAAAAATACAGTCAGTGTCGTCGCTTCCTTCCGGCTACCTAACACGTAGAATGCAGTAATATTCCAACCCAATGCAATTAGGAACACTTGTACTTATTTTCGAAATTCAAAAAAATTATGTACTTTCGGACTAACTTTATAGTAATTGTAAGGAAAATTTTCTATAGTGCCTTTGCTATATAAACTGTTAATTTTTGTACTATTTTAGCCCTGAAATCTTGGAAAATACTAAATAGTTAACTGATCTCTTCCTGTCCTAGACTGCAATCCCAATTGAACACTGAAACTACATATCTACAGTCGTGAAACATTCAACTATTTATATATATATATATATATATATATATATATATATATTTTTCAAATTAATGCTCTAGTGTTCATTTTCTTTATATATATATATATATATATATATATATATTTTTATATAAATTAATGCTCTAGTGTTCATTTTCTTTATATATATATATATATATATATATATATATATATATATATATATATATATATATATATATATATATAAAAGAAAATGAACACTAGAACATTAATTTGAAAAATTGAAATTAATCAAGAGAATGTTATAGTAGAGCTAGATATGTGAACGTGTACGATGTAATTTCTCCATTATCCTTCAAGGGATAAATGTTAGAGAAATATTGAAATCGATGCCACACCTGATGGAAGTGCGAGACACATATGTTTCAATCTGCAAGGAACTCGTCAGTCGCAACACGTCCACCGAAGTGAGGCAACGATTTCAACCCCCAAGCATCTTCTTGTCACTCCAAGTGGAAGACCGTAGAGTAATGAATACTGTACAATTTCATCTATAGGATCAGTAGAAAACACCTCTCAGATTACAGACACACCAAGCATCAAAATTTCACATATCTTCTATACCCATAGGGTATCTAATAAATTGCAATGTCTATTTGATAAATATCATGTTTTCAAATGTCAATAGGTTATATACCTATTTATTTTATACCTAAGGGTATAGAAGATATGTGAAATTTCGATGCTTGGTGTATCTGTAATCTGAGAGGTGTTTTCTACTGATTCTTATAGATAAAATTGTACAGTATTCATTACTCTACGGTCTTCCACTTGGAGTGACAAGAAGATGCTTGGGGTTGAAATCGTTCCCTCACTTCGGTGGACGTGTTGCGACTGACGAGTTCCTTGCAGAACGAAACATATATGTCTCGCACTTCCATCAGGTGTGGCATCGATTTCAATATTTCTCTAACATTTATCCCTTGAAGGATAATGGAGACATCACATCGTACACATTCACATATCTAGGTCTACTATAACATTCTCCCGGTTAATTTGAATTTTTCAAATGAATGTTGTAGTGTTCATTTTCTGAAATATTTCATTGCATTGACACAAGCACAAAAATTTCATTTCCTTATATATAAATATATATATATATATAACAGTAAAAGAACAATTAGAATGATCCACGTTACAGAATAAGGTTTGGTAAGTGTGTGCTTCAGAAGATGAATGCCTTATGTAGACACAGTGAATATTGGTCCAGATGAGCGGAAAAAACCCGTTAAATAAAGAGTTATAATCTCATCTCCGAGTGGACAGTGTAATTGGACAATGTTGTCTTATTTCCAAAAATAGAAAAAAGTATTATAAAATGAAATTTTTTGTGTAATTTTTTCATTAAATTCAATTAATTTCTAATAATATATACCATATTATTATATGAAATATTTATATTATATCAGAAATATATATATGTCAAAGCTGGTGTTTCCATTATTATTGTATATTGAATTTTCAAATAAAAAAAATTTTACTATAAAAATATGTACTATACCATTTATTTCTTCATTTACTTACTGGAAAACCTATTTACAAAATAAACCAAAAATACATACATAATAAACATTATTATATATACAGAGATAAAAAAACATATAGAACTGAGGCATTTACTTCAGGCCCAAACTGCTTACGTGAAGAACAAAAATACAGGTCAGTATTTAGCTAACAATTCCCATAACACAAGACTCTATTCATAGGTACATTAATCAATTAATATGACAGGTGGGATACATGAATATGTTGTTATCCTTACTTCTTCTGAATGGAAATCCAATAATAAATGAACAAAAAATTACTGGTTTTCAAACCAAAGTCCATATTAAATTCAGTTGATAGACCGTTTAAATAAATTTTAAATCTCACCTGGAAAGAAGTAATTTCCATACTTATGGAAACTCACTGTCATTACTCTATCTGTTAAATAAAAAGCTTCCTGTACACCATCTCCATGATGTACATCAATATCAATATACAGTACTCTTGGATGATGCTTAAGAAGCTCTAGAATTCCAATCACTATATCATTCACATAACAGAATCCTGATGCTTCAAATTTTTTCGCATGATGTAAACCACCTATTTGAGAATTATAGCATTGAAAATTAGATAATATGCAAAAAACATAATTAATTTCACAAAAAAATAAACTTTAAACAGAAAATTTCAATATAAAAAAACATTTTAAATACCTGACCAATTAATAGCAATATCACAATCATTATTATTCAGTTTCATAGCTCCTTCAAGAGATGCTCCTGTATACATTGAACAGAAATCAAATAACCCATGAAAAACTGGACAATCATCACCTACATTGAAATGGCTTAAGTGTTTTGTGAAAGCTTGAATATTCTGTGGGGTGACTCGTTGCAAAAATCTGTTCTCAAAAAAGATTGAATTAATAAAAATATTAGGAACATTACTTTATTTTTACCAATGTATTCATCAGAATGAAACCTGCACATATCATGTGCACTAGCTTTATAAGGCCTATATATTTGCATGTGTTTGTGTAAACCATAATTTAGAACTAAACTGTGTATTACAGATAGTCTATGTGGTTTCATTGGATGTCCTGTACCATAGTGAAAATTTCCTACATCTGGATTGAAAAAATAAGATACCTTGTGTTTCATCTTAGAACCTAAACACTACTGCAATTTAAAATATCCAAAAGCGAATTATCTTCAAAAACCTGACGGCAAACTAAAATGAAAATCAAAAATAACACAGCAACTAATAATCTTTTGGTCCATCTGAACCTGTCTTGCATATTACACTAATGTCATCATTTTATAATTAATTTATAAATGGGTAAGTATATAATATTTAAACATGATGAAAACTATGTAATATTTCATATATAAAATACATAAACAGTAAACGGACAATAAACGCACTATTATTGACGGCTATGGTCTATGGAACTATTAACCAGAAGAAATCACAGAATAAGTATTTACTGAGGTAGTTATTAACTACTAACAAAAATAATAGTAGAATACGTTTATTAAATTCTTTATGGCATTTTACAACAATTTATCATCATATAAAAGAAAAGAGGGAAGTTATAAGGTCGTTTGACCTTCTTCAACCCTAGAAAACTAACGAAAAGATTTTAACTACTCAATATAAACCATTCGTCATAGAAAATGAAACTCATCTGAACTACTTTTGGAATTATAATTAACAAAATATAGATGTCGCACTAAGTATTGATATAGCGGAAAAATACGGATTTATATCTCAGAAAGTGGCGACAATTATCTGAGTGGAGAGTAGAAAAACTGAAAATAAAGTGTAGATAACAGTTTGAAAGAGAAAGTGGGTAAGTTTTAAAGGAAAAGGACTCTGTTGAGTCTATTAATTTTATTTGTTGCCATTTTAGACGTTAGGCGGAATTCATTTCACGAAGTGCTATAGCTCTTTTCCCACTGAATTCTTTGTATATAATATTACAACATTATAATTAAATCGTTAAATTTAGACTTATTACAAACTTATTTAAATCTAGCGACATGGAAATCAATGAGACACTTGGGCTACAATTTGGGAAACTGAACCATCGATGTTTGGATTAATTCCACCGATACAAAGACGTAACGAATTTTCCAAATTATCGTCAGTTCCTTGATGAACTTTCATCAATAAAAAGAACTGTTCGCATGTACTATGTACATGCCATATACTATATGTACTACCAAAGGTTCAAATTAATCTTTTTGTATGAGTCCAGTTGATGCAAACCGCCCCAAAATTGCACTGTTTCACAAACTTCACTTTGAATAGTTTTGTAGAATATGTATGAGGATTCAAAAGTGGTCTGAGCTGAGCTAACTTCGTTGTTTTCATAGTTCTTTGGTATACATCTCTTCCCAAGAAACGAAGGATCATCAACTCGTAAGGGTTTATCTTTTGAACATGATTCTCAAAATATTAATTTATATCACTACTTTCATCGCAGATAGAACTCAAGCACTCACAAATTTTCTCCAGATCAGCAACATTTAGATGAAGGCCTTAAATGTTTTAATTGACATAGCTTCAGTGCCTGAACGTAGCCTGCACGTTTCTGTCTGCCTCTGTTTTGTCATCTGTAGAAAATGTTTCCGAAAACTGTAATAATTGCCTCAAATTATTGGGAGCGGAGTGAATCTACCAAACAATTTTTTGAGGAGGCTCGGGCCCCCTCAGGACCGAAGAAGTCGGCGCTTCTGAAGGTATACTACTGAAACTATTGAAAACTTTTGGTGAAGTTGGGTGCTAAAACTAACACCTCGCTTATGGTTATTCTATCGGTTATTCTAATGAACCGTGTTGTTGAAAAAGTTTTCACGCATTAATCAGAAGAGTTTGAATAAACTATAGTTTTAACTAAACTATAGTTTAGTTGAACACTGTATTTTTTTGGATTTGTTTTATATATAAATACAAATCCATCATTCTATTTGGATTATATGTAGAAATACAGTCTACGGGATTCACTTATTCACGACAAACTCAATAGTCAAGATTATTCCAGTAATACGGCAGACAGTTATTTGTAGAGAGAAGACCAGCACTACTTACTGATCCACTCATATGACAATGTGCAGAATGCTATTGGAAGAATGTTAAAATGACAACAAAAACACTTCGAAAACACAATTGTTTAATCAAAGTGGGAAGATGTTTAGAACACGGTCTTTTCCTTACCATTATGATTTTAAAATGGATATACTTCAAGTTTCGCCCGTAAACATTCAAAACTAGAATAATATCAGAAATAAAATTACCAGATAATGGTAATTTTATTTTGGTCTTCTGGTAGTTTATTTTGGACAAATTTAGAGTGGAGTAGAACAAAATTTTGAACTAATTCAATTTATGTTACACAACTAGCTTCGACTGTTATGTACCTACCTACTTGATAACACCATTACGACCGAAACTATTTTCATAATAAATTCAGTGCTTGTTTTATTCTGTTGAAGATCTTTTCTTTTTGATAAAAACATGACTAAAGTACTGAAACCGAGATAAACTCCTAACTACTCAATTAGTCTGGTTAAAAAGATTTGATGAACCAACTTAATTCACATAACTGTAATAATGATATATGGTATATAAAACAAGTATAAGTAGGCGAAATACCTAGATCTCTGATTACCTCACTGCGGTCAATACTTCTTCTGCTGACAATCGAGAGCAAGATTGGACATCTAAGACAATAACTTTTGTTTAATGTATAATGAAAATACTTGGAAAGGTAACAGGGATATATGCACTAGTAATAAATATAAGTTAAGGATTTCCAATTATTTATTTTAAAATATATATACCAAATAAATGATTTATGAATTTAAATTCAAGAAAATTTAAATGAAAGTGTACGGTGAATGATTTGCGGGTCGGCAAATCCCGCAGATTGGTAGCAGCCGTTGACACGTATTTCGAGCTTATTGGCTATCCTCAGAACGTCGTAGCCAAGTTCAAGTTGTACCAAACATGGTCCGCATTTCTTCGAGTTCACTTTCATTTAAATTTTTTCCACATCAAACGTCCATTGTTCAACGTCTCGGCTAAGACTAGGGCGAACTAGTTTTCCAAATCTCCCAATCTGGAGAAAACAAACGCAGTAGCCTGAAATGTGGCGACTTCCTTCGGAGGTTGTCTGTATTTCTTAGTTTTTTTGTGTGTTTCCATCTCCAGGTTCGTACAATTTGAACTTGGCTACGCCGTTCTGGGGAGAGCCAATAAGCTCGAAACACGTGTCAACGGCTGCTACCAATCTGCGGGATTGCCGACCATGTTCACTTTCATTTATATATATATATATATATATATATATATATATATATATATATATATATATATATATATATATATATATATATATATATATATTTAACGAACGAAAAATTTTCTTGCGGTGAAAAGTACAAATGACAAAAACACAATTCTCGGTATAGCCCGCAACTCAATTGGAAGCAGCCATTGACACGTGTTACGAGATTATTGGCTCTCTTCAGAACGGCGTAGCCAAGTTCAAGGTGTACGAACCTGCAGATGGAATGAACAATAAAAGAACACACCTGTAAAGGAGAACCTAAACCCGGAAAGTTCACGTGGAGGCCTAGCAGTGGAGACTTCCTCTTCAGGTGTATTCTTTTATTGTTGATTCCATCTCCAGGTTCGTACAGCTTGAACTTGGCTACGCCGTTCTGATGAGAGCCAATAAGCTCGGAACACTTGTCAACGGCTGCTTCCAATTGATTTGCAGGCTATACCGAGAATTGTGTTTTTGTCATTTGTACTTTTCACCGCGAGAAAATTTTTCATTCGTTGTTAACTTTGTCGGTTGAACACTCCGTAAAGGATAAATAGTCGCCACACTGGCGATACGTTGACCAAATCTCCAAACCCGGGGAGTTCACGTGGAGGCCTAGCAGTGAGGACTTCCTTTATGGTGTGTTCTTTTATTGTTGATTGCATCTCCAGGTTTGTACACCTACGGCTACGCCGTTCTGAGGAGAGCCAATTAGCTCGAAATACGTGTCAACGGCTGCTTCCAATTGAGTTGCGGGCTATACCGAGAATTGTGTTTTTGTCATTTATATATATATTTGTCATTTATATATATAAATGAGAAAAAAACACAATTATCGGTATAGCCCGCAACTCCATTGGAAGCAGCCGTTGACACGTGTTTCGAGCTTATTGGCTCTCCTCAGAACGGCGTAGCCAAGTTCAAGGTGTACGAACCTGGAGATGGAATCCACAACAAAAGAACACACCTGCAAAGGAAGTCCCCACTACTAGGCTTCCACGTGAACTCTCCGGGTTTGGAGATTTGGTCAACGTATCGCCAATGTGGCGACTATTTATCCTTTACTTAGTCGGTTGAAGACTCCGTAAAGGATAAATAGTCGCCACATTGGCGATACGTTGACCAAATCTCCAAACCCGGAGAGTTCACGTGGAAGCCTAGTAGTGGGGACTTCCTTTGCAGGTGTGTTCTTTTGTTGTGGATTCCATCTCCAGGTTCGTACACCTTGAACTTGGCTACGCCGTTCTGAGGAGAGCCAATAAGCTCGAAACACGTGTCAACGGATGCTTCCAATGGAGTTGCGGGCTATACCGATAATTGTTTTTTTCTCATATATATATATATATATATATATATATATATATATATATATATAATGTATAAGATATATATATATATATATCTTATACATTTATATATTCTTTATATATATATATATATATATATATATATATATATATATATATATATATATATATATATATATATATATAAAGAAGTCAGTTTTAAGCCTGTCTCCGTGGCTTGGTCGGGAGAATACCTGACTATGGTGCGGTAGAACTCATGGGTGTGTTTGTCTGTGATTTGATTCGTTTAAATAATGATAAATGCTGGGTAATGTACATTGATTACAAGTCCAATGGCCGTTCGGAACCGGCGTTAATCTGTAGGTCCACTGAATTAAAAAAAAATCCAAGTTCAAATCCAATAAAACGATGAAATTAAACGTTTCGGTGGAACATTCACTTTCATTAACATATAAGGGGCCATTCAAGTATTACGTAAGCAGATTTATTACAATTATTTACTCCCTATACCCCTTGTCAGCAAAAGTAAGAAAACTGCTTACCCCCTCCCTCCCATGCTCACGTAAACATTTTTAAATTTATATATTGATTTTTTTAATGATTCATGAGCAGAAGTTATAATTCTAAAGATAATAAAATAGTTTTTTATAGAGATTAGATTTAACTGATGCGGTATTCAACATAGAGTATCTAAGGTACAAAAATATTATAATATTAAGTAATATTACGAACATAAAAACTTACTTAAAATTGTTTACACAGATTTATAGAAATTAACAGTCCTCAGACCTGATACCCGAATCCATGATTCTAGGTTTTCGATGACATTGAATGTTTACTGCTCAGCGATGTGAGTCTGCTCACTTTCTTCCAATTTTGGAATGTCTACGTCATTTTCATGGAGTCATTCAACATCATCGTGCTCTAAATTTTGAATAATGCACATTAGTTCATTAGCACGACGACCATCGACTCTTGCAGGTCTAACTTGACTATCAGTGTGCGTGTTCACTTTTTACTCGGGGTAATCAAAACAAAACAACGTGAGGGTTTCTATAATGTGTAAAAAAGTAAATGACTACTGATGACGTAATCATCATCTAGACCCTCCTGCCCCCCATGTTATCCAAAATAAGCAAAGCAAAGACCCCCACGTCCCCCAATAGTGCTTACGTAATACTTGAACGGTCCCTAATATATAACGAGAAACAACTTTAAGACGCACATATAGTTGATTGATAGAAACAATCCCATCAACAAATATAATATGATGTTAATTAAAAACGAATCAATAAATGATAATGATGTTAATTAAAAACGAACCAATAAATGATAATTATGTTAATTAAAAACGAATCAATAAATGAAGAGTATTTTTCTTCCAGAAATTTCTGGAGGGAGACCTGAATCTCTTTTCCGAAACTATAACTTTTTGTGTGATTGTCAAAAACTCAAAAAACATTGAAACAGCTAAAAACTGAATTTGAAAACTGACAATTGATGAAAATATTTCAACTGGTGTGAGATGCTTGGAAAACTTATCCATGAAAATTTCCCTAAAACTGTACATAGTGATTTTAACAGGGGTTTCAACTTATCATGGGACACCCTTACATGAAATTGAAATCAGCATATCTTTAGTACAGTACCATTAATAACAATAAAGTCAACTGAAAATATATCACTATCTACATAGTGACAAAAAATTGAGGTATTATGGAAATTATTGAAGCAAATAATTAATGTTATTCTCTAATAGTTATCTAATTATAACGGATAGCATTTTATCGATCTCAGATAATCTACTGAAATAATCAACAACTAAGCCCTACTGTTCAAATAAATCCTTGAAAAATCCGTTACGATTCATACAATGACCATCAGCAGAATAAAAATCACCTATAAAGAACCGTTTGAACGCATTGCATTTTCTCACACTGGTCAAACCAGTATGCAAATCATGGGTCAGTATTTTTATTTTCAACCCCTTTCAACCCTCCTTTCTTTAAAATGGTCAGAACCGGTTAGATGAGCATTTTTAAATTTAGGGGTCATCCTTTCTTGAATATCAAAGCTTATTAGGGTTATTCTCTGCAGGTAAAATATGAGATGCCTATTCTACGAGGACTTTCACGAATATTTGCAATATGTTTTACGTTTTTCATTGAAGCAATTATGTAACTACGAAATTACCAAAATTAATTAATTACATTGAATCAATAATTCAAAAGACATTTTTGAAGGTATAAAATTTTTACTAAACGAGCGCAAATTGCTCCTCACTCAGAATCGATCCAAAAGTATGTATGAGGATTTAATTCTGGCTTCTTAACCCGTTCGCAAGTGCAAATTAGCTTTTGAGTGCATTTTGTCGATTTGACTATGTTTTGAAAATTAGGTAGATTTATTCAGAATTAATATCCAGAACAAAGTTATTAGAAGAGTTATTTCGTTTCATAGAAATATAGTTTACAAAAATTTTAATGAAATGAATTTTTCGAAATTTAATCTCCATAATCCACAATTTCTTATATTAGAACACATGTCGTATAGGTACATTGTCTAGATATCTGTAACTATTGAACAATGAACTTTTGACAGGTTGAGGCACCTAAAATAACTTGAATGCTTTATTCTTTCAGATTTTAGGAGAAATTTAACTCTTGAGTTGAATTGAAATCTTAGTAGCAAAGATTTTTCACAATATTATGAAATAGTCATCAATAAATTCGAAGCTATTATATACTGTACCTACTCCAGGTAAATAAGTAATACCTTGTCTTACATATTTCTCTGAAACAATGAATGGAAAATATGAAAAGTGATAACTTCGGCGGCATATTTTAAAGTGCATTATAACTGCTTTTTCTCCAAATGGCGTTTCCACACTTTTTAGCTATTACGTTTGTTTAAATGGTGAATAACAAAATAATGTTGTCGATCCAAAAATTTAAGATTTCTAACTGAGAGTCATTTTTTCAAACTCTTTTACAATTGATTATGTTGTGCAAATCAGTTGTAGTAATATTCCTAAAATTTGAAATCGGAAAAGATAAATTTGCCTCAATAAATGAACATTGCAACATATTTTTTATAAGTTTAATTTCGAAAAAATTACTGTCGGGAAGTGTTTAGTTAAGGGGGATGTAGGTATAGGAATATAATTCGGATATCAAGCTCCTGGATCTACTAAGCAAGTCGATTATAGTTTTCTTATCGTTAACCGATTTTTTTTGTTTTCGATTAATTGTTGTAAGTTGAAATTTCGGTAATCGGTAAATTTTCTAAAATGATAATTCATCTAGAAAAAGTCTGGAGTAGAAATATTCGTTGAAAAATTTTTTTTGGAATGAACAACGTTTTAAAAAGATTATTTTATGCTATGACCATATATGATCTTTTTATGTTTACGATTACTATCAATATTTCGTTTGAGAATATGCTAGCTAATTTGAATAACTATTCAACTCATAATATTCATTTTCGCAAAGCAGATATTTGTCTACTTTTTCATGTGAGTAACAGTATTTGAAAATGTTTCATGAAAAGCGATAAATATCGCTTTTTAATGAAAAAATTCGATCTTTTTTGTATCGATTTTCGAAAAGTAGGTATTCTTTTTCTATAATTGCATAACTATCACCTTTCTATGTATAAAAACTAGAAAGCTAATAACTTCAGCTATTGATCAATCGAAAGCATTTCACCTATGTATATCAACAAGAACTTGGTCTCATCAAAATAAAGAAAACTATTTTGGTATTTATTTATTATTATATTTTATATATTTTCAAACATTTTGAAATATTGTTTCTCACATAAAAAAGTAGACAAATATTTGCTTTTCGCAAATATATACATCGAAACATATAATCGTGTGATTGGAAAGAAAATAGATATTTAAGGTGGAATTTTTATATTTTTATTATATTTTGGTGGATGATATATCAGTGTGATGGTTTATTGTCATTCAATTAAAAGTATAGCAAATGTGGGTCATTTGATAAAATTATAAAAATTGATAATTTTGCTCTAGTTGTTTAATTTTTTAGTTCAAGTCTCATCTTCTGATCAAAAACTGATTTGTGCTATGAATATGATTATTTTTAGGATGTATAATAACTGGTGTACCTACCTACTCAATTTGATCAATCAACTGGAATACATGAAAGTCATAATAACCTTTGAGATGGAACCTTGGTTCACATGAGTTCAAATTTGAACATGATTTCAGAATTTTATCTTTCGAATGATTTGTTGAAACAGCCTGTAGATCACTACCTATAAGCTTCAATTTTAAATGACCGTTTGCGTTCTACGACGTTTTTTAAAAAATAGAAATCCTTTTCATCGAAGGGCCAGCAGCTGTTTGTGCTCTCAAAGCAACGATTGGATTGACCTTTATATCTGAAATTAACATACTGGCCTGACCAGTTCTTCAGCCTATTGTGCCTGGAATTCGTACAGGGTACACGTGAGCTGACCTAGGATAATACGAAGTTGACCCTAAGAGACCGAAATGCTCAAGGGATAGTTTGACAACTATAATCATGACTGATAATTATGAATGATAAACTTTCAGTGTCCCAGAAATTTGAGAAGAGATATGTGCTTAGTCGAGTTGTTTTTCATGATCTTTCAATAGTGAGCGTTTTATAATTTGGGTGAAATAACAAAATCAAACAAATTTCAATACGAGAAGTTTTTTAAAATTGTGCAGCAATAATGTGTTAATAGGAAAAATATCAGTGATTTGTGAGTGTTGTTTGTGTGGTTTCATGATTTATGAGTTGGTTTCTTTTTTCTATGTAAGTTGCTTTCAATAAAAAATTCGACAATTATTTAGATTTAATTTGAACCCTTTTAAAAAATAAAAATTCAAATTATATAAATTCCTACCGAACCCAATTCATTTAGATATGTTTTACAAGGAAATATAATTTTTATCATCAAAAAAGAATTTATCGAAATTTATGAAATGATATTATCAATAAGATGTTTTCACGCAATTCATTAATCGCAGCCTTATATTGCATATAACTATTACTTCATTTGTATTTTTCTTGAATTCCATATGGTCTGCTTAAATCTGACGTAATACTGACCCCAAACAAATGAGTTTATTAGTGTAAAAACTCATGAAAATATGTTAATTTAGTGTTTTGTCATTTATGGTGAGAGACAAGGAACTTCTATTTATGTATTTTGTTTAATGAGACTGCCTTTTGAGCAAATTATATCCATTGTCACCAAATTTGAGTCAAATCAATTAAATGATTCGGCTTGAAATTATTTAGCTTAAAACACACTTTTCAAAACAAAATATATAATGGGGAAGTCTCATTGATTCGCAAAAAATGGGAAAACACTGAATATAATATTTTTTAGGGCACTTTACCGTTAAAAGATTTTTTGTTTCGATCCAATTATTGACTCCGCCCACTTCTGTAACGGCAGTTCATTTGAACGAAATGAAATCTCTTTTATCAAATTTTTACAAATATCAGGAATTAACATGAATTAGTAAATAGAGTTTGGTTGCAAACAACAATCAAAATTTAATCACATTATAGTTACATCAATTAATATGGATTTTATATGCAGTAGCTTCGTTATAATGCAACTACCGTACACTAAAAAAAGTGATTAATATCTAAAAAAACCTCAATAGCAGGCAGAATATAAGTCATATCTTGATTTCGGATAACAAACAATTTACTCAACTGTTGAATAATTACAATTATCAGTGCTCATCTAGTGCTCAAAATAAGTGATCAATGTTGAAAGAAGTTTCAATATTAAGAATAAACTGTTTCCAACTTTTTTTAATGATGACTATCAACTATAGATGCCTATTACCTGATTAAGAGAAAGGGAATAATATCGGCTGACAAATACTTGATGAAATTGAATATCCTGTTTTTTTTATATGTTCATATAGTTATAGAATTTTAATCATTATAGAAAATATACCTAGTTCCAATATGAATACAAATTGGCATGATTTCATTGGTTTTAAATCTAAAATATAAATTAACCTATTAGTAGGTATCATATGTACCTATGTAGGTGATAATTTCGAATAATATCAATATTTATTATTCTAGTTTTGATATTTATCGAATTTATTTTCATCTGTTGTTTAGCCTTCTTGGTAATTTTCAAGGAATATTTCACTCAGGTATTATTAACGATTCAAAATATAATGATTATTTGTGTGTTTTATACACAATTTTCTCATGATAATCTTGATATACCTACTAACAAATCTACAACATATAGGTAATTAATTACATATCATTTCGAATATTATTGTGATTAATTACAAATATTGAATTCATTACCATGTTTGACTAGTTGAAGGTGTGCTCATATATAGACTTACATACGGATATGTATAAACTGGAGAAATCAACAATAGAGTAGTATAAAATTTTATGAGCCTTAAAAGTGTTGAATATAACTTAAATTCAAACACTTGAACTTATGATTTACACTTTATTGACTACATAGCATGACGCGTTTCGTCGTTACAAACGACTTCTTCAGATGCTTACAGAATAATGAGATTATTCTGTAAGCATCTGAAGAAGTCGTTTGTAACGACGAAACGCGTCATGCTATGTAGTCAATAAAGTGTAAATCATAAGTTCAAGTGTTTGAATTTAAGTTATATTCAATTATAATGGATTTACATCAAGTAAACGCCAACACTATTAAATATCTTAAAAGTGTTGTTAGTGAGTGCTGTGTATTCAACTACAACAACTTATACCAAGTAAATTATGTTTGCAACGTATGTGAAATTCAAATTCCAACAAAATCTTTTTCGAATTATCCTTTTAACCGACAAATTCTGCAGTAATTAATTTGTTGTAGCAACTCTTTAAAAAATTTTCATTTGGAAAAATTTAAATTCGTAAGGTATTGTATTTTGATTAGGAATAAATAAAGTTTCAATTTATTTAGGTAAAAACATACCATTGGAATCAATTTCACAAGAGCGAATTCCGTTCGCAATTGAAACTTACATACAGATCCTAGTCAACAGTTTCGAATTTAGCGTAGACAAAAATAATAACTGTCTCCACTGCAATCACCCTAAAACCAGAAGAATCAACGAAATAAGGTTTCCAAGACAGTAAGAGCAGTCTGCAATCAACGAAGTATAATCATAAAATTTTTTACTGGCACTTTTCCAAAGCACCATAAAACGTAAAGCAACGGCCAATAATAAAGAACTAAGATGGCCGACGAGCCGGCAAGCAATCAACTCTTTTGGATGTAAATTCGTCCCCTTCAGGGGCCATTCGCCCCCGCGATTCCACCCCTCTTTATTCTTTATTCTTTTCACCCTACTTTTATACTCTGAAAGGGTCCACAGCAGTTCGAATAGGAACAAGTCGAAAAGAGAGGCCAGCCACCCCCGTCGTGGGCGTGCAAGAGAGATAAGGCATAAATGTCCGATTGTGAAGGGCAAAAGAGGAAAATTTTAAGTTCTGGAACTTTATCTTGTATTTTATTGATTAATTCGAAAGGAGGGTTGAATTCTTTCGAAACTGAGCGAATTATGAGAAACAATATATAGTTCGGAAGCATGAAAAAATGATGGAATATTGCTGGTTGTCTGATATATTTCTTTTCGAATCGGAATTCACCAATTCGATAGTTGTGATGGTTATGATTTTCCTTATTTTATCGAATTCAAATTTTACTGTTTCAAAGAAAATTCAGTGCAATCAGGCGATATGCCATCAAAATACGAATTGATGGTTATGTTATTGAATATAGATACCTATATTTAACTTACAATTCATATTTTTCGTTTGATATATATCATTAAATTGAAACAATTTGTTAAAATCAATAACTTATTCTGCATTCGAAATTTTGAAACTGTTATCTCTCTTACAATAAAGTAGCAACTACAAAAATGGAGTGATTTGAAACGTCCGCGTTTTTCGCTAATAATAGTAATATTAATAATACATTAAATTTCTTGGTGAAGTTCAGCATTGCTGATCTACTTAATCTAGTTCCAAATACAATCACAGAAATGAAAAACACTACAATCTATAAAAATAACTAAAAGTACATACAAGAGTTACAACTAGAAATTGAAATTTACAAAACTACGCATTAATTATCAATAATGAAAAAAGCGAATTACAAAAGAGAATTAAAATTACAACAGAAAATTATTATGATTAAAGCATTAGAATTATAAATACCTTGTAGATTTGAGAAACAAAGAAAGACTTGCTAACGCAGCAAGCATTTTCTCAATAATTTTTTAAAACTGCGTAAATTTACTTCTGATGTCTGGCGAAACATAATTGCATGCTTTTGTTAAGCTATAAGAGAAGAATCTTCTAAAAAAATCAATAATAAAAACTCGAATGTATTGGTGTGATAAGTAGAAATAAATATTTGCAAATATTTCTTCTAATTCTATTGTCAATTGCACACTGACAATATAATTCTTATTATGCCTTTAAAATTAAGATTGATAGTTGCGTTCGCCAAATGGTAGTTTGTAAGGAGTGTGTTTTTTATGAAATTGCTACGTCTTGGTTCGTTAAAGAGATCAAAAGTTGTGAGAAAATTGCACTAAGAGGAAATTATTTCAAATACAAGCGAATACAGGCTGCCATTCACAAAGCAGACCAATAAATAGACGCCAGCGGTGAGACGAACAGATTCAATATAATCAAATATATTCATGAAAATGTAAAAGTTCCAACAGAATGAATAAACCAAAAGTGTAAAATATGGCAATTGAACGTTTCCAAACTACAAAAGTCCAAATGATATTAATCTAGAGAAACAAAATGTGAACCTCATGAGGAAATGACGTCCTTCAATTTCCTCAGGTTAAAAGATCATCGGAATTGAAAAACTTGTCAACATAATTGGAGAAACAGTGTTACTTCATTGTCGATTTGTGGGCACAGCATCTTGATGACCCATCGGGATTAGGTATGTTATAAGCGTTATAATATAACGCATACTCAAGGTCAAAGCAGTGAAAACTCTACGATCAGAGTGTTTCTCTGCGAATCAGAGTGAAAACGCTAGATTTGCAATGCTCTTCTATCGGTGGTTGGAAAGTGCCGGATATATGCTTCGTCTCTGGTTTAGGGTACCTACATCAATAAAAATTCAAATATCGATATATATTTCGGTATCCGATGGGATATTTAAAATGACTTCTGTTACACGATGAATGCTTCATTATGCAAATCGGATAAAATATTAATTTAGAAAGGCTCGCTGTTCGTCCCCGTGTACCTGATATTGATTCTCCATAATTTGATTAATTACGGAAATTCATTATTGAAATTTTGTTCAGAATTTTCATTTAAATTTTATTTCATGAATTATGTAGTGATAAATAAAAAAAAATTCACACTGTATTATTTTTGAATAAAATTTCACATTACGAATTATATCGTAATGTGAAATAAGGTAAACCTAAGGTATTGAAATTATATTTATTGTTTTATTCTCTTCAAAATATATTTCCAAGTATAAACTAACATTTAGATGTTTAGGATTGAAATCGATCATAACGCAGATATCACCTGACATTGAAATGAAATGATCTTCTTTCTATCCTAATATAGAGAAGTAAAATAGTAGAGCGAGCAACGTTAAAAATGAGAGAACTTAAATCGGGCGAAAATGCTTTTTCCAGGTTTCTCGTTCTCTTATTTTGTTAATAAAGAATCGTATCAAAGCAAGGGCATTTCGGAAGATTTTCTTTGATGCTCAGATATTTATATTTCGTTTCATTTTATTTCCGTCCGTCTGTAAAGCACAGTCGAGTAAATGAGTTTTCCTTTAAGAAAAGGCTAATTTGAGATGGCGGGTCAGACCAGACAGAATATTTGTTCGATGGCTTCAAGAGAACACGTTATATATAATAGAATAATACATAATACTTCCCTCCCTAATACATTGTAGAAAGTTGTTATGAAAATTATATTGTTGATTGATTTGGTTTTCTGAATACCATAGTTCCAAAAATTGATAAGACTTTTCAAGATGCGAGTTATCAAATCGAATTTTAATAACAACAACGAAATTAGTTGCATTTTGATATAGAGAAATCTTACCAACAGGATCAATCCAAATTATTCCTTTATTCAATTCATTTTCATAATATTGCAAAATAATGAATGTAATGCAATGGGATTAAAATTATTTCACACAATTCGTGATGAAGGACAATTGCTTATTCAGCGAAACACGCGACGAGTATGTACACATAGAAATAGGGTTTGAAAAGATGTGAGTAAATCACATAATATACGATGAGAATAATAAATACCGTATTTTTGCGAAAATATTTTAAGTATGAAAATATACATCGAAAATTTCAGCTCCAATTTTATCTAACAAATTACCATTAAACTCAATGAAGTGATATTGCCTCATTACCACATTAAACCTGATTCATTAAAATTTTTTTTAAAGAATATACGTCTTGACTATACGTCGTAATATGCATGTAGTTTATGACATTTACATTGTTTTAAATTATACTTATTCTTATTGTTTAAATTTGAAATATTTCACAGTTAATCAAATAGGCTATTCCACCGAAACATTGAATAGAATCGATTGGTTAAAGTATGCTTCATTCCAGAAAATAGAGTTGCTTCTACCAGACATTGAAAACTCGCAAATTCTCTTTCAGGATACTTAAATCCAAAGTTTTCCATTTCCGCGAACAGGAGAATGTTGAAAATCACCTTTTCCGAAGAAAAGATTTCCATTTTCGATGAATAAATGAGAAGTATTGGAAAATCGAGAACAGGGGTTGGAAAAAGGAAAAAGTAAATTAATCTTCGTTGGAGCTGTAGGAAAACTTTTTCATCTTCTGCGCCCAGTTGTATTAAGAGCGAAATAAGAAAAGCTTTTTAATATCCTCTCTCGAATTTACAGGGAAAATCGATAAAAACAAGGATTCTCATTAATTTTTTGCCCTCTCTGATTTTTATTGGGGGTTGATACAGATACGGATTCTGCAGCAATAAGTCATAGTGTATTTTCATTAAGAAAATTTTGGAAAATATCAAATCGCAAGCACTTACTTGGCATATGAAATATTGAATGCAGGGTGTGACTGACGAACTGAAGAGTATAAGATCGTTTGAATAATTTGTTTGAAAATATTGCCTTCTGTCGGAAGAGAATTTAAGTTCTGAAAATTTCCGCCTCTTTCAATGAAAAAATTCATAGAGAACATAAAAACTTTATAGATACATAAGATATGTAATATGATTGAAATGAAAATGTAGTTCGAATAGCGAATTGAACACTTTAATTAATCACACAAAAAATATTTTATACAACAAGCGACACATATGCTGCGCATATAATAATGAATTAGTAATGGATTATATATATATATATATATATATATATATATATATATATATATATATATATATATATATATATATATATATATATATATATATCTATATATGTAATTCGTTTAGTTTTCTTGTGCTTTGCTTAATAACATAAGTGTGAAGGTTTTTTGGGAATGAGCACAGTTTAAACTTGATGTAGTAATTATTTATTCGACATATGTTTCGGCTCTAGGCCTTTTTCAAGAATATTATAGGTTTATTGTTGGTTGGAAATTGACTTCAATTTCACAAATCTTTCGTAAAACTGAATAGTGCGAGAATTCTCGCACTATTCTCGCACTGGACGTGGTGCAATTGACGAGTTCCTTGTAGAACGAAACAGATTTATCTAACATTAATCCGTTGAGCGATAATGGGGACATCACATCGTACCTACACGTTCACGTAGCTAGCTGTCTTATATATATACACATATATGTAAAATGATAAGAGACTCCTCATATCATTTGTATATAGTTATATTGTAATTGTATATAGTTACTGTAAAGAAGAATAAGAATTATATCTGTGAATGAGTATCTTTCAAGAGTTCAAGAGGAAGGGAGAAACTTCATTTCAACAGACAGAATTGAAGAGATTCCTTTTCAAATTAAGAGAGATATAGATAAGATGTATTTGTAAAATAAAAGAAATAGATAGTGTTAAGATTATATGGGATATAAGGACTTTAAATTGATTTTTCTTTTAGGTAAGTTGAACTTGATAATGTTAATGAATATTCTAAATAAAATTATATTTATTTTAGAATAAATCAATCGTTTAAGATTGTACCTGTGTACAATCTTATAAATCAATTTAAAGTCCTTATATCCCATACAATCTTAACACTATCTATTTCTATTATTTTACAAATACATCTTATCTATTTCTCTCTTAGTTTGAAAAGGAATCCCTTCAATTCTGTCTGTTGAAATGTCCATTCCTCTTGAAATATACCCATTCACAGATATAATTCTTATTCTTCTTTACAGAAACTATAAACAACTATAATATAACTATATACAAATGATATGAGGAGTGTTTTATCATTATATATATATATATATATATATATATATATATATATATATATATATATATATATATATATATATATATATACAAAATACAAATATACAACTGATGGAAAAATTAATAAAATAATAAAATTAACCAAAAACCAAATTTTCATATTGTCATGAGAGAATTCAAGTTTCTCTTCTTAAACTTGGTGGTTATGAAAATGAAAATGCTATAATGAAAAAATATACAACTGAATCCGGGCCTGTTTAAGAATGAGTATTGCGATTAACGTTTCAAATTAAAATCAAACTCCATCCATTTCAGTTTCGAAGCATTTAGGGGTCTTTTTTGATAAGTTTCTACCCTTGAATTTCTTTCCCCTTATTGGGATTAATCAATGGACGAAAAGATACTACCATTTTCCTCAAGGAAATATGAGAGTTGATGCACTTTTAAGCATTTGATACCTTAATCCACAACATAATGTGAGGTCTATGGCAGAAACGTGACTATTTTTTAAATTGTGATTCATCACAGATTTTTGACTAGAAAATAATTCAACATATTGAGAAAATATTGTAAAACTGAATACCTACTAGAAGTTGTGAATAAATATTTCTATTGAATTTTAATTTTTATACGGAACCTAAAATGAGTTCTGAACAGTCTAGAAAAATCATTAATTAAAACAGCTCGATTATAGTTAGAGAGCCGATAATTCAGGTTCAACGAATTTAAGGTGTTTTCCTATTCATTTTTCTATTCTAAGCGTATAGCTCTGTAGAAATATGTGGCACATAATTTAAAACCACAGTCAAAAACCTGCCAAGCATTTTGTGATTCACTAGATCGCTAAATTGAATAAACATGGCTTCTCAATTAAATTTTCAATGAGACAACATTGAGATTGCTATTTTTGCAATCCCTTTGTTATGTTACTCAAGAGTACTAGAGTGTAGTTTCGCCTAGTAGAAGTTATTGACTATAAGATTGATTATAAGAACTTATTATTATTAACATTTATAATTTTGGTTAGAAAAAAAAGAACTAAAAACAAATTAAATCCAAACCAAAGACGAAAGAGTTTACTTTTTTTGAGCATAGCTTCTTTAATGGGTCTACTTAGAATTAATGCAGTGATGCCACTAGGAGTCGTAGGCACAGTTTGAGAAGCCTTTAGTCAACCATCTGTTGGTGATGCCAACTCATAATGATCCCAAAGTACTTCAAAGTGTTTAAAGCATTTTTCTCTCAAAACATATTTCTAAACTCTCTTGATAGTTGTAGAATACCTCTTCAAAATTAGGAGCGCAATTTTTAAATTAAATTTGTGTTTTTTGTACAGATCGTATATTAAGTTAATTTTTGATACTAGAGATTAATTGGAATATTTTTCGAGATTGAATTTGATTAAACGATTAATGAAGTTTACAGATTCGTTCAATTTTAAAAAAGACAATTCTTCGAAATTCACTGGTATGTTAACCTATTAATTTTGATATGGTATTATCAAATATGTTGTGTTTTACAGCATAAAGTTCAGTTTTTATTTTGGAGACTATTTGATTAACAATAAGAATAGTGAATTTTTGAAATATGAAAAATTTTATAGGTAGTATGAATCTGGTGTTATCATGTGTAAATTCAATCAGACATACAGAATAATCTGTGAAATGATATCGTTGTGAAAAATGAAAAGAAAAAGATATACTATATACTATATAAACTGATATATACTAGTGCAAATATAATAATTAGCTAATATGATTATTTATTACAACTAGAATTATGTACATGCGTATAACAGGTAAATTATATAAAGTTTAGTCAGTGTACCTAATTCTTTTTTTGAATTTATGTGATATATTTTTTACAATGAAATAAACCCTGGTCGATAAGTGTGTTGACAAATTGAGCAAAAACATTGAAATAATTCAAGGGATTTATTTACTGTGATTATCATAGATCAATAACTGACATTTTAATTGAAGCTGTCACGACGTTTCCGTTATACAAACAATACACTGAAACTGAACACATCATCGTTGTTATCAATCAGAGGGAAACACTTAAAACCAGAATATTTCATCCTGTAGTTCAAAAACATCCTTAATACAATCGAAAATATCAATCAACCCTCACAAAACATCCTATTATCTCCAAAAATAGGACCTCCTAGTTTAAATACAAATTGCACGAAAAGCATTGCATTATACTTCTTCAATGACTCGCCATTAGTCTTAAGGGTAGATACAAGAAGAAACTGCGTAAAAAACAAAGTTAAAAGCGGGGCGAATAAACGAAAATGGCCAATTTAAATTCCCCTGTCCCGTGGAGAGTTCTCGAACTGACTTTTCCACACGTAATCCTTCTTGAAGGACCAATATATGCTCTTGAGACGACGTCGAGAGAGAAAAAGAGCTAGAATCTTGTTGAATATTCTATTCGATACACGGTGTATTCCTTAGATTATACTTTTAATCATTTCGGATTGAGGAAGGTAGGACCCAGGCTTTTTTATCTTTATTTATCTTCTTCTGGCACCCTTAAGAGGGCTTGTCAGTTAGAGGGGGTGGTGCAACCTAGAATTTCGAGAGAAAGATTAGATTATGTACTTTGAATCACAGATTGGAAAAGGGTTGAACCCTCTTCATTTTTCTAACAGTTGAATATTAAAATTCTGAGGTGGAATGTTTCAGATAAGCTGAAAACTTCTGTGTTTGCGGTTGTTTTAATCCTTGAAGAAGAACACGTTCGTGAAGGATTGAAATTGAAAACAACTGACATTGTGTTAGTCACAAAAGAGAAGAAAACAACTGATTGCAATAAAATACTATTTTCGTTTCCTCTTATTCAAAAAACTGAACAATAGGAAACGATTCTGTATTGACTGTTCATATTAATTTATTTTATTTATTTCGAACCAAATTATGTATGTATACAGTAAAAACTCTTTATTCGCGAGGTATACGTTCCGAAAATATTCCGCGAATACAGAAACCGTGAATATGGAATGGTAATTTATATAAGATTATAAGGGATACATTCTGGGTGGCAAAATGAAAAAAGTATATGAAAAAATTAATTAAGATGAAGTTTTTTATCATATTGCTTAATTATTATGTTCAGGCGTAGGAAATAATTTAAAGAATTTCGTAATTTTTTCTTACTTGGCAGTTTTTAAAGGTTCCCTCAACTCAGACTAATATTAACACATTACTGCCCGTTGACGTATTAATACGTTTTTTTCATCCAAAATCTTGTAGCCGTTGACGTAGTAATACGTCATTAATTGTGACAAATCTAGGTGCCGTGGACGTAGTGGTACGTTATTTTTGGTTGTAAATATAGGCGCCGTTGACGTAGTAGTACGTTTTTTGTTGTCATAGTAAATGTCACATTACAACTGATAATTTAAGAGTTAGCTTGTGTTCTGCAATAATTAACTTACGAATTGACTGATTAATTAAGTAATTTATATATTAATTTAATTGTTTGCCCTGCGATATCATGGAAGAAGACGACTTTGAATTAATTAATATATGTAATGAGGTATGTGCCGATATATTATCTGAGTTTGAAAATGATGAAGAATGTAACAGCGACGATACAGATTTAGCAGAAAGTAGCAGAAAAAGAAATGTTTTGCCAATTATAAGTGAATCTGAAAGCAGCGATTCAGAAGACACGATATTGGAAAACGAACAGAACTGTTCAACATCAAATTGGTCCCAAATCGATAACAATATTACAGTAAACCCATTTTTGGGAAATTCTGGGGTTAAAGTGTTCCCAAGAAATGCAGAAAATATTTCAGACGTGGTGGATTTGTTTATAGATGATGATTTTTTTCAATTATTAGTAACAGAGACAAATAGATATTATATGCAAAACATGCATAAATATAAACGTGTAAAAAACACAAAGCAGTGGCGAGATACCACGATAACAGAAATCAAGAAATTTTTAGCTTTGAATATATTGATGGGACAAGTAAAAAAAAATAATGTTAACGATTATTGGACTACTGATCCGTACATGGAAACACCAATTTTTGGTAAAATCATGACTAGAAATAGATTCAGGCAAATACTACAATCACTACATTTTTGCGATAATAGTGCAATCCCTGATGACGCAAGTCGACTTGTTAAAGTAGAATCAATAATGCAATATTTTATAGAGAAGTTTGATAAAGTCTATAAACCAAAACAAAATCTATCGTTGGATGAAGCCATGATTCCTTGCAGAGGTAGAGTAAGTTTCCGAGTGTACAACCCAGGAAAGATTACAAAGTATGGGTTATTAGTGAGAATGTTGTGTGAATCCGACACTGGATATATATGCAAATTTAAATTATATAGTGGCAATGGAGAAACATTGCAAAACCTGGTCGTAAACCTTTTAGATGGTTATGAAAATATTTGGCACCATGTTTACATGGACAATTACTACAACAGTGTTCAGTTAGCACAGAAGTTACTCTACAAAAAGATAAGAATTTGTGGAACTATAAGAGAGAACCGCGGGCTACCACACGATCTAAAAAAATTACTTTAAAACAAGGACAACACAACTTCCGTAGAAAAGATGAAATTCTAATACATATTTGGAAAGATAAAAGAGTTGTAAGAATGATTTCAACAATACACCAGGCTCGAATGATACAAACCCAGAAAATAAATCGAAAAACTGGCGATCTGATACAAAAACCAGAAACAATTTTGGAATATAATAAGTACATGAAGGGAGTTGATTTAGCAGACCAATACCTTGCTTATAATCCTATTATAAGAAAAACTGTGAAATGGACAAAGAAGGCTTTTATGTTCATATTAAATACTGCACTGTTCAATTCATTTGTTGTCTTCAAGGTTCTGAATCCAGGAAAAAAATAAAATTTTCATCTTTTTTGAAAAATATTGCGCAAAACTGGATTGAAAAAGGATATGTTCATTCAGAGAGTCCAGGAAATGTATCCAAGAGAGTTTCTCGCGAAGATGCACCAATGAGACTTTCTGCAGACATGAGACAACATAAAGTTGTGAAAATTACTAGTTCAGGCAATAAGAAGTTTCCTCAAAAGCGCTGCAGAGTTTGCAAAAAAAACGGAAAAAGGAAGGAAACCTGTTTCATGTGCTCATATTGTGAAATTTCTTTATGTATGGGAAAATGTTTTGAGGATTATCACACAAAAAAAAATTATTAAATCTAAATAATAAATCAATATATAATAAAAATAATTTTTGTTGGTATTTTTTTCTTGTTTTTTTTAAGATTAAATATTTTAAAATCTATTAATCGAAACACTGCACAGAACTATATTTCTATCCATCTTAGCAACCGAGTGAACTATTTTATCATACTACAAAAACCTAAAATTGAGAAATATGTAGCATTGAAATCAAATAACCCTAATATTATATCCTACTTTAAAATAAAATATGCCGGCTCTCAGCTATAACAACATCACTGAGCATTGACGGTATTCGGTAGTTAGGTATCAGGACAATGTTTCGGCAAGCGCCGTACGTAATTAGGATTTCTAAACGGCCAGTATAGTGTTTTAAGCAATGACTTCAGCAATTTGCCTTTAAAATAAATCTTCGTTCCATAGATGGACCATTAGCCAATGCTCATTAGCCATTTTTACACCTTCACTAAGAATTTTCAAATGAAATGTCACGTTTCCCGTGCTCGTTGAAGCCTCTTCCTCAATAGACTGTGAATTTAACATTTCCTCTAAGTTGCTTTCAGTCAAATCTTTATCTTGCGATTGTAGCAACATCTGAATGTCACTTGATTCTATCCGTTCAACCCGTCTTCTCCTATTGCATTCGCAATTCCAGTTATGTTTGCAGTCAAAGTTTGAATGTGCACAGATTCTTCGTCATTTTCTGCAGTCAGAGTAGGCCACAGTTTTTCCAGCAAGAATTCTATTTGTTTGGCTTCAGTTCTTTCAATGATTCCTTTATGTTCACAATGCATTTTGCCATGTCAAAATCCTTCCAGCATTCCTTAACATTCATATCAAGATCACATTCCACATCATCCAATATGATTGCGAAGGTTGGTCTAATGTAATAGAGCTTCAAGGTTATTTCTTGCTCCATAGGTTGAAGCAAGCCGTCATGTTGGGAGGAAAAATTATCACCTTATATTTGGATGCATAATTTCAAGTTCTCGAGCTTGACCTGGTGCATTAGATATCCGAAACAAGATCTGCTGAAAGTCTATATTTTTTTTTTTAATAAGTTTCAACTTCCTAAACAAAAAAAATTCCGGAAGCACTTAGAAAAAATAGCTATCAGATCCGCGAATAAAGGAATCTATTGCCGCGAATAGAGAAATTAGGTTGCATTTTTTCAATCCGCGAATAGTGAAAACGTGAATAAAGGATTATTATCCAAGATAATTGATGGGAGAAGAAATTGAAACCTCATTTATATTTCAAACAGGTTACCCTGATTATAACAAATAACAATTTTTCACCAAGTATCAAATTCACCGAAAACAAGAATTCAAAGTTTCAGGCTTCTCTGTGTAAGAAAGATGTTCTTTATATTAATTTGAACGAAGTTTAACAATTTTGTAAAAAAAATCATTGCAACTCAGAAAACCAACGAATAAAATACTCTCATTAAACATATTAAGTTCACTTTAAATATTTACTTGGTGTGAAGTACTTATTCGTGAAAGTAATGTCAGCTGAATGGTGAAGCCATTTCCTATCTTTTTTTGTGATAACATTTCAGTATATAATTTCGTCAAATGATTTATTTGTTCCATATTATTTATTGATATATTGGATATATTACAAATTCTAAATCTGCTCCTTATTAGAATCATTTTTATAATATACATGTATATATCCCACATCTATGTAATACATTCTGATCTGTATCATTGTAGGTACCTGCAGTGTTTCTCAACTGGAGTTACTTCAAGGACCCTGAAATATTTCCTAAAATCATCCTAATAAATTAGCCTAAATTTTTAACAACGTTTATCAATATTATTTTTCCTTGTTTGGTTATATGCATTATATTTGATAGCTGAATAAACATATAATCAAGAATGTTCAGATGTTTTGAGAATACGTCTCCGAAAGCGTTTGTGTGATATACTCGTACCTACACACAAGTTCAGCGACTCTTCTTTGAACTTTTATATCAACATATTTTCCTCATACATTATTCTCAAATTATCAAGATTACATAAATAAATTGGATAACTAGGTCACATCAATTTCCGAAACACGTGAAATTTGTTAGTTCGAAGAGAGGCGACGAGTTTTGTAGAGTCTGCAATATACCTACATCAATACACTAACAGCTTGTCTATATTTGTGAAATATACATAAATATAGACAACACTTATAAAAAATAGGTAAAAGTTGGCCTTCAACACAACTAAATGCATTGAATAAAAAACACTTCGCAATATGAAATTTTTATATATTAAAATGTCAGTTGAGAAAACTAGTGTTCAGTTTAGCTTTTGAAGATGAGTTAGTAACCCGAAACAATAGTCAAGCAATTTTTAGCGAAAATGTGTAGTTTTGTAGTTGTGGCTCATATAGCAAGCCTACCCAGATAGCAATTCCATAGTTTCAAATGACAAAATTTTTTTAAATATCCGTATCCTCAAAATCACAGGTGAATCCATTTGGAAGAAATCCATCACAAGAATTAGCATCCAGAAATCAAACGACCACTCGAGAAATTATATCGAATCCTAATGTTTATAAAACACAACAACGAAAGAAATTGCGGACTCATTATCAAAGCAGGGAAAATTCACCTCCACCTCCCAGCTGAAAATGAGAAAATTCGCCAACCAAACAAGTTTGCAAGTATAAATTGCATTGGCTGTCAAACCGTGATAGAAAAAGCTTCAACCGATCGTCCACTTGTTCCAATCTAAGTTTTTAATGAAAGCACCCCTCCCTGAAGTGGGGCGAAAATTCCCTTAAAAACTTTTAATAGAAACTGTGAGTTCCTTTCGTACCGTTTTTCAATGAGATGAATTTTAATTTTGTATATAATTGGAACTTGTTATTTCTCTGGTGGGAGTAGGACAACAAACGGAAGAAGAGAGAGAGGGATTTACTGGCGATCGATGTCGATGGTTTTTACGATTTCTTAAGCGAGAAAGCAGCAAGTTTTTCGAGCAACAAATTTTATCTCGGCTTGTAATTTCCTTTCGTTTTTCTCCATTGAGGAAATTGAAGGGCGACTACGTCTTGTGAAATATGACTATTGCAATTTGGATTTTCAATATGCCCTATACTTTCAAGACAACGAGGGGTTTTTGAGAGATTTGTGCCGATTTCATTTGCGACTTATCGGAAATAAGTTTTTCCGCAAATCGTATGCCAATGTTAATTGGGTGTATCTTATATGTATGCGACAAAAAATGTATCAGATGGTTCCAAAAGAGACTTCCAGAGACTGTTACAAGGGCTCTTATGGTAACTTCTATGAAAACAGTGTCTTCATAGTTTGGATTTATTCATTTGAGAGTTTGAAAAAATTTCTAAAATAAAAAATATCACTTTCATTAATTGCAATTATTCTCAACTATCAATGAGCAGTAAAAATTCAAGCAGAATAATAAATACTTATTTGACCGAGACGTTGCTTGTGCAGCTTTCTTAGTTTTATATATTCCTTTTGAATATATGAAACATTACCCTTC
The DNA here is from genome assembly GCA_030704895.1 of Henosepilachna vigintioctopunctata. Classification (NCBI taxonomy): domain Eukaryota; kingdom Metazoa; phylum Arthropoda; class Insecta; order Coleoptera; family Coccinellidae; genus Henosepilachna; species Henosepilachna vigintioctopunctata. The sequence goes on along the minus strand of JARQZJ010000134.1, from coordinate 2,475,793 downwards.
TTACCATCAGGAAACGTTTCAAATAGTTAAGTAGGGCCAGATTCTTTTGATATATCTTAATCGTCTGTCTTTTATGAAAAATATTACTTCTATTTGAATGTTATTCAATTTTAATTACTTTCATATAAATTTCTGATTTGTCCATTTCAGAAATTTATATACATATCTAATAGTTTTTCTCGATTTCTGTTAATTCATATGATAAGAAATTTGGTAAAATATATTTTAAGTAGGTACCTAATATTTTTCGATGTACCTAAATTTTTCAAATTAAGAATAAAACGCAATTACTATAAGATTGACACTAATGTTTAAAGTGGAAATTTGTTTCATTCCTATTCAATGCAATTATTTTCAAGATTACTATAATCACACTCATAAAAATATGAGAGTAAATATATTTTATGTTTACAATTGATAACTTGAACACATTAAATATATTAAATTAATTAAAATACTAAATATTTTTTCGTTATTCTAACCTTCCTCAGGTGGATCAACACTGAGTACAAAAATGAATTGATTTAATTTTATACTAGTACTAAACTTAAGGTTTAGTACGTAATGGGAGTTACCTATCAATCGATTGGGCTGATATTTGATGAAAATTTAATAACGTTATTTGAATAAAACTAAGTAGTTGGTAATTTTGACTATAATTCCGTCAAACATGACAATATTGTTTCGCCAATTTCACAGTGGCTTCATCAGATGATAAACTGTTTGTTAACTTGCAGTTGTTTTTGAGTTCTAAACCGACTTTCGTATATCCATTAATTTCTAGACTTTCCGTTAAAGAATTTGTCATCTCTGTGTAGGAAGGATCTCGTAACTGTTTTTTTTTAATTCAGTTTAACGCCGGTTCCGAACGGCCAATGGGCTTGTAATCAATGTACATTACTCAACAATGATTATCATATTAAGTTAATTAAATCATAGACAACATATTACTATCATAGACATACACATGCCTTCACCGGGGCTCGAACCCGAATCCTACCGCACCATAGTCGGGTGTTCACCCAACTAAGCCATGGAGACCGGTCTCGTAACTGTTGTTGAAATTATAATTATTCGAGATCCTACACATAGAACACAAAGGCATGAAACTGAACTTCCCGGAAGGTCTCAACAAATAAATTGAAGTTAAAAAGTCCCCACTAATAAACCTTAACTTTAGTAGTATATAAAAAAGTTGCAATTTTTGTACTCAGTGCTGATCCACCTGCTGAAGGTATTGTATACAATTTATGTATTGAAAGATTATTGTTATGATCTTTATATATATATATATATATATATATATATATATATATATATATATATATATATATATATATATATATATAATGGTTTTGAAATTCTTGATATAGTTTACTTCATTAATCATTTGACATGAAATTTCAAAATTTTTCTCCCTCCTCAATCCAAGATTTCATGTTTATGAATATATACCTACCTACATATTTTTATCTCTATATCATGCTTTTAAACCAAATATTGAAATATAAAGTGTTGACATTAATGAAAGTTTTATATAATTGTCTTCGAAGTAATTATAATGTGAAATTTAAAAATTACTGATGCACTGATGACACGATGCAGTTGTAAAAGAATTACGTTACATATATATTTGGAGAATACGTTGAAAAGTAATTTGTTTTCAACCTTAAAAGTTTATGAATTGGAAAGAAATAAAGTTTCAAGTTGAACTTGCCAAAACTTTTATTGAATAGCATCCAAGAGGCGAATGAGCAACTAAAGGAATTAAATTATTTTCTACGATTGAGAAAATTCATCATAAGAATAAGGAAGTTCGTTTGTGTTCGACACTTATGTCGAAATCGTCATTATGTATTCTTATGTATCCTAGAAATATATTGATGGAAAAATTAATATTGCTATCGTTTTTATTCGAAATCAGGTATCCTGATTCCTGTTAATAAATTTATTCAACTGAAACAAACAATACACTTGTGAATTCGTTGAATTTTAAATAGGGTAGTACCGGATTATGGATGTGTCTAATTATTTTGTATATCGGCTACTTTGCTTCTATATGAAAAATTTATATATGTCTGTTTTACTTTTTTTTTATTCTATATTTGTTAAAAGGAGTTTCTCGTTCACTAGGTATATCCACATTATATGCTTTATGAATAAAGAAATAACTAAAAATTGATCTATTCTATATTTTACTATAAAAATATCATATATATATATATATATATATATATATATATATATATATATATATATATATATATATATATATATATATATATAGTAAAAAAGCTCTTTATTTGCGGCGTATAAGTAATTTGGAATTGTAATTCATATGATTCATGGGTGACGAAATTCTTTGAATGAAAAAACTATATACAAAAATTAATTTAAATGAAGTTTTTGATTATATTGATTGATTATTATGTTCAGGCTTAGACAATAGTTCAAAGAATTTCGTAATTTTTTTTTCTTGCAAGATTTCAAATATTCCTTCAATTCAGACACATATTAAGCAATGACTTTAGCAATTTGCCTTTAAAATAAGACTTTGTTCCATAGACGAATCTGTTTTTTTAAACAAAAACACAATACTCAGTAGCCATTCTTACACCTTCACTAAAAATTTTCAAATTGAATGTTACGTTTTCTGTGCTCATTGAAGCTTCTTTCTCAATAGGATGTGAATTTAACATTTCCTTCAAGTGGGTTTTAGTGAAACGGATCTTCATCTTGGGATTCAAGCAACATCTGAATGTGACTTGATTTTATATGCTCGAACCCATCTCGTCCTATTCCATTCTCAATTTCGGCTATGCAATCAAAGTTTGAAATGGCACAGATTTTTCGTCATTTTTCGCAGTCAGAGTAGGACACAGTTTATTCCAGCATGAATTCAGTGTACTAGTATGGCGTCAGTTCTTCCAATGATTCTTTTATGTTTACTATGCATTTTCCTATGTCAAAATCCTTCCAGTATTCCATAACATTCACATCAGGATCACATTCTATATTATCCAATATTATTTTAAAGGCTGATCTAGTGTAATAGAGCCTGGATTATCTCTTGCTCCATAGGTTGAGGCAAGCCGTCATGTTGGGAGGAAAAAATGTCACTTTATATTTGGATGCATAATTTCAGGTTCGCGAGGTTGACCTGGTGTATTATCCGAAACTATATTCAAAGTCTAAATTCTTCTTTTTTTTAAATATAAGTTTCAACTTCTAAAACAAAGAAGTTCCTAAACCAGTTATAATAAATAGCTATTAGATCCGCGAATAAGGAGCTTTTACTGTATATATATATATATATATATATATATATATATATATATATATATATATATATATATATATATATAAATATATATAAATTAAATGTTTGAATATCAGGATTGCGGTTTGTATGAAATACTTTATTTTCCTATACACTCAATATTTCGTCACTATTTCGTGACTTCTTCAGGAGTATACTAAAAACAAATGAAGGTACATGAGTCATCATACTTTTTTTATATACTCCTTTGTTTTTAGTATACTCCTGAAGAAGTCACGAAATAGTGACGAAATATATATAAGGCAGATTTATGAAAAATTTAAATAAATTATATTTTTTGACTATATTACTCAAAAAGAATAATAGCATATAGTATCAATAAATTCAAACTTCACCATCGCCACATTGAAAATAACCAGGATGTGTCACCCTAAGGAAAACAAAGGAAATGCGACACTCGGACAAAAAGGTAGTTAAGACGGCTGTCTTTTGTTCTGAATGGGAGAACAAAAGAAGGATGCCGAGGCAAAGAAATAAATGAAGGCGCTTGGATAAGGACCAGAAATGGCGTTAAAAAGATATCACAAAAACGCTATTTACATTCGCCCCCTTTTGTGTTCTGAAATACGGTATAAGGGTGGAATATATTATTGATAGGGGCCGAGAAAGAAACTTCCAACAGAGTTGCGAAATAGCTAAAATAGAGTATTGTTTCACGAAATGAGATTTAATAAAATTGGAGAGCAAGATCGCATTTTTATCTCTCATCTTTTTCATTATTATAGACAATAAGGATGGATGAATGTTTTCGTGTCGAATGGAGATTGCTTTTGTTATTCTGGTACCTAAAATAAAATCGAATGAAAAGAAGATAAATGATATTTGTGTCAATATAAATGCTCATTAACAAAATTTTATTTTTAATTACGAAAGTTTTCACGAAATATTCATTAATTGCATTGACACTGTTAATTTTTTTGTTCAATCTTTTCAAAATATGATGGAGTTTTTCGATGAAGGTACTCATTCATACAATTTATTAATACTTTTTTTTTAAATAATTTTTATTTTGATGGTTAAATATTTAATGTTTGGTAGGCAGTGATAAAGAAACGATTGCATATTATTTGAATTGTTGTTATGGACAATATGGTGTTTCTGTTGATAACAAAACCATTCAACCACTTTCGTAGAAAAGTGTTCTTGAATATAGTAGGTACTGTTTAAACTCTTCATATGGATATTTATGAAAACTGGATGATATATTTTATAGTGAAGTTTATTTGTTCGTGAAATATGAAAACATAAGAATAAACTTCATAAGGGACCATTCAAGTATTACGTAAGCACTATTGGGGGACGTGGGGGGTCATCCCTTTGCTTATTTTGGATTACATGGGAGGCAGGGGGGTCTAGATGATGATTACGACATCAGGTGTTATTTACTTTTTTACACATACGGCAACCCTCACCTTGTCTTTGCTTGAAAACTAAATGCATTTTCTGGGATTTCTTCAAATAATTCATATGTTTTAATTACCTTGAGTAAAAATAAACACGCACACTGACAGGAAAGTTAGACCTGTAAGAGTCGCTGGTCGTCGTGCTAATGAACTGATGTGCATTATTCAAAATTAAGAGCAAGATGATGTTGAATGACTCCATGAAAATGACGTAGACATTCCAAAATTGGATGAAAGTGAGCAGACTCACAACGCTGAGCAGTAAACATTCAATGTCATCGAAAACCTAGAATCATGGATTCGGGTATCAAAGTCTGAGGACTGTTAATATCAATAAATATGTCTAAACTTTTTTATTATCTTCAGAATTATAACTTCTGCTCATGAATCATTAGAAAAATCCATATGTAAATTTAAAAATGTTTACGTTTGCATGGGTGGGAGGGGATAGACAGTTTTCTTACTTTTGCTGACAAGGGAGATGGGGGGTAAATAATTGTAATAAATCTGTTTACGTAATACTTGAATGGCCAGTAAGATAACAAAATCTGTATTTTGTTATCTTATATAAAAAATATGTTAAATAATATTGTTAACTGACGAACGTAGAGCATACTTCAAAAAATAATTGGATTAATATATCAGATTCAAATTATTAGGTATTAATTTGATTTGAGGTAACATACAAAGTTATATTGATAGAAATTCTGTTTTGTATATCAATGTTAATGTCCTTGTTTTATGATGAGCCGCAGTTTTCACATCCTCTCTTCTCAAGAGTGTCTTGTCCTATTTGGCACAGCTCGCTCAAAGTAGGCCTATTTTTTAATTATCATGTAAGAAGTCGTTAATTTGTACGGTTCATCCACCAAAGAGGAATATCGAGGGTGTTTCTTATCAATTGAAGAATTCTTGCCTATGAGACTACTACTTGCTGCCAGTGCACTGAAAAAATAGTAAAAACTATAAGAATTTTATGAATTTTTAGGTTGGGTGAAAGAATCACGACTTCATCATAAAAACCTGACATAATAACGGTATAGTTATACAGTAATCACCTAATCAATTTGTGATAATTACGACGTGACAGCTTCCAGCTGAGTTCGTGGTCAATGAACATAACACTGCAATTTCAATGCAGTCCCGCGGAGACCAGTCTTCAGTTGGAATTAACATCACAATGGAGACAAGCTGGTAGTCCTGAAGGCCTTTTTCAACGGAAGGGGCTAGCGGTAGGTCCGCGATAACCCTTTCTGTGACCCTCCAAGTTTGACCGTTACAAGACGTTCAAACGAAGATTAGGCCTGTGAATCTGAAATATAAAATTGGATATAATATCTGTCAAATAATTTTGTAATCGATGTTTGTTTATTGTGCGGATAAAATTTATATATTTTAATATATATATATATATATATATATATATATATATATATATATATATATATATATATATATATATATATATATAGACTGATGTTTTCTATTAATTCTCAACTTATTGTATCAATTTGAATTTGTTTTTGATGTCAGTTCACTAATTCAATACAGGCATCTATTGTTCTGTAAACCAACGATAATACAAATTGTATATTACGCAAACAGGTAAATAGTTCAATTCACACACACTCAGACACACACACACACACACACACATATATATATATATATATATATATATATATATATATATATATATATATATATATATGAAGTACTCAGGTAATTGAAACAAAGAAAGAAGTAGGAATTAGAGGAAGTAGACTTGTTGCACATACTATCATAATTATTATTGTTTCTCTTCTATTCCAACAAGAAAATGTTTTGAAGGCCCCATGGGTTACAGGTTTTTCTTCTCCACTTTTTTTTTATCGATGTGAAAATTGTAATTCGCAATGACGTTTATCGAATGTTTTGTGTGTTTATTGAGACTAATAGATTCATACTTATATCTGTTATTATATTAATAAAAGAATAAAAAGCAGGACTAGGTAAAACCACTGAAGTTTATTTTATATATTTTTAAATCAAAAACCAATGATAAACATAGCTTTTTCGAATATTGATTGAATAAAATCATATTCATTACATCTTCAGTGTCATAAAAGTATTCAAACGGTTCTAATTTTTTTTTAATTTCGGTGTTGAACACTAAAGGGGCTTCTTTGTGATAGACTTGTTGAAGAGAATGGTTCACGCTTATCATATTCTCAGAAACTAGTGTGATAACCCGATTTTGTGTGTTTACAAAATAATTACTGCCAACAGTAAATAAGGACTGATTTATCCCTATCTTGTTATAGACTTGGGATAATACATAGGCCTAGTTAGGACATTTTTTGTTACTTTAGTATTGATATTTCTTTTCTATAATAATTCAATTAATTGAATGTTGAAAGTAAATACAATAGATATTAAATTTCGATAATTTTCAATTATCTGTTTCAGAAAAACTTCTATCAACTAAATCACAAAGGGTACTAATTGAAGAAGAATCTTTTGAAGTTGCTAATGCTGTATATGAAAAGTTTATTGTTGCTGGAAACAATTTTACTAGGAGCAGTTTATAGTACGTAATGTTGGCCATACAGAAAGAGGATAAAATTGTAAATCACATAAAAATTATATGAGAAACTTATAAGCAGCATGGAATTTAAACTTTTCTACAAGAAATACCTGAGTGATACAATCATGTTACCAAAATATTCGTCAACTATCATCATATCAACTATAATGGGCAAGTGGATAGTTTTTGTGTATTTGAAGTATGTGACATGAATCGCATGAGCGTAAATTTAACATTATAATAATTTTTTAATGTAATCTATGAAGTGAATATGTATATACGATAATATGATACAATTTGGCTTGTAATAATAATAAAAATATATTTTTTTAATTTCTTCACAAAACATTCGAAGGAGGCTATAGAATATATAAATTCAAATTTTATATTATTTGGATATATTTATAAAATTCATGTCTACCTTTTTCGAAAAAAATTCCGATTCTTTCAAGTTTATGAAGATGAAGAACTGGCTAAGTTGAAGATGCATAACTACCCACTGTTAGCCTGAACTCAATTATTAGGTTGCTTATAGAATAAATGTAATAAAAATAATATTGGTTTTGGTGGGGTTATTTTTTTATTTATCTTCGGCATTTGATTTACTATCCTTCGAATTTTTACTTGATAAATGCTACAATTTAGGTTATAGAGGTGTTTTTCTGAATTCATCGGTGGTTGTTTCTGGTAGGAATCCTGAAGAACTTCTGGAGGCATGTGAATGCATTGTGAGGGAGTTTTTGAGTGGGTGTCGAATGAACAATCTGATGGTGAACGTTGACAAAACTGTATGTGTACATTTTTGTCTGAAGGTCAATGGAATTAGTACCTTAGAATATGGGGACAACACGTTATCATCATCCTAATCAACAAATTTTTTTGAAATACATGTAGACAGAAATTTGAGATTGACATCACACATTGAGTTCTTATGTAAAAAACTGAGTAACACATTTTTTGCAATCTCTAAAATTAAGAACATCGTACCTAGAAACTGTGTTATGAAAGTGTATTATAGTCTTGTATATAGTCATCTAAATTATAATATTCTGCTGTGGGGCTGCTCTACAGAAATAAATAGGGTGTTTATTACACAGAAGCGAATACTTTGATTAATATTCAATATTTATCAACGATCATCTTGTAAACCTATCTTCATTAATAATTACATACTCACCTTACCGTGTTTATATATTTATAGATGTTTGTTGTAGGTTAAAGAAAATGAAGATTATTGAATTGAATAGTAATCATGAGTATTCAACAAGGAACAGGGATGTGCTACTTATTCCTATGCATAAAACAGCTAAATTTGAGCACTCTCTCTATTGTCAGAGTATTAAAATTTTCAACCATTTACCATAGTATTTGAAAGTACTGAAAACTCATTTGTTTAAGAGTAGAGTTAAATCTCTGCTCTTAACAAAGGCATACTATAGTGTGGCAGATTACTTCGATGATTCGAATGTAGGCAATAATGTATGAATCAATTTTTTGTATCATATGTTTGTATATTTTTTGAACTCAAATGTTCTTCACCATGTGAAATTGTCCCAAATGTTTAATATCTCTGAGGTAATTTTTTTTTCCGTTCAAACAAAGTTGTGTATTATTGTAAAGATGAATTTAACCAATATTTTGCTCGAGGGCTGAATGGAATATCAGACTTCAAACTGAATTCAGTCCTTTTGAAAGCATTCTACTTAGTTGTAATTATTGTATCAATTGAAATGAATGTAATTTTACAATGTAAGGAATGTTTCACAATAAATTTATCTTATTATTATTTCAATAATATTATTTTATATTCAATGCAAACAGTGGAGGTACGTATAAAGGAGTATCATTTGATTATTTCATGTCGATAAAATTTGTACGATATAAGAGAAATATTGAAATTGAAGTTGAATTTATTTATATCGTCTAACATGTCAAAAATCGTATTGAAAATCATCCATTAATGAATTCATAAAAGTCATTTCTTATGAATATTTCATCAACTTTCCATTCCAAAAATATCATTGATTAATGGAGATTTAAAGCATCACCCAAGATAAAGACGTTTTCCACCCCAGAAAAGAAGATATTATGAAACTCGGCAGAAAACGATGACTAAGGACAATTTTGAGGACCTGCGGAGAAGCGATCGATAGAGAATAAAAAAGGGGTTGAAAATGGACGAAATCGGCTCTATACAACCCTCTGGCAGTCAATTTTTACCCCGCGAATTGACGCCTTCCTCTCCTTTCTACCACTCTCTTTTTCTTTCGAGTTTTCCGCGTCCACCCCACCCGGTTTTTCTTATTAGGGGATGTCAGAGTCAGAGCATGAAAAATGAGCCATATTTAAGATTTAAACTGGGAGGAATTATTAAGAGGCGATTTTTCAAAGACGTGACTGCGTCTGTGAACTCCCGTCGAATTCCTAATTTAGATGAAATGACATGACGTTATTAGAGCAGAAATTGAAATATACTGAAATTACTTTGAATATTGAAGTGATTTTTCATATCATAAATCTTACCGAAACAAAATATGTTTATGATTTTCGCACACAAATGCAATTTCATTTCAAATGCACAATTTCATTTTTTATGAGACCTAACAGTTCTAGTGGCTCTTTATATATACTTTCAAAAACTTCAATTAATTGTTCAGAGTTTGATTAGGTTATTATATAGGTATGTAAATTCACCAAATCAAACGCTGTATAATTAATTTATTAAATGAAAACACTAGACTTGTTTTCAAAAAAATTTATAATAAGCACTTGAAAATGGTTTCTGGGTATTACCTCATTTTCAAAAGTTACACTGAACAACTTTTGAAAATGGGGTAACACCCCGAAACAATTATCAAGTATTTCTTATAAATTTTGTGAAACCAAGCCAAGTATTTTTACTTTATATATTTCACCAAGAGATCATCGAACATTTAATCAACTTTAGTAATATTAATTTACAATTGAAATTTATATAAATATTATATATATATATATATATATATATATATATATATATATATATATATATATATATATATATATATATATATATATATATATATATATATATATATATATATATATATATATATATATATATATATATATATATATATATATATATATATATATATATATATATATATATAATAATCATATATATAATAATCTTAATTCAGTTGAAAGGTTACATAATTACAATATTTGCTCTCCAAAATGTACAAATCCTCATCATTGTTGAGAGAAAAGCTTAGTATGTCCATAATGGATGCGTGTAAGCTGGTCCCTCAGACGAGTTTAATTAATAAACAATTAAACAATTATTTATAAAACTTATTAAGAAACTAACAAAACTAAACAATTATTTCCTTCTTATAGAACAAAAAAATCATGAACCGCCGTTCTATTAATAGAGCGCAAATAAAACTTGAATTTCTTTATGATGGAAAGTATACATCAAACAACTGTACCTAATAAAGTTGTCTGGAATCTAGTATTCCACTCTCTCTGAATATCAAGTTTGAAGAGTATTGCAGGTTTTTATTATAAATAATTTACAAAATTCCAAATATTTCCAAATCAACTTCCAAAAAATCATCGAACTTGTTGAATAATAATAGGATACAATTGTTTCATCATTCCTATGAATCGTTGGACCGTATTTAATCAATCAATCAAGAATCGATGACTTCCAAAACCCCCACAGGTCCTACATCCGAATGAGAGGAACAACTTTGTGAAAATTCAAGTGAGCTCTCTCTATCGAAGAAAAGACGAATAAACTCTCTCTAGCATTCTACTTTTCTACTCATGACAACATTAGTGCGAGTACGTGAGGCTGCGTGGACATTTGATTCGAACACCAGTCCGCATTGTATATATGTATAAGAATGGTCCCATGCCTAATCGCTCTAGATCACGCCCGGCGGACAAAAGGATAACTAGTTTCAAGATTCACGAATCATTCATACTAGTGTATACTGAGACTCTTAATCGAAATATCGAAATATTTCAAATAAAACTCTCAGGGAGCTGTTTGCACAAATATTGCCAATGAACCTTTCACTTTCGAAGCGCACATAATATTCACTGTCGAATATAAAACGGACAGTCTTTGCATTGTAACCATGTGAAGAAAAATTGATGAAAATGTTACACTGAAAATTGAATTGAAAGGAAATTGATCTTTGTTACCATTAACCAGTTGGAATTTCTGGACAAAATGACGATGAACTCCCTTGGAACCCTGGCTGCGCCCGTATGATGAGATATTAGTCCAACCCTCCACCAGAAACGATGACCAAACAGTACCAGCAAGTCATCTTCTTGTAATAGATATCACATCTGGATTATCCTGACTGCAGAGGAATAATTCGGCAAGATTATTTTTGTCGCCAACACCCAGTATGTTGAGATGAAGAACAACTGTGATATATATATATATATATATATATATATATATATATATATATATATATATATATATATATATATATATATATATATATATATATATATATATATATATATATATATATATATATATATATATATATATATATATATATATATATATATATCTGTAACACCTAGAATTATATTTATCATCAGCAAATGGTCAAAATTAACTGTAATTTTTTTTCTTGATTTTATAAAACTCTTAGAATTTTAATTGCAATAAAAAATGTTATTTATTGTGCTGATGAAAAAGTGATTTTGAGTTGTTATGAATTGTAAGGGTCCAAAATTGTTCACACAATATAAAGTCTCATCTAAGAAAGAGATGCATCAATGCTAACCTTAAAGAAATATTTCGAAACAAACGAGATAACGTTATCGTTAAAATTCACCCTTTGTAAAGCTTTCTTAGGACAACTACCCGAAATTCAGGGCTTGAATAAAAACCGCGATAAATTTTCTCCATTCACAAGATTGTCAAAACTTTATGTTATCTGCACGGGGACCTTAAATTTAAAAGCTCCACAATTAGCCCGTAATGGATGCAACACAAAGAACGTCGTTTTTCAAAATTGTTTCTTCTCAAATACAGCACCGTGCTTTCATTAAAAATCCAGCTGTTTGAGCAAGTTTGAAACGCTTCTTTGTTCCTGTTGAATTTCATATGATAAGTCGGTGTTCTTCTAGTACAGAGAAAGGAGATAATAGCGACACTTTCCAAGGAACTGTTGAACTACGACGGTTTACAGATAGTGAGGAATTGAGTTTACTTATTGGCAAAAATTTATGAAGACGAACAGACATTATAAAGATGAAAAGTGCTGAAATGTTAACATTTTTAGAATTTTCGAAGCACTGGGGTAATGTAAAATGACTATTAATTAACTCAAGAATATACTCGAAAAATTTGAATTTACATAAATACGAGTATGAGTTGAATATAAGTAGGTATATATAACCCTATATATTATTAAAAACGTAAGGTTTAGGAAAAATTACGGAAGAATAAATGTATATTTTCCATGTAAAATTATGCTTTGACACATGCATGTCCGTAACGATGTTAAGTTAGTTCTACTGGAAACATTTTGATTTCAGTCTAACGCGAAAATAAATTTTTCACCATCCTATCAAATGCTATATTCTAAATTTAAACTGGGATAAATTGAGTGAATATCGATGTCCATTTGTATGAAAGTACTTTAATGTAATAACGGTACATGAAAGTAATTTAATTATACTTTGCGCTGTTTGTTGAGAGAACTTGGCGGCCAACGAAAAATACAATGGTTCTGTCCAATTTTATCCCAATCTATTACTAAGGAGGTCCACAAGTACCTAATATTAGATTTTTGTAAGAAATTCTTATTCGAAACAGTAGCTGAAAATTTCCAGAAGTAAGGTTCCGACAAAATTTTGAGTATTGATAAAAATTTATGATTTTGCGAATTTAATTTATCACTGAAGAGTTAAGATCTCCACGAAACTTTTTCTAGCAGTCTAGGTTTTCTCGTAAGCACTTTATATCGTAAATTATTTCCATGTAATATTGTATTTTATCAATTTGTTAATTTCAATTCATCTGGCAAAATAAATAGAACATGAAAAGTGTGGTTCAGTTTGATTATACTAGAAATAAATATGCCTCGCAGAGCATGTTATATGAGAATGAGAATGAACCAAGTGACGATTTCACTATCCTTCCCTATCTTTCAAGTTATAATGTTAGAACATTGACAACTGAATGGAATCACCATGGAAGCTGTTCATCTAAGTAAATAAATTTATGTTGAATTCAATACTTGTCAATTCAATTTTGGGATCATACCGACCTAATTGGCGAATGGAGATGTTCCACGTTTGGGAATGAACGTTGCACAATTGATGAGCTCCTTGTAATGTAGAATAGTGTTTGGTACTTCATCCAGTGTAGTAAGGATTTAATTCTGTAACAGAATATCGTGAAGGTTAGTGGAAGAGTCAAAAAATAAAACCATGTATTTGTTTCACTATTTAATAACCTCGATTTTCAGAACTGCTTATTTCATTTATATGTGTAAATATTTATTCATACATATAAATAATATATATATATATATATATATATATATATATATATATATATATATATATATATATATATATATATATATATATTATAATTCATAAAGCAAATTATCATGAATAATTCAACACATGTAGAATATCAAAGGAAAGAAAGTTAAAAGAATGAGAGAATAAAAAATTTGTAACAAAGAAAATAATTGAAGAATTGAGTAACAGTAAAGTTTTTTTAAATTCAGTGGACCTACAGTTTAACGCCGGTTCCGAACGGCCATTGGGCTTGTAATGAATGTACATTACCCATTATATATCATTATTCAAACTACTTAAATCATAGACAAACACCAACACCCATACCTTTGCAGGGTTCGAATCCGATTTCTACCGCACTATAATCGGGTGTTCTCCCGTCTAAGCCACGTATACCAGCAAGAGAAAATTTGTAGGAATACGGAATAATGACGATATTGCCGTGTATACACACCTAATGAAGATTAAGAAATTCAATCCGCAATGCTATTAGGACTTGTTCTACATAGCAAATTGAGTAAATGACTAATAATAGTGAAATTACAATCATAGTGAATAATACAAAATCTTCTTTTTTTCAAAACTATTGTCCATTATTAAAAACAATAGAATGTACTCAATATCGAATTATATGGAACAAAATATTCATCACCGTGATATGAAATTAAATATTATCAATTATTGAGCTTTTACCGGCAAAAAGTTTATTTTTTTTTAACACGATCTCAAAGAGTGATTGATATTGAAAGAATGCTTAAGTTTTTACTCATCAAGTGCTTCAGTTTCAAAAACTAAAACGATCATATTAACTTGTATTCTTTACGGTCACATTATTGACAACCCCCGTTTTTCTTTGCTTTCATTTGATGCAATCATTTGATATTTGGATTTGTGAATTGTAGAATTATGTATTGAGTTCGCCCAAAGTAGATACCTATTCATTAATTTGAAAGAATTGGCTCCAGAGCAGCATTTGTTCTCTACTTTTGCAGTTATATCTTATAAAAAATTCTCAGTAGGTATTTCTACCAGCTGAACCTCACAATTGGATAAATCTCGTATGAAATAAAGTCTTCTGTGACAGCCTCAAAATAAATAAGTAATTGTACCTACGCATCAATATTTTCAATCAATATTTCTTCTTTTTCTTATATCCGAATTAATCAATTCGAAATAACTGCCACAAGGTCTCCAGCAATTCACCCTTAATTTCTCCGCGCACCAAGTTTTTCTTCTGAAAAAGTCCATTCAAGAGGAAAATGTAAATGTGTTTGTTGAATACGAAACAGCGGAGAGAGGCCGTCTAAAATATTCCGTTTTGAATTTTCGTAATAAAGACGGCTATTTCATTTTAATTTTTCATTTTAATTCAGTTTTGGCTCTGGCTCCTCGCTTCTATTGGCAGAACAAAAAGAAAACCGCTTTCAAAGAAAAGCGTTGGGGGTTTTCCAGCCCTTACTAGCCCCCGAAAGGGGAATGGAAAACTCCGAAGAATAATGAAAAAAGCGCCGGAAAGCCGGCTGGAGTCGCTCCGCTTTCTCTAATTTTATATTTAGCTGTCCTAAAAAGATTATTATTCTCTTTCATATTACATTTTCTTCGGTTGCGAGAAAAGCAGAAAGAAAATTGGAGAGAATTCAATCAATTTTCCTTCGCTGAATACATTGGACGAGAGTTATGGATAATATTCGAATCGATGAATAATAATAGGCAGCGAGCTTACATACAAAGCATGAAATAAAAGAATTTGCGAGAGCAATTTACTCGTATAATAAATATTCCAAAAATAGAAACAATCCATAAAAATAATCTGGAATCATTTAGGAAGATTGAAAATTTAAGATTTACTTCTTACTCAGAAAGGTAGTTAGTGTCTTTTTTCATTATGAAAAAGATAAATTAATTTCACCAAACTGAAAACTGGTGTTTGTCAAATTACGCAGTTATCCAATAAATTTTTGATATTTGGTTAATACTGAACGACTTGAATTTTTTTTCAAATTTCAAAATTTGAGTTAATAATGGTTTCGAAGTGAATGATTAATTATTTCTGAAAATAATTATAAAACCAGAAAATGTTCAACCAATAAAGAATACTACACTCATTTGGAATTTGACTTGAGGAATATAGGTGCAGATGGCGCTGACTCAGTAACAAAGAGTTCGCGGGAACAAAAACATTTTCATGTTGAAAATGATTGGTAACCAACGTTTAATTTACTTACTTCTACATTTTCTGTTTTGGGAATACATACATGTAAATGTTTCTGAGATATCCCATTTTTGATTGATTATATTCGAAACAATTGAATTAGTAATATTTGTATAAAGAGAATGATCAATTATTCTCTGAGATTAGTAAAGATTTAAGTTCTTGAAACCAAATGAAAATAATACTGAATACTGTCTAGATTTTGATGATATTTTTCAATATTGAAGAAACAAATTTAGTGAGGTTATATAATGGTGCTTGTATAGTTACCTTTATGAAACAATTGGTTTCAATGGAATATTATTTTTTTGTAGAGGTATTTGGTAATCTATGACAATTTATCAGGTAAGTAAACTGTTATGTTGAATTGGATTATTTGATATTTCTGGCTATATATAGTTATTTCCTCCCCAATTCTTGATAAATGTATGATTATGAATATTTTTATTTTGTATGGTTTTGGCAAATATTTAATTTATTTCATACGTGGTAGAATCAATGAGCATTGTAGTAATACTCTATTAGCATGTCTCAGTTTCAAGAATGACTGGTCTTTCCTTCATCTGATTGACTGACTGTTATTTGTGGATTAGATTTTATATTTCATTTTTCTTTGTCTTTTTCACGAGATGCTTATCTTCTTGTGCATGTTTAAAATTCTGGAAACTAATGTTTTTATTGATTTGATTGTATTATTCAATTTTCGTCGACTGGAGTTCATTAAATTATATAGTGTGTTTCGGATTTCAATTTAACGTTCCAGTGACAAAATCTAGTATATTTGAGTAGTACTGACAATATTATCATTACATATTAGATATATCAATTTTGTGTGATGACTTGATTTGTAATGATTCGTTAACTATCATTTCATGAAAAAATTTCATTTCTAACTCTTGTTTTAATAATTTCTAATTTCATTTCTAACTCGTTATAACAAGTTATAATAAGTATACCTATATTGACGAAAAAGTATAAATAAAGGTATTATTGAAGGTTTTCTAATCTGTATGCATTGTTACTTAATATTTTTAGAAATAACCGATAATACTTACACTATTGACAAAGTAGCAATTAGTAAAGAAACGTTAACAATGATGACAATCCTTGCTGTTACCGAGGTATTGGTATAAAACTGAAAAAAATTATGTCATACACGTAGCTCCCAAAATGCCACTAAATAGGTCATTACATATTAACTTTCGGTAAATACAAATAAATTTTTTTTTTATTTCGTACTTTTTATTTTCTTACTTTCTTTATTTAGGAGGAATGAGTCAATACTCAAGCAATGAAAAAAAGAAACTCCTTTGGATATGGAGAGAGTTCTGTAGGACTCCTGTGGAGATGTAGGCGTTGACTGTAATAAAAGTGTTTAAGATATCTTTTTCGACATACTGATAAGACTTTTGCTTTATATGAAACTTTGAAGGAGGAAATATTTCCGAAAGCTTCGAAATTTGTAGTTATAGAACCTGGTTATACAAAATGAAATTTTGAAGAACTAGGAAGCTATCGTCCAATTAGTTTACTAGTTCATAAAAATTATTCGAACCTGTTCCTAAATATATTCATAAAGATTTTTTGAAAAAGTGAAATTTTTTCAAGATGCCAGCAAATATCTTTCAAGAATAGAAACAAAAAAATAGGTAGGTATATACGATTCGACCTAGTACATAATTGAAGCACTTGAAAGAGAAGAAACTCCAGTAGGTCTCTTTACTCTCTTTATATACACTTGCCAAGCATTTTCGACTGTGGAGAGTAGTGATATTCAGCAATGAGAAACTATAAGATTGGGATCCTTAACGTAGTATTCTAGGTCCTCTTCTCTTTCCAATTTATATGAATGATTTCCCAAATATTTTCAAGGAGCAGCCTGAATTTTTCATGTCTGCAGGTGATATAATAACAATCACATTTTAAGACAAGTTGAAAACTCAATAACAGACATTAACAGTTACAACTGAAGTATCAGAGCGGATTGGAAAAACTATGATAAATCGGTAAATTTATGTATGGATGTAGACAAAGCAGAGTGTATTGTGTTATGACATCACATTCTCAAATAGGCGTACTTTCTAGGAGTCATTCTGGACTGTAATTTGAAATTGATCAAATTGGTGAAAAATAAAAGGAAAAAGTAAAGTAAAGTAATTTTGATCTACTCATTGAGAGCTTTTTCAGGAAAGCTTGGTCAGAGGTTCTCAAGAGGGTATACTACTTAAATTTACAATCCATTTTTAGACATAGCATTGTTATTTAAGGCGTGTAGATCAGAAATATTTACAGCTTTCAGAGCTCAGAAAACGGCTGCAAGAATAAGACTAGGAATAAAATTTCAGTATCATATCGCAGAATATTTATAAACTTTCGAATATACTAATAGTCTAAGAGCCAGTAAACATCTGACGACACATATTTTATGAAAGCCCAAAATTTTCTCAGTGAGGGAGTTGTACCTACTATACATGAAATGGGACTTGGTTTAGCGAAGTCGCGGTAGGTTTGGTACTGCGCAGCCATAATAGGTGTGATATTGTGGGGAAAAAAAGACATATTTTATGAAAGCTGCCGTTTTGATATGTTGAAATATATTATAATACTTACTCAAAACCGAAAGGGCAGACCATTCCCGCGGGTATTTTCTTGTGGCAGACCATTTGAAAATGGAAACTTCAAATTTTGATATGTTATTCTTGATAGTATCAGAAGCATATATCTCTCAGGGCAGACCGATCTCGCGGTTGCTTTGGCACGGCAGACCGAAAAACACTTTTTCCCGCGCAAATTTACCTGTGTCTAGTATATACGTAGTAGACGGAATGAAGGGATTTTTGTTTTCTGTTTCTTCTTCCTAATTTATTACTGTCGTATTCTTTCTCTTTCAACGCTTTTTGACGGCAAAATTGATATACATTAAGAAAAAAACCAATATGATAATGTTTTAAATTTGAACGAATTTGAATTCATTTGATTAAGATAGTAATAATATTATTAACAGTTTCGATGCATATCATCACTCTATATAGTGCATAATTAACATATATGAATTTTTAACTCTCCGAGATTATTTTTTCCACTTTTTCAAACGAAAAACACTTATTTCCGCACAAATACAACAGTGTGTTATATATCGCCACATACGGAATGAAGAAATTTTCGTTCACAATTGCTCATTTCACATAATTATGAATTTTCAGTTCTTTGAGATAATTCTTTCTATTTTAATCTTTTTAGATTTTAATAGAATATCCAATATTATTTTATATATCTTCAGTAAGTAAATTATTAGATTTGATTTCCCATTGTATCATCGTGTCGAAAATGATTCTGAATTTCCTACCATTTTATTGCCTCTTCATTCATCATCATTCGTTTTATTGAAATTATTTTCATTCAATTTACGTTCGCTGTTCTCTAGTAGGTACCTACCTCTAGTTCCCCCTTACGTTTTCTAATTTCAAGTGCACTTCGTAGTCTAAACAAAACATAAAACATGATATTTATGTTATTATATCCATTTGATTCAGAAGATGATAACACAGAAATGGGATTATGAATATCTATTTGAATTTTTCACTTTTTATTACCGCTGTTTTATAATTAAAATCGATATTTTTATTTATTATGAATATTTCAGTTCTATGAATTGTCAGTAAATATATATCTTGAAAAGAAGTTCTTAATATTTGTGATCGAGCGATGCTGCTATCTGCAGTTTAGCGTAACCGGCAAATCCCTCTGCCTTGGAAGTCAAATGCTGGAAAAAAGTAAAAAGTGAAATACTACCAAAAATAACATAGAAATTTCAAATTTTCTTAAATACATATTAAATAAATTTGTGTGAATTTCAAATATTAGTGTCAGGTTGGTTTTTTCTTTATGTGTGCCAATTTTGTTGTCGAAAAGAAATGAAAGAGAAGATCGAAAAATGAAAGAGAATACGAGAATAGTAAGTATATTATGAAGGAGAAAGAGAACACAAAAATGTTTCTATTCTATATACGACGTATATATATTGAAAACTGTTGTATTTGCAAATAAGTGTTTTTCTGTTGAAAAATAATCTCAAAGAGATAAAAATTCATATCAGTTATGTGAAATGAGAAATTATGCAATTTATAGAGTGATCACATAGGTACATCGAAACTATTAATATTATTATCTAATCAACTGAATTCAAATTTGTATAAATTTAAAACATTATTATCATATTGGTTTTTTTCTTAATGTATATCAATTTTGCCGTCAAAAAGCGTTGAAAGAGAAAGAATACGACAGTAATAAATTAGGAAGAAGAAAGAGAAAACGAAAATCCCTTCATTCCGTCTACTACGTATATACTAGACACAGGTAAATTTGCGCGGGAAAAAGTGTTTTTCGGTCTGCCGTGCCAAAGCAACCGCGAGATCGGTCTGCCCTGAGAGATATATGCTTCTGATACTATCAAGAATAACATATCAAAATTTGAAGTTTCATAAAATATGTCAAAAAGAAGTTTTTTTCTCCATTTTCAAATGGTCTGCCACAAGAAAATAACCGCGGGAATGGTCTGCCCTTTCGGTTTTGAGTAGGTATAATAATATATTTCAACATATCAAAACGGCAGCTTTCATAAAATATGTCTTTTTTCCCCCAAAATATCACACCTATTATGGCTGCGCAGTACCAAACCTACCGCGACTTCGCTAAACCAAGTCCCATTTCATGTATAGTAGGTGCAACTCCCTCACTGAGAAAATTTTGGGCTTTCATAAAATATGTGTCGTCAGATGTTTACTGGCTCTTAGACTATAACCTTATCTGGGCTTTATATTCATTACTGCCTTCATCACTTCACTTTTGAAGGCATTTATCAGAAAAAATATCACCTATAATAGTTACATTGAACTTGATATTACTTTAGCGCCTAAATATCAGATTATCGTAAGCTTCGAAACTTTAAAAAAATATTTAATATGCAACTGTTGACATTATTCTTCTAATCATCACTAATAAGTTATATGTCCTAATTTCAAGAATAATTTGATTTTGAAAATGAACTGTATTATTGTTCATCCAATTTATCATTTTCATCATTATTATCGTATTTGAATAAGCATATTTCTTCTCAATCTTTAATGTATGTTATTGCGTTATTATTGCTGAGACTAAATAATTGGGTGTTTTGGGTAAGGTCCGTTCTCTAAACGCAAACGTCGAGGTTGAAAAGAGATTGAGAATGATTAACAAACACCCTCAAATACGATTCGTAAAATGATTTACATGGCATATATAATGGAACAAAAATTATGTAGGATCATTTTCATTCGTGAAGAATTTCCCCTGTAGGGGTATTGAACTCCTGACCCTTCCATCCCCAGATCACCACCCCTACCTTCGCCCCTGCAAGACACTGGACCAGAAAATCATTTATCAAGTCTAATTGTCTGATTCTTTCTCTTTCTCTCTTCGGTCTTTTGTCCTCGGTTGAAAAAATTGGCTCTTGTAGTAGGTGGAATGGAACTGCAATTTTTATTTGATCTCATTTGAAAAAATAATTGAAATAATAATGAACTTGAAATAGAAATAGAATGTATTTCAAGATATTTTATACATTAATTTGGAAATATCTTCATTTGAAAATAATGAATTTGTATTAAGATCTGTGAGAAAGCATTCTCAAATCCAGTGTGAATAACATAGTTGAAAAATTAAAATAATAGTTTATTTTGAAGCATATATAAACTGAAGTTGTTCGTATAGTAGCAGAGTATTTCATTTCATTGAATTGATAAATCTGATTTCATTGAAGAAAAATGTAAAAGAATTACATTGACAATAATCACTATAAAATAATATATATAGTTTTCATTGATTTGATTGTATTATTCAATTTTCGTAGAATCCAGTTCATTAAATTATATAGCGTGTTTCGGATTTAAATTTAACGTTCCAGTGACAAAATCTAGTATATTCATTCGTGTAGTATTGGCAATATTATCATTATTAGATATATTAATTTTGTGCGATGATTTGATTTGTAATTATGCGTTAACTACCATTTAATGAAAAAATGTAAAATGTTAAATGAATTTGTATTAAGATCTGTGAGAAAGCATTCTCAAATCCAGTGTGAATAACATAGTTGAAAAATTAAAATAATAGTTTATTTTGAAGCATATATAAACTGAAGTTGTTCGTATAGTAGCAGAGTATTTCATTTCATTGAATTGATAAATCTGATTTCATTGAAGAAAAATGTAAAAGAATTACATTGACAATAATCACTATAAAATAATATATGTATAAATTAATAACATATGTATAAATTCATAACAAAGTTCGGAAATTAACATTATATTGAATGGTCATTTCCAAAATATAGGAATCAAGTTGAATACGATTTGAAGGTAAAGTAAAATAACTAACTAACTTATTATTGATTAAGTACAAAAGTAGTCGACGCAGATTCGTAGAAAATCTACATAGATTTTGAGACTCGTACATTTCAAAGCATTTGTTATATTTTGAGTTATAGTTTATCAATCACTGATTTATGAAAAGAGAGGAATATGTCACCTACCAAACAGAAAAAAAATTTTTTGTTGAAGAACATTCCCATAAATATGTAGGTACTTGCTTTGCAGTTCAGTTGAAATTTATTCTTGAATAGAACTCAAGAAAAATAGACTTTGTTTTTGCGGCTGCAGTTTCGTGGTAGTATTACTATATTTTAAAGCACATAAATGTAACCAAAAACCATGTGCTTGAAAATATGTGATACTACGGAACTGCAGTCGCGAATTAATAAATATAGTACCTACTAACAAACGAAATGTTGAATTATTCTCTATTTTGAGTACTTATGGGTTGCTTGTCACAATGTAGCTAACGAATCTATAAGTTATTTATTCTTGAATTCAAGTTTTTCTAATTTCAGAAAAGATTTACTATTTTGTGAATCGAAAGAACTAAGTTGAAACAAAATTGTATAAAATAAAGTACTTATTGTTATCATTTGAATAATTATCAATATATTATTTTCTAAAGTAAAATCTAGATTAATGAATTATCGAATTTTATGCTTTGCTGCCATCTATTGACGAGTAGCGGAACCGTATTGTACTCAACCCTTGAGATTTAAACTTTCTTTATTCAACACCATATAGGAGGATTCTGTTTCGTTTGCAGTTTCCTTTATTAATAGTTCTACCTGTATTTCGGCTGTGGAGCAATATAATAGATCCCGTTTTTTTTGCATGAAAAAATGAATAGGGGATATGAATACATTTATTTGCCTCCTGCAGGTCGATTTTTTTTAGTATAGGTATAGCACTTTTTCATTACTTTATTCCCAGGTGTTCTTTATGTTTTTCTGTTTTAATTGGTATAGGTATCCACTTGAGAAATCCCTCTCGATTGTTAGTAGTGAGTAGATAGGAAGATAGGTACCTATTATTCATTATAAATAAGTATATGTACATACCTACTTTGTGAAATTGAAAACAAAATAACAGGTACATATAGTTCAATATAACTTTATACAATTTATACTATAGAAATATATAAATAACTTATACTATATATAAGATATTAAAATAAATTAAACTCTTGGCTTAATGTTTCACGATTTATTTAACAATATGTATAGTCAACATGTTTCGAGTGTTAGCTCATTTTCAAGACTGACGCTGACTGATTTCGAATTCAAGACTGACAATGACTGATTTCGAAGCTAACGCTCGAAACATGTTGACTATACATATTGTTAAATAAATCGTGAAACATTAAGCCAAGAGTTTAATTTATTTTAATATTCAATTATGTTTCACCAAGAGTTAAGCGAGAATTCAATCTCATTAATATATAAGATAGTTTAAGATGTTTATTTTGAATGTTGTGAGCAATAACAGGCTTCTTTTGATATGAAAAACTTTATTCTCTGTCAAAACTAGATTTGACAAAGTTGCGATATACAACGAAACATCAACGAGAATAAAGTTTTTCGTATTAAAAGAAGCCTGTTATTGCTAAAAACATTCAAAATACTTGTAAAAAAATAATAATATATATATATATATATATATATATATATATATATATATATATATATATATATATATATATATATATATATATATATATATATATATATATATATATATATATATATATATATATATATATATATATATATATATATATATATATATATATATATATACATATATATATATAAATATTCAGTGTTTAATTTGGATTGCTGCCCAGAATAGGAAAATGAGTTACCCCTTTGGTACTTTCCAAGCTTTCGAAAATGTTCATTTTCTTGAATGTATATATACAATATTAACAGTTTATGTAACAAGGAACTATTGAAAATTTTTCTTACAATTACTGTGAAGTTATTCCAAATGTACATTTATTCTTCAATTTTAAAACTAAGTATTCTCAAATTCAATTTCAAAGTTGGAAAAACAAATGTACCTTCGGATTATCTTCACAGTAAGAAAAATTTTCAATACCTAGTGCCTTGTTACATAAACTGTTAATATTGTACAATTTAAGAACTGAAGAAGAAAATAATCATTTTTCTAAGCTGAAAAATACTAAAGAAGTAGGTAACTCATTTTCCTGTTTTGGACAGCAATCCCAATTAAACACTGAATTTGATCTTTGGTTTGACAGATTAACAGGTTGAATGTCATTTCGTCGCAAAATTCGCACTATGTATAGAACTTGACGAATTTTGTATCGAAATAACATTCAATCTGTTTTTAAACCCAATAGGACAATGAGATCGCTATTAAAAAGCTTCAAAGATCAAATTCAACAGAGACAACAGTGGTGCAGCGGGGCGTAAACGTGAAAGACCTGGGTTCGAATCCCACTCGAGTTCCAAAAACTTTTGGATGTAACTTCGATTCTCAATTTTCACTATACATATATATATATATATATATATATATATATATATATATATATATATATATATATATATATATATATATATATATATATATATATATATATATATATAAAACTCACATAGGTACGTACACATATGCACCTATCTATAGTTACCTATACCAATAGACACATTGATGTAATGTAGGTACATTCTGTTCAGGTATCAACTAAAACAATATCTATCAACACGAAGTTTTGCAGTATTACAATAAATTTCTGTTCTAATTTGTAAGGTGATTGTAGTTTTACTCATAGATGAAGGTTTTCAGTCTGAACTGCAGTCTTTGGTTTGGAAGTATTTTCTCCGTTGCTTTTCTCAATTGACTATAAATACTGAAAAAAACAATCCCAGGTTTCTGCAGATTATTGAACATTTCGAGAAGATTTCATAAGATCAATGTGAAATTATCGCATTGGATTTTCACACAATGATGAAATTCTTGTGGAAACAGTATACTCAAATGAATGGAACCAATTATAAATGGTTATATCTGTACTCTACTATTATATGGATACCTAACAGCCTTTTCTCAGTTATATTATCAATTGATCCTTTATATCTTCCATTATGTTTCGACAAAAACATCAAATATGGCAGTCTATTAATACTACTGAATAGATATCCCCCTCACTGTTAAACAAAGGGTAAAATCAACTGACGAAACAAGGCAGTTCTCAAAAATCTTCCCATACCCTTAAAAACCATAATGGATGAAGGTATAATCACCCACTCAGCCTTCACATACCCTTGGGCTGTCAGGAAACCGATATTTCTACTATTTCAACTCAGTTCGTCTAAGATGAAAGCTTGATTTTATAAGCGCCACCCTTAAGGGTTGTCTAGGTAACGCGGCAGCCAATGGAAACGAACTGTTTGCATCTTACGTCGCCTAGTTTTCTAATATGACTTAAGAGGGTATATGTAAGGTTGAAAATGGCATGAGATAGGGTAATTTTTCAAGGGCCAGAGGGGCGAGGCGTAGGTATAAGGAGTGGTTTGTATTAAAGGTGCGAGGGGAAAGGTTCAAACGCGGCTTCGATGCTGCAAAGGCTTAGCATAGCTGAAATAGAGAATTTTAAGGGTGGCGACCTCGGCTACAGGGTAGCATTGAGGAACTCGAGGAAATATATGAGCACATGTGATGTAGACATTTTTCGCCTTATAATCTATTTCACATATTTATATATAAAAGAAAATAATAAGACGTCTATTCGAAAAATTGTAATCAGTCAAAAATGCTTCCCATTATTCTTTAGAGGAAAAGTGCTATCAAAAGAATATTAAAAGCGTTGACACACTCAATGAAAGCACAAGGCAGACTGTTTCGTTCTACAAGGAAAGCATACGTTTTGCTACGACACCAAAGAAAAGTCGGGGACCTCCAAACACCTTCCTATGACAACAAAGTGAAGAAAGAATACTACTACACAGATAGGAATCGATGGGACTGCCATTTGACGTAATTGCAATGAGTGAAGCGCTTATATTGAAACGAAACAAATAAATTTTTCAATGTAAGATACAACAAGAATATTTAGATTTAGTGCTTTCTCGTTTTTTTTTTTCTGATAGAATAAGAACTACAATTTGAGTATTTTATTTAAAGAGTCTGCTTTTAAGGCGAATTATATCCCTTTCTAACCAGGTGAGTTAATTGAATTGAGTAACACAAAATGAAAATAAAATATTTCAAAATGAAATATATGAAGGTGAAGTTTTATTGTACCATCAAAAATGAGAAAACTGTGAATGCAATATTTTTATGGGACTTTACCATTATAAACAATTTTGATCAGTCAGTAATGGCTCCGCCTCTTTCTGTGACGTCTACAATTAGGTAGTCCATACAAAACATCTCTCAGATTATACAAACACCTGGTAACGAATGTTCACATCTCTTCACCAACAGGTTTCTATTAAATTGTAACCTGTTTGGCAAATACTATCATTTGATGTCTTTACATGTCAATAAGCAAATATATACATGTATATATATATATATATATATATATATATATATATATATATATATATATATATATATATATATATATATATATATATATATATATATATATATATATATATATATATATATATATATATATATATATATTATATAATTAAAATATGTATATTTGTAATTCATGTAATTTCATTTCAGTGTACTCCTGATGATTCAATAAAAAGCTTCTTTGACTCACCTTGTGATAATCTGCGAATATACTCGTACATTTATACACAGTTTATATATATATATATATATATATATATATATATATATATATATATATATATATATATATATATATATATATATATATATATATATATATATATATATATATATATATATATATATATATATATATATATATATATATATATATATATATATATATATATATATATATATATATATATATATATATAAAACTGTGTATAAATGTACGAGTATATTCACAGATTATCACAAGGTGAGTCAAAGAAGCTTTTTATTGAATCATCAGGAGTACACTGAAATGAAATTACATGAATTACAAATATAAAAGGAACACATCACAGAACATACAGATTTAGAGTCTCAGGACGTTTAAAAACCAACAAAGATACACTGTGTATGTACCGCACGACCAAGTGATGGTTA
This sequence comes from Henosepilachna vigintioctopunctata, assembly GCA_030704895.1. Lineage (NCBI taxonomy): Eukaryota > Metazoa > Arthropoda > Insecta > Coleoptera > Coccinellidae > Henosepilachna > Henosepilachna vigintioctopunctata. The sequence goes on along the minus strand of JARQZJ010000134.1, from coordinate 2,448,114 downwards.
TTTATATATGGCACGACCAAGTATGTGGTTATTTTACATACTCTTTATGATTCGGCAATAGATGTAACTGAGCTGGTCCGTATAAGTTTTATAATTAACACAATTTTTGTTTTTCATTATATGACATTTCAGAAAAAGTCTTGTTTTATAATTGTTTAATTTTATTGACAATAAGATGTTTATTATTGACCTGCTGGTCATTTACGTGGAAATTATTGACCAGCACAACGTTTATAAAACAAGACATTCTATGGAAATGTGTCATATACCTAATGAATAACAAAAATTGTGTTAACTATAGAACTGATACGGGCCAACTCAGTAAAAACCATTGCCGAAATATGATCCTTTTTATGAAAAGTATGTGAGTAGTCGTGAGGTACGCACAGTGTATCTTTGTTGATTTTTTAACGTCCTGAGTCTCTATATCTGTATGTTCTATAATGTGTTCCTTTTATAATTTTAACTCTTATAATTTCTTATTATTATAGTATAGTCCTGATGAAGTCGCAAATTAACAGTGACGAAATATTGAGTCAACGAGAAGATGAGAGTATTTTCACATATAGATTTTCAGTATCAGAGGAATATTTCTGGTTTAGCATTCGCCTCGGAAGTTTTAGTCTTCTTCACCATGAGGAAACCTCTGAAACCTCTGAAAGGTCGAGTTTTATGCTTATCCAGAATATGTATATTAATTGGTTTATGTGTGTGAAATTGAAGGTAGATCTGGAAAAAATGAGTTTTGAGATGTGATGTTTGGTGATTGTCGTGTATTCATTTTATGAGTGTTATTTGTAAGGTTCATTAAATCGTTGTAGGTAGGATTAAGATGATTAATGTCTGTTCTTTCATTTACTGTGTTTTCCAAATTTTTACGGATGTGTTACATTTCTAAAACTTCTCTACATTTTTTGTCGTTTTCAGTTGCTAAAATTTAAATTCAATCTAAATTTACGACATGAAACACTTGAAGAAGTTCGTACTCCTCTCATGAAAAATAATTACCCATTAAATTTGATAAACAAAATCATGAAAAACAGAATTGAGAAATTATATAATACTTCACATTAAAAAAATGTAAATCCAACGGAAATAATTACATTCCCCTGCCATATATTCCAAAATTGAGTGCATTTGGAATTGAGATACATTTCTAAACTATTAAAACCTTATAATTTAATAATATGTCATATTTCTTTCATTTACAGTGTTTTCCAAATTTTTACGAATGTTTAGCATTTCTAAAATTTCTCAACATTTTTTGTCTTTTTCAGTTAATAAAATCTTTGTATTTTTATAATCAAAATCGTGTTTTTCTGTTATTTTATGCTTATGAAAGGCTGTTATTTGAGCTTTTGCGTATTTATGCTTTTTGTTTCTCTCTTCTTCATATAATTATATATATATATATATATATATATATATATATATATATATATATATATATATATATATATATATAAATATAAATATTGATATATATATATATATATATATATATATATATATATATATATATATATATATATATATATATATATAAAATATTTATCAGTAAATTTTTCATTAAATCATAATTGTTATCTGTAAATTCATCAAATTTGAGAAATTGTATAAGAATCAACTGATAAGTGATAATTCAAAAAGAAAAACAAATTGAAAAAACAAAAACTATCTTTGCAACATACCGACTCTCATTTTAACATCAATTGACTTGATATTTTGAGAGAGTTCAGACAAGAAGAACATCTCAATTCTCTTGGAATTGTTCTTCATTGAATTATAGTTGAAATTCAAAATTACTAACGAAACACTTACTCCTGCTTTCAGTAACAAATTCCACATTTTTATAATATCATGTACACAAAAATGAGCACAGCTTTATTCAGTTCATAAAATAGTTTTCATATTTCTTCATAGATAATACTCAAGCCTGTCAATGGCTATCATTTTACTCCTCAGTCCACCCCTGAATACATCCTTGGCGTTACCCTTACTTGGGTCAGCTTTGCCGAGATTGAATTTCTAATATACGTTCTGTTTTTGATTAAATTTATGGTAGTTTTAGTCATGGGGTTAAAGTAGGAAATTTTAGTTTGTTTAAATTGGGAAACTTTGCCAGTAATTATAGTTCGTGCATTATTCTTAGGGGTCCATCATTTTCTCGCTCCTCTACCAAGTTAGATAGAGAAGTGAAACCAAAAAGCGGTAATACTGTTCCTCTTATTCGACTTTATTCGGTCCTTTGTTGGATATCTGGGCGTTATGGTACAGAAAATGGATAACGAATAGATCCTCGGAACTTTATGAAAGCAGGGCTCGAGTTAACATAGACCTTTTTGTAGCATATTACATCGTTAAACTCCGTATCAGATAATTCACGAGTTGAGCTTTCGTGAGACGTACCTACCCAACTATGTGACAACTCGATGACGGAATATATATATATATATATATATATATATATATATATATATATATATATATATATATATATATATATATATATATATATCTTACTAAAAAGTTTTGTCTTCTTCCTGACCTTTTTGATCTATAATATTTCTTTACTGGGTTGAGGTCAAGATCAAAGAAAGAACAAAACAAGAGAGTATTTTTGATGAGATGTAAGAGTTTAAATATTATTCCAAAATTTTTGAGATTAAAAAAAAAAGGATCAATCGTTTTCTGGTTATTGTAGAGAGAAATATCAGCATTTCTTAAAAATATTCTATATAAATATTCAAAATCTACATATAAGTAACACCTATTCTCAAATAAACCAAATTAATAAAGAAACACAAAGTTTGAAACAAAGAATAGATAACACATTTGATGAAACATACACATCTACCTTTTATCAATCCGTAACTAACAAATGAAATGAAATTTTCCGTAAAATTAAAATGAAACACATTAAGAAAATTGATATTCTCCTAAAGAGAGATACACAATTAGATAACAACAAAATTCCAAAAGACATTCCTAATCAAAATTGGATAACCAACCTGACAAAAATTAAAATTCCTGATAATGTCCAATATTTCCTTAGCTTAGGTGACAAGTTTTCAATACAATACAAAACAATTGATTATCATGACATCATAGCTAATATTGAAACTGTTATAGTGAATAAAACTCAAGAACAAAAAACGGAAATTCGGAATAAAATATGCAACATCATCACAAACTTCAAAAATAAATTGAAAAACCAAAATAGAAAGAATAAAAACAGATACAAATATTATATCAAGAAAACTAACTGTTTCCTAAAACAAAATCCTGAAATTATGATTTTAAACGCCGACAAATGCAAGAAAACGGTCAACAAATCATCAATAAAAATGACTATATAAATAAGATGTCAAAATTACTTGAAGATGAAAATACATACAGAAAAGAGAAAATTGATCCTACACTGAATACTCATCTTGCTTTGAATAAAATGATCAATACTTGGTTTAATAAAAAATTCATATCCAAAGAACTGAAAAATAAACTGATATGCCATAACGGCCATTCTCCATATATCTACGGCCTTCCAAAACTACATAAACATGATGTCCCTCTCCGACCCATAGTAAATACATTAAATTCCCCCACTTATAAACTTTCAAAATACCTCTCCGAAACAATATCTAAGATTATTGGTCAAACACCAACTTTTGTAAAGGATTCCTGGGACTTCTGTAACTTCATAAAAACACAAAAAATACCTAACAACTTCATTCTTGTTTCCTTGGATGTTATTTCGTTGTTCACAAACGTACCAACGCAGTTATCAATAGAAGTGATAGACAAAAAATGGAGTTTATTAGAACCCCATACCACGTTACTAAAAACAGAGTTCATAAATGGTGTCAAGTTTTGCTTAAACTCAACTTACTTCTACTTTAATAACAAATTCTACACACAAGTATTCGGAACACCCATGGGCTCACCCATCTCATCCACTATTGCTAATCTTGCATTAGAAGAAATAGAGAACAACATTATTCCTAAACTCACTTTTAAACCGTTATTTTTCAAAAGGTACGTTGATGACTGTATAACGTCTATTCCAAAGGAGAAAATAAATGAAATACTTGAAAAGTTTAACTCCTTCAATCCACGTTTACAATACACAATTGAAGTTGAGCAAGAAAATTCTTTGAACTTTTTGAATATAACAATACAATATAATAAAAAAGGCGACATTCAAACTAATTGGTTTAATAAAACAGTGTGGCCCCAAAGATACTTAAATTATTTATCAGAAGTGCCAGGAAGTTACAAAAAAAATGTTGTGAATAACCTAACAGATCAAGCAATTAAATTGTCGCATCCTTCCCATAGACCTCAAAATCTAAAAAAAGTGAAAGAAATATTAAATAAAAATAATTACCCTCTATATTTTACTAAACCCATAATAAATAAAAAAATCCATCAAATTTATAACACAGAAGCCAACAGAAAAAATGAAACGAATAAGGAAAATGTAAGATATGTTGGAATCAATTTTGTACCAAATTTATCACAAAAAATTAAAATTTGCCTTGAAAAATATGACATCAAAGTAGCACATAAACCGAATAATTATACAAAACATTTTTTTACTAAGTTAAAACCAAAAGTTGATAAACGAAACACCACACATTCCATTTACAAAATTAAATGTACTGATTGCAATGCTAGTTACATCGGAAACACAAAACAGTATATACACAAGAGAACAATCGTTTTCAATACCTATATACAGTTAATAATATGTCTTTTTTTCATTGATAAAAAATTATTAGATAATAGAAAAAAGCCGTTAGTATCAGGACATCATGACTAAGTGATTCAGATGTGCGAATAGTTAGTTATTCGAAAAAAGTGGGTTAAAATGCCATTATGATATACTTACAGAAAAAAAAATGAAAAACCAAACTGAAGAAAATTTAGTGGACGAAAAAATATGGACAAGAAAAACAGAGGCAGTTGAAAGATTAAACATCACGTTATTGATGAAGCTACTGAAGTTGAAAACTCAACGAAGATTTGATTATTCTGTTTCAATTAACCGGTGATTTTATGTCTTTGATTTTTATTATGTAGGTAAGTATATAAGTATATATAGCTATTTTTCGCATATGATGTTGACAAATATTTGAATTATGAAATAAATTGTAGGATGAAAATTTCAATTTTTTTATTATGTGAAGAATAAATTAGGAACGCTGGCAACTTGATCATAAAGTACTTTGGTCAAGAAAGGGTGTCAATCACTTTCAAGTTTTAACCGATCCCTCGGGGCGGCGGAAAAGCTGACCTTCACATCGGCCAGCTTTAGCAAAACTTACGCAGCATTTCTGTATCCCTTAGAATATATTTACACTAGGTATATCATTTAGCACAAGGCGAAGTCTCTTAATTTCGATGCCAATATATTAGATGTACCTATCGTATTCAATCCAGTGTGTAATTTATATCAATGAAAATTGAATAAGGAGGTAAATGAATGTTTTTTTTGGATAGTATATTTCCTATTTCTCTAAATTGAAATTTCTTAATAAAATTCGAATGCTCAGATAATGAAATGTTTTGAACCTAATAACACTCTTTCAAATACAACTCTTATATATTAAGGAACAGTAATGAGTTGAAACTGAATTTCTTCAATCCATTTTTGACTAGTTTAGTCAGAAATGGATTGTTATATATCCATTAGCTCGAAAAAGCGAATAAAAGTGATTAGTTGTTCAAAATATATCTGTATGAAAAGTAATCTCGAAGGAATTGTAAAGCAGCAATATTTTCATTAGATAAATTGATAATATTGAAACTGAAAGTACCTACTTTAAGTCCAGCTATAACAAAATTAAAAAGCTTTTCCCTACAAATATTATATTGAGGATTTTATTAAACCTCATCGGTATCAAACAACTAACCGAAATCAGAAAATCAGTTGAGAAATGAGAGCCAAAATGTTTTGAACCTGTTATTATTCCTTCAGTAAAACGATTGCATTCGAACAAGAAGATGTAGGTACTTCGAGACGACCGTCATGCATATTAATTTTAATATTTGAGAATTTTTTTACTAGGAATATCATTTTTTTTCATGTATCGATCTCATCAATGTTTTATTCTTCAATTACCAAATTATTCAGGTAATTTCAGAAAGACGACGCTTTATTTAGAGGGAGAGATATATTTTCAATAACCTTCTTTGGATCGAGAGGAATTTACGATTGTTGATAAGAAAAATGAAGCTTGTTTAACTCTTGTGTTATTTAGAACCTAATCATTATAATTTTTCTTTGCTAAAATTATGATTACTTATATCATTTATGAACAGAACCGTAGATTAAAGAATGTAAATGAACAAAGAATAAAAGTGGGCTTTCATATTGCACTAAGAAGAATATCATCACGTCAGAAAACATGAGCCAAAAGGTTCAATAATCTGATCCATAGTGGATCAAAATTTATTTGATGCAGATTTATTTTATAGTTTGTTTCTATAAAATCTTAACAGATCTTGTAAAATCTGTGTATATACTGAAAGAAATTATTGGGTGTTTGGTTCTCAAAATCGTTTATTAAAAATCTTCAGCACATTACGTTTCGGTCCATTATTAAGTTTATCAATATATTGTCATCACACGTAAACAAAAACAATAGGTACTTATTACTACAATATGAAACAATATTCAAATGAAGAAAAGTCCAATAATTTCTCTTTTCTAATAAATTATGTTACTTTTCAATCGAAACGATTTCGTTCACATTCGGACAGAGACTTTCAATCTGAAAGTCTCGAAGTCTGAAAGTCTTGAAGTAGGCTCTTATGCGAAGTTGTTGGGTGTATTTGTTGAGAGGAATCTTGGTTGGGGAATGCATTGTGAATCGGAATCAAAAAGACTCCATACAGTCACATATGCGCTGAAAGCTAGTAGAAATAGAGTACCTAGATATAGCACATTGAATATTGTATATTTTACGAATTTTCAATGAATTATGCCATATGAAGTCATTTTCTGGGGGGCAGCCATCAAGCTGAACATGGGTTCATCACTCAGAAACTGGCTATAAGAATAATGTTTTGTATGAAATACAGAGAATCTTGTAGAGGCATATTCAAAAGGCATTAGATTCTAATAATGCCTGGTTTGTATATGTATAAAATTTTGTCATTTTCATTCAAAAACAAATCCTTTTATCGGATTTATATAAATGTGAATACTATTAGAAGAATGATTGAGTACTTGTTACCTGTTCACAGGCTATCGAGTACTGTAGTAATTTCTATATGAGCATGAAACTATTATTCGCGAAAAATAAGAGATATTAATGAATTCAGACTTTTCAAGAGAGAATTACTCACAATGTTAATTCAGTGTTAACCATATTCTGTTCCTGAGTTCATACACTTTTGTCGAAAATAGCATAGGGTGTATCTTAGGGTTAATGTGATGTCCTGCATTCAATTGTTTGCAAATAATTTTTTGACTAATTTTCATTTTGTTATGTACAATTCTGGAAATAAAGACCCATTATTATTCTTATTATTAACATCAAAGGTATTTGATTTATAATGCGAACTAAGATGCATTTCTAAGGTGCTCGTGAATATTTTGAACATCTCACTAACATCTCAATTCATCTTTTTGATACTAAAATTGATACTAAGGTACATGAACAAATGCAGAAATGTGTGAATGAAGTGCTCGAGTTCGGGTTGAAATTGGATTGTGTTTTTATTGGTTGTGAGCTTCTCGCTCTAGCAAGATGTATTAATTTGAATACATTCGAAAAACAGGTGTTAGGTACATGTGTAACTGATGCATATGTTAATTTTACCATTGTCTTGTCTTGGGATGTGATAAATTTCACAGTAAACCTGTCGGTATTTTAACCATCGTAAATTTTAGACAGACTAACTTTGCAGGATATGTTTATTGAGTAATTTCAATGCATCCAGCTGATTCTATTTTTTCATTGAATTTATTCGGAAGAAAGTAGTAATGCCCTTATTTTCAAGTTGATTCTTTGAAAAATGTCCATTTTGGTGAGCAGCAAAATATTTTTCATATTTGTACCATTTACTAAGGCATCTCTTTGGGCTAAAAATTATATTTGCATAAAAAAATATATTTCATTCATATTCCTCACTTTTAAATGGAAATAAATGAAAGACGATGTATGAGCTATGACAATACTGTGAATTCGAAAAATTAAAACTGCGTTGAAATCATTGAAACTCACACAATCAGTTAGTGCGTGTTCAGAATATAATGCTTGAGATTTATTTGTAATGAAAGAAAATATGATCATATAATAACACCTCAATTTGCACAAATTTATTGGTCGAAAATGAAATATATGTTTGAATTAAATTTTCTAATATTGATGAGGAAATTTGCTCACAGTTAGACACAATATTCTTACAATGTCACATCATTCCTCTGCTTTGTTTCAATGAAGTTTCACTTGAAATTTAGACAAATTAATAATGATTCTATGGCAAAATTTTTTTCAGTAATGGAATGACGTTAAGTCATTCCATTTCTGAATTGATTCCGTCTTTTACTCTGAATCAACTTTTCGAAAGGCAATCGTGCACATATTTAATACTTTTCACTTTGTTCATGCTCTTTTCTTCTTGCATTTTGTTCCTTGTTTTCTAGTTAAATGTTAGCACTGAGCTAATTTTTGCCTCAATGGTGCAAATATTGTTTATGCACATCTCTTTATTTATTAAGACATTTTATTTTTATTATAAAGAAACGATAATTCAAGTAGCTGATAATATTGAAACTATAAGACTCAACTTGGGACGTGAAAGTATTTTATAACAAGTGTATTCCAAAACTTAGATGTAATACTTCACTTATATACTTCAATTGCAAATTAGAGATTTTGAAATTATTCCGATAAAAAAAGTCGAAATTTCGAAGTTTTAGCAATAACAGGCTTTTTTTGATATGAAAAACTTTATTTTTGTTGACGTTTCGTTGTTATATTACAACTTTGTCTACAAAATATAAAAAATACGAAAATGAAGTTTTTCACATCAAAAAAAGCCTGTTATTGCTAAAAACTTCCGAAATAAAATATCTTAAACAGGCAATAAATCAATTCAAGAAGAAATATATTCATATATATATATATATATATATATATATATATATATATATATATTTAAATATATATATATATATATATATATATATATATATATATTCAAATATATATATATATATATATATATATATATATATTTAAATATATATATATATATATATATATATACCTATATATATATATTTATATTATTTTGAATGTTTTTAGAAATAACAGGCTTCTTTTAATATGGAAAACTTTATTTTTGTTGACATTTTTGTTCAAGTTCGACTGCTGAATTAATTAATTATTTCATTAGTTTTGACAAAGTTGTGATATACAACGAAACGTCAACAAAAATAGAGTTTTTCATATTAAAAGAAGTCTGTTATTGCTAAAAACAAATTTCAAATATATATATATATATATATATATATATATATATATATATAACGAATAAAAAATTTTCTTGCGGTGAAAAGTACAAACGTAATTCTTGGTTTAGCTCGCAACTCAATTGGAAGCAGCCGCTGACACGTGTTTCGAGCTTATTGGTTCTCCTCAGAACGGCATAGCCAAGTTCAAGGTATACGAACCTGGAGATGGAATCAACAATAAAAGAACACACCTGCAAAGGAAATCTAGCAGAGTCTAACGTGGAGGCCTAGCAGTGGAGAATTCCTTTGCAAGTGTGTTCTTTTATTGTTGATTCCATCTCCAGGTTCGTACACCTTGAACTTGGCTACGTCGTTCTGAGGACAGCCAATAAGCTCGAAACACGTGTCAGTGGCTGCTTCCAATTTGAGTTGCGGGCTAAACCAAGAATTATATTTTTGTCGTATATATATATATATATATATATATATATATATATATATATATATATATATATATTTTTATCTTGAAATTGATTTATTGCCTGTTTAAGATATTTTATTTTGAAAGTTTTAAGCAATAACAGCCTTTTTGTGATATGTAAAAGTTTATTTTTGTTAACTTTTCGTTGTTATATTACAACTTTGTCAAAACTAATGAATAATTGAACTTATGAGTTACTATAGATATCAAATGTCAAACTTATTTTTTAGAAAAATCAAAGTAGTTTTTTTGTATCTTCACTCATTGATTTTCATTATCAGAGGAATATTTCTGGCTTAGCAGTCGCTTCGAAAGTTTTAGTCTTCTTCACCATGAGGAAACCTCTGAAAAACTCATGGTTCTCCAGGTGATTCTAATATATTACATATATATATATATATATATATATATATATATATATATATATATATCTAAATATGTAATTATATTTATGTAAATATAAATCACACTTATTAGAATCACCTGGCTTACTATGAGTTTTTCAGAGGTTTCCTCATGGTGAAGAAGACTGAAACTTCAGAAGCGAATGCTAAGCCAGAAATATTCCTCTGATAATGAAAATCAATGAGTGAAAATACAAAAAAACTAATTTGATTTTTCTAAAAAATAAATTTGACATTTGATATCCTTAGTAACTCATAAATTGAATTATTCATTAGTTTTGACAAAGTTGTAATATAACAACGAAACGTTAACAAAAATAAACTTTTTTATATCAAAAAAGCCTGTTATTGCAAAAATTTCAAAATAATATATATATATATATATATATATATATATATATATATATATATATATATATATATATATATATATATATATATATATATATATATATATATATATATATATATATATATATATATATATATAAATATATATACCTATATATATATATATTCACTGTTTAATTGGGATTGCAGTCCAGGATGGGAAAATAAGTTACCTCTTTTGTATTTTCCAAGCTTTCGAAAATGTATATTTTCTTCTTCAGGGCTAAAATAGTACAATATTAACAATAATACTATTACAGTAATTTTAGTAAATTAAAGATATATCTGATTGTTCTTCTGATTATTTGCTCATATTCTGATATCCTATTCACCGAAAAATCCACTCCAAATACACAAAATAAATTCATTCTCTTTTCGTTAGTTATAAAACTTTGGCCTACATTATGCAGTTTAAGAAACGCCTTTGGAAACATCTGGAAAAAATTCGCTTGAAAAGGAGAATTGAAAAATACAGTTAGTATCGTGGCTTCCTTCAACTACTTACTAAACAAGTAAAATGCAATAATATTCGAACCCAATGCATTTGGGAATACTCGTACTTATAAATTCAATGGACGATGAATCTACTCTGTGATAGTTCATATTTAAATGAGAGGTAATAATAAAAACTTGTCTAAAAATCACTGACTCAGTGATTTGTCAGAATTGTCAGAGATTTGTCAGAATCACTGTCAGTGATTTTTAGACAAGTTTTTATTATAACCTCTCATTACTCGTACTTATTTTCAAAATTCAAGAAACAAATGTACTTTCAGACTAACTTCACAGTAATTGTGAGAAAAAAATTTTCAGTAGTCCCTTGTTATATAAACTGTTAATATTTTACTATTATAGCCCTGAAGAACATAATAAACATTTTCGAAATCTTGGAAAATACAAAAGAGGTAACTTCCCGTCCTGGACGGCAATCCCAATTAAACACTGAAAATACATATCTACAATCGTGAAACATTAAACTATATATGTCTATATATATATACAACTCTTGAAACATAATTGAATATTAAAATAAATTAAACTCTTGGCTTATATTCACAATTAATCACGAAATCGTTAAGCCAAGAAACATTAAACTATATATGTATATATATATATATATATATATATATATATATATATATATATATATATATGTGTGTGTGTGTGTGTGTGTGTGTGTGTGTGTATATATGTGTAGCTAATATTAAATAAAAGCTAATATTTCACAAATTTAATAAAGACCCACTGAAATGGACTTTCATAAAATATAATAGAAAATGTATTGCTTCACATCAGCCTTGCATAAATGGATTAAATGTATGTTTGCTATTTCGAAAATATGAAAATATTGTCACCAGTTGACAGCAGTATAGGTACATGTACCTAAATATACATTTAAAATCGAAATTTTAAAATATTAAAGTAAACTTTGTTAATATCATGAAGTCAATCAGAAATATTGTTCCAGTTTAACTGGTAGAAAAATCTAAGTACATAAGTTCACATATTGAGATTTGCTAATTTAGAATTCTAGATATGCTTGATATTGAGCAGCTCCACAGGACTACGATCATACTGATATACTTGTGATACCTCATGAAGTAAAGTAGGTAGTTATTCCAAATGTTATCACTCGCTTTAATCGAAAATGAAAAATCAGTCAAAACAACTGGACGTTTCCGTAATGTTGCAGAATATCGTCGCAGATACTTGATAGAAGATATTGATAACGAGCAAATTGGTTTTCTGAGGAATTTTATTGAAAAACTTTAATTTTTTTTTCATTATTCAAGAAATTTTATGAAATATGGATAATTCTTGCACGTCATAAATTACTACTTAGTCAAAACGGAGTTTATCGATCATAATTTTCTCTTATTTCCGACTTATTAATTTTTTATATATGTGAAAATGATTCATAGATATTGTCAAATATTGGAATTTCCCCATGAACTCCATTGAACTTTCAATTTCCTATACTTCAAGTTTTTGGAAAGCCGTTATCATCGACTGAACACTTGTTGCATATTTTTCTACATATTTTCGGTTTAATTTATTCAAATAGTCATGTGAGTTTAACAAGTAAACGGTGAATTGAAAGTCTATTAAGTTAAAAATATCTAAGATAAAAAAAAATCCTTCAGCTTGTCTCGTTCTCAATGAAATAAATACCTATAAAATATCAATGTATTTTGAAAGTTATTTGTGAACCTCGAAGTGATACGAAGAGGGTTTCAGAAAAAATGAAGTGAATAGAAAATGTGCATATGATTAACTAATGTAATCTTTTCGATGTCCAGTTTACGAAGTCGTCTTTCTCACGGAGTACTTGAAATAATCTACACCAAACATGTTCAGATCTTGTCCGGACTAGATATCAGTATAATTTCATTTATCGCTTACTGAAGGGGCGAAGATACAATTACTAGCCAGTAGTAGCCAGTGGTCATTTTATGTGACCAAGACCGCATAACGGGGTTGATTCTCACCCCTTGACTTGACCAGAACTTGTTAGTTTGGTGATACAATTATAGATCTCGTACTGTTCCAAGTAAAGGTTGTGGGAAAGTTCGAATATTCTTACTTATTTGTCATACGTTGAAATTGTAATTATTGATTTATAAGCCAACACAAATTTTTTTTATAATGTATCACCTGTCGCAATGAAAAATACCTAATGAATGACACGGAGGTCTCGCTTATCTTTTGGTGAAACATTGTGTTAAAAACAATTAATTAAAAATTAACACACTTTCATACATACGTTTCGGGTGGTTAACCCGTGTAGAGTTTTGAATATATTTAGTGAAACTTAAGCCAAGTTTGTTAATTTTAATTTATTATGAAAAATATCCTTATTAATATTTTAAGTACACATAACCTATTGGAAAATGATGTAATTGATAGACTGTCTTTCATTTTAATCGAATTTGATGGAAAGTTTTAAGGCACCTCAAATTATATCTTTACAATACAAAGAGAAGAGGTGTTTTCTTGGTATTTAGAGCGCTCAAGGGTGCATACAAAGCACTAATATTCAACTTTTAGCTTCGTTGGATTTATAGCCTGTGAGAATCTCATTATAAATACTTCTGCATATATTTTTTTTAAAAAAGACAATTTTTTTGTAATTTCTTCTTTAGAATAAAATAAAATTTCCCATTTTGAAATAGGTTGACGAAGTAGTCCCACATTTCCTTTAAATAGGAATTTTTTGGAACGTCTTTTTTCATTTAGTTTTCAAAGGACATATTTCATGAGTTCACTTCAGAATGATATGAATAATAATGAAAATTTTCAATAATGTTTGTATCATCAACTTATACATTATAATTATTGATATCGAACGCCAAAATGTCATTTCCAAAAATAAATCGGCTGTTTTGCATTTTAATACTGAGAAGAATATTTCTGGTTTAGCAATCGCTTCGGAACTGAAACGGATACGATCAAAATGAATGTTTGATAGGTTTTCTTATAGTAAAGAAGAATAATACACTTCTGAAGAAAATGATATGGCAGAAACATTCAAAGATTTAAACAATTTATACAATTCAATTATTCAATAGTTTGGACAGAGACAATTCGCAAACACCAACTAAAATAGAGATTTTTCCAACCATAGCCTGCTATTACCCAAAATATCTCAAAAACTATATATACCTATATATATAAATATATATATATATATATATATATATATATATATATATATATATATATATATATATATATATATATATATATATATATATATATATATATATATATATATATATATATATATATATATATATATATATATATATATATATATACCAGGACGGCGAACTTTGTACGCCCATTTATTTTTCTCTGAATATTTTTCAAAAAGCTGGAAAGACATATTCTGCTATTTGTGCTACACTATCTTGTTTTTAATATTTATCCCAGTGTAGAATCAGGAACTTACTCAATTACGAAGGGACTGCAATACTTCCTTTTATTTCAAATCAGTCGAATTATCAAAAAATTCCTATATTAACACTTTTGATGTATTGAAAGTGATTAACCTGTCCGTTCTTTAGTTGAACGGCATGTTCCTAATTTCGTAGTAAGTACTTGTCCATATATCTTATGATTAATTATATGATATATTTGCTGGATATAAGTCAAAAAATGTTCAGAATTTAGTCCATTCCCGGAAACCAATGAATATAGCAGCTCTGGTGGCTGTACCAATAGCGTCTATTTGAAATGACTCTTCGCGTAATATTTTGTCGCATCATTGGTAGTATTTTCGTATCAATAACAATAAAACTTTGCCTTGCAATATTGAGACACTACTTTCATAGGTCCAATAGCAACTAATTTCTGTGAATTTTAATCTATTTCAACGTTATAATTGAATGCAGGTCGATAGGAATTAAACGCAACCTTTTCATATTGTTAATTTCGATTCCATCGATTCCGTTCAACTTCATTTCGCGCTGCTCGTCAGTTTGACTTGCCCTTTTTATATCGTTGACTTGCTTCATTGCAACTTAAGTTTTGCACATCTAATATCATTTTAAAAACAAAATCTCGAGTGTAAATTAAAGAAAACTATGTATTCTTCTTCAAATATACCACGTGCTATGTTAGTATCGTGTATTTTAAGTCTACTCAAATTTTCAAAATTTTATATTAAATTCAAGTTTTAATATCAGTCGTGATAGCTCTGAACTAACCGAGATGTGTGATCAGATATTCAGTTTTTTTATCCTCTTGTTGAGAATTAATAATTATTTCTTACTTATATTATTAATTAAGTATTCTAAAAAAAATAGTTAAATCGGTGCAGTCACTGACTCTACATTTTAGTTAGAAAACGTTTGTATGGGAAAAATAAATGGGCTGTTTTTAGAGTTTTCGGCAATTATTCGAATTTTTCTCGACGTAAAAACCATCCTTGGACTTCAACGAACATTTCAAAAAAAGATTTGGCAAAATTGATCCAGGGGTTGTTGAGTTATGCGCGTACCAACACATTTTGCGATTCATTTTTATATTATAGATATATTCGATTTATGAAGTTTTCCTTCATTTCTTTGATTTGTATATATATTTTTTCTTGACTGATTTTCTTGGGTTATTAAGTCTGTAGATAATTGGTGGTATATTTATATTTTCATTAATATACAGATTTTTTAACGTTTTCGCAATTAATGTCCTTTCCGCATTTTTCAGAAAAATCTTTTTTTATCCTCAGCTGAAATTTTAATTGAATACATTTTAAAATGGTATAATAAATTCGAAACAAAACTAAATTACCTTTCCCTGTACCAAGAGTGGCAAATTTTTTTCAAAAATTATATTCATTCACGAAAATACGAAATTTAGAAGGAATCCAAATTAAATATATCAGATATATTTATCATTTTCAACACATGATTTCTTTTTGTCAAACTATATCGAAAGTTGTCGGTATGCAGCCGGTGAAAATGTTTATTTGGAAATATTTCTTTCATTATGGCAAAATGTTCCTCAAAATGAGTCTCAACATCAATTTGATTTTAATGAAACAAAAATTCTTAGGAACGAACGTAATACCACAAGACCTGAAATTTTAGAGATCATCGAAATTCCGAAGAAAAGTGAAAATACGGTTAACTGAAAAGGCAGATACAAATTTGATGAGGAAATTCTACGCAAACATTTTGCCATAATAAAGGAAATATTTCCACATAACTTAAGTTCACCTGCAATTTGATATAGTTTACAAAATATAAATCATGTGTTGAAAATGATAAATATATCTAATACGATATATCTAATTTGATTTCAGTTTACATTTGAACGTGTATGACTCTCCGTCCTTAATTTCGTATTTTCTTGAATGAATATAATTTTAGAAAGAATTTGCCACTCTTGGTACAAGGAAATGTAATTTATTTTTGTTTCTCGAATTTATTATACCATTTTAAAATTTGTTTTAATTAAAATTTCAGCTGAGGATGAAAAAATTTTCTGAAGAAGGCAACATTAATTACCGACATTAAAAAATCTGCATATTTATGAAGCTATAAATACCTATACCTCCAACTATCTACAGACTTTATAACCCAAAAAATCAGCCAAGAACAAAATATTTATATATATATTTATAACATCAATATCTATTCATATCCAAAATGTTCGTTATTACACAATCAGATGAATCGATGTCGATGAATTCAAATTCAAAATAAAAATTTGATATGAAAATTGAGAGCATTTCGGTTAATTTAGGACTTATGACAGATATATTCACTATCTCAATTTATTTATAAATAAAAAATCTGAAAAATTATTATGGGCTTACAAAAAATTATCGCAATCCTTTGCAATGAAATCAAGATAAAAAAGCTATAATATAAAAATGTGGTAGGTAGGTATATCTCATTTTGCTACTGTGATCATAAAACATAAACCTGCTACTGAAACTAGAAATAAACTCCCTGAGTTTCATAACAAGTTCTACAATCTACAGAAACCCTTCTTTAAAGTGACCTTTACATTGACCACTGGTCATCTTCAACCCTTATCCTGTGAATGTAAATATCTAGTCTCGAATGGTTATCGTGCGAAAAACAACTTTCGAATGTAGCATGACAACGGGTAGTGTTATAATTTCTTCAATTGAAAACCTTTTATCAAAAACTGGATTAACGTTCTCAACCTTTATCACCCCATAAATCAGTTACACTACAATCTTTCGATTATTGTGAAACAGGTTCATTACAATTTCAGTTTTGGAATGATTTGAATTTGAAGCGATGATATAAATTATTTGAAAACATGTTTTGAGAATATGAAGGGAAGAATAGGAACCCAAAAAATGAGTTATTTCAATATAGCATAAGGTAACTGAGCAAAAATCAATGATGAATAATAAAGGAACACATGTACGACGACAGTAACGTGTGTGTTAAAACGTGTGATACATTCAATTAATTTGGGAAATTGAACATACGGTTGGCATACAAATGAAAATGTGAGAAATGTGAGATGTTTGCATTATAATGAGTAAATTGATTTATTTATATATCTGGTATTTAGGTACTTTTGCTGGGAATAATGCTCGAATAATTTTTCATAATCGGAAATTTCAATAATAATATCTTTATTAGCTACTAGCTGACCCGGCCAACAATGTTTTGCAATATAAATTATTCTAGGGAATTTTTAGTGTAAAAAAAATTACTATCTCATTGTAGTGTGTAGCTAAGGATGTGTTACAAGAGGCATGGAGCGCTGCAAACGATGAAAAAACACAAAGTTAACAAAACATTACAAATTAATGTTTTGATTTATTATAATTTATTCTTAAAATGAGAAGAGACTCCTCATATCATTTGTATAGTTATATTATAGTTGTATATAGTTACTGTAAAAAAAAATAAGAATTATATCTGTGAATGTGTATCTTTCAAGAGGAAGGGAGAAACTTCATTCCAACAGACAGAATTGAAGAGATTCCTTTTCAAACTAAGAGACATATATGACATATATGTCATAACATATATGACATGTATTTGTAAAATGATAAAAATAAATAGTGTTAAGATTGTATTGGATATAAGGACTTTAAATTGATTTTTATTTTAGGTAAGTTGAACTTGATAATGTTGATGAATATTGTAAATAAAAATTATATTTCTTCAAGAATAAATCAATCGTTCGAGATATACCTGTGTACAATCTTATAAATCAATTTAAAGTCCTTATATCCTATATAATCTTATCACTGTCTATTTCTATTATTTTACAAATACATCTTATCTATATCTCTCTTAGTTTGAAAAGGAATCTCTTAAATTCTGTCTGTTGAAATGAAGTTTCTCCCTTCCTCTTAAAAATACCCATTCACAGATATAATAATAATAATAATAATAATACATTCATTCCCAACAGATAAACATAATAACAATGACAATAAAACCTCTCGTGAAAATGAACGAGAAATGGAAGAATGGTTCCATTTTTGGTTTGCTTATGCTTATGCGCTTATGCGTTTAGATCATTCAAAGCGTTTTTTCATTTTAGTGATTTATAATAAGAAATATATGCGATATTAAAAGTATAGGTACTATAATTTTCTTTCAATAATGTTCTGACAAATTATTCAAAGAACATTATAGCAGAGCTGGCTATGTGAAACATGAACAATGCGATGTCTCCCTTATCCTTTAGGGATAAATGTTAGAGAAAATTGAAATCGATGCCTACATTTGTTGATAGTGTAAGATAGTTAGCTCTTTCGTACTACAAGGTGGTACTCATCAGTTATGCCACGTCGAACAAATGATAGGCAACGACTTCAATCATCACATACACTCGTATCGATTCTAAGACAGAAATATACAATAAGTCGTATGCACATACGAATAAAATTACTGTATATACGAAAAAAATTATAGTAGACTTTGAATATCGGATATTCACAAGTGCGATAATAAAGCACGATAATTCCAGCATTCCTTTTTCTGTATACGATTCCTTTCGTATATATATATATATATATATATATATATATATATATATATATATATATATATATATATATATATATATATATATATATATATATATATATATATATATATATATATATATATATATATATATAATATATATATATATATGTATTGAAATTGATTTATTGCCTGTTTAAGATACTTTATTTCGAAAGTTTTCAGCAATAACATGCTTTTTTTGATATGAAAAAGTTTATTTTTGTTGACGTTTCGAAAAAAAAAATTTGAAACTTCCTCTGATAATGAAAATCAATGGGTGAAGATACAAAAAAACTAATTTGATTTTTCTAAAAAATAAGTTTGACATTTGATATCTATAGTAGGTAACTCATAAATTCAATTATTCATTAGTTTTGACAAAGTTGTAATATAACAACGAAACGTCAACAAAAATAAACTTTTTCATATCAAAAAATGCCTGTTATTGCTCAAAACTTTCGAAATAAAATAATATATATATATATATATATATATATATATATATCTATATATATATATATATATATATATATATATATATATATATATATATATATATATATATATATATATATATATATATATATATATATATATATATATATATATATATATATATATATATATATATATATATATATATATATATATATATATATATATATATATATATATATATATATATATATATATATATATATATATATATATATATATATATATATATATATATATATAGTATATTCATATATATGGAGACAGAAAGCTACGTTATCGTATAGGGGTTCCGTGACACTTTAAGTATGTGAGTCTTTCATTTTCAACCCCTGCTTGGATAAATACAATTTAATTCAATATTAGCGAAATCTTCCGCGATAATAGCGAAGTAACTAATTAACAGTAAGAAAATCGATCGAGCCGACTTTTCCTCAAAACCACCCCTTACATAACGCAAGCACGACACCCATCCCCCTAAAGCGCTCTCGCCTTGGCCGAGTGTTAACTCAATATCCAGCGCGCTACGCTGTGCTGTCTTAAAGTTTTCCACGAAATTTGCATGGAGGGAGGAAGCCATTTTGAAAGCACGGTTGAAGTCTGCCGCGCTCTGCTGAAGTGGGTGGTTGGAGGGTGGCTTCCCTCGCTGTAGTTAGGGTTCTTCGGGGGCGTATTAGGCGAAATTCACTATGGGTGCTACTAAATGAAAGGATAGAAGAGGGTGGAAAAGATATATGGATCATAAGGGTTGCTATACAATCTGACAGATTTTTAATGGACGTTCTCCTATTGAACACTTATTCATGTACTAGATGAAAATTTAGTGTTAATTAAGCAAATGTTCAATTGAATTGATGATTTTGCTCTAAAAAATACACATTTCTTCATCAGAATAATGATACTTAATGAAGTATCTATTTTCTGACGATATAACTATACAAATAAATTTTTCAAAATCCCTAAACTTGTAATATGTGTATATTTTTCATTAGATGTATCATTTTCTATTATATTTCCTGTTATTATTTCTATTATATAAAAATTATATGGATCGTTTTCAACCATTAAATGTACAGAAAACACAAACATGAATACCTTAAGATTTTTCAAGTAAGGAAAACGCTTTATCTGTCCTTGACTTCTAACATAATTATCAAAGATGAGAACTATAGATAAGCAGAATACTAAGATCTGATTTTTCGAGTACTAGACTAAGAAAAATGGGATATGGTCGACTGACTATAAAATGCCACAAAGCGAAACTAATCTGTTTCATCTGAACACATGAATATAACTGATTCATGTTACGTGACTGTTCACAGAAGCCATGTAAAATATTCAAACCTCAGTTCGATTGAAGTGTATGTAGCTATACGTAGATATAGGTAGTAAATATTTTATAACTTTGTAATTCATTTCTTGTTTTCTCATATTGACAAATTGGTTGATATAAATGATATCGAAGACACATGGATGTCTACCTGTTTTATTGATTACCACAAAGCATGGAGTATGATAGATTTGGTCAGAATTTTCAAGATTCTGCTAGTTCAGGTAGAAGTTGAAATCATCAGAAGAGAATTTCCGGCAGTTATGCATTCTCTGAGCCTTCCTTCACAATAAATAACTCTACATGAGGTATGGTTCAATAATTAGCAATATAACTATTTACAGATAAAGATGAAGTAGGTAGGTATCTATTACAATGCATAAAGTATAGATATACAATAACATAGATAAGCAAAAAGTGACAAACTTGGCCTTTGTAATAATATAACAAAAGCTGTTGCAATATCATCTCATGTTTCATTTGGAAGAATATTGTTGAAACCTAAAATAGTTTTATAATTAAAACTGTAAGTTATAGTAGTGAAATTGAAATTATGCTGTTTTTCCTTGGTATTTATCGGGCCTCGAAACAATTTTCGATGTGAAAACCCTTTTTTCTCATTAATTCATTGAGTAAAATGTTTATGATAAGTAATATCCAAAGAGACTTATAGAATACCTACTGTGAAACCTCCAGTACAAAAATATGAGAGCTGCAGTTGTCACAAATGGTTCTTCATCGAAAAATTCAATACTGGTAGAAAAATATATTCACAAAAAGATTTACTCTATATAGGTAGTAAATGGTATATACTGATAAAATTCAAAGAAGATATCAATTGTAATTACAATAGTAAATGGTAATTTTGGAAGTCCAGAATAATTTAATGGTAGATATATCCATATTGCTCATTAAAGCAAATATTTTCTATATAGTGAAAATTAATTTCGTTAATGCAGCCTGCAAGGTTTGGTGATAATGACAATAAAAGATCAGAACAATGCATCTGTTATTTATATGTACAATATGTATTTATAGGAATAATGTAGGGTGTACCTATAGGAAGGGATAAGATGAAAATTAATACAATAAATGATTCCTTTCTACACACCTACCATGTATCGGAAAAAAATAAATATCGTTAGTTTATTGAATGAATGAAATTAAATATTATGGATGAAATAACCAAAACTACTAACATATTATAAAAAAGTGTGAGTTGCAAATACAAATTAATATTTGATTTACATTTGTTGTCATCGTCATAGTGATTTTTCTGCACCGTCAAAATTTCTGTTTCATTTGCAGATAAAAAAGAAGGTTTCAATGTATAATTTCATAACACATGAAATCGTAGCTTTTGAACAATATAGTTGTAGATAGGTTCATACGTGTTACTGAAATGAAGTGTTTTTCAAGTTATTCATACTGCAAATTTATAATCGTTCGATATTATTTTACTGGAAATGAATATGAATGAAAAATTGGAATAAGCTACGAGCATCATTATATGAAAGGATATTACTAGGTGTTAACGTAATAAAATCGAATAATGAAGTAATTTTAAGCTCATAATAATTTTTTCCTTCTTTAGCATTATCAGAACACTTCAGTGCAGTCGCTTTGAGAGCTTTCCTTAATGATTTCCTGTTAAATTACAACCATATTTCGTGTAGGTACTTTCGATAAAAACCTTTGATAGGTATCTCAAGTGGCAATAAACAAAATGTGAGATCCTAAATATTATCCGTTAAAATCTTCATGTCAATATTTAATAATAGTTTCAAGACAAGCATATAATGCGTTGATTGTTGATCTATTGATGATTGATTGTTGATCTATTCTGACATTTCTATTCAAAATAATGGAATGAAACTCACATGGAAATATCTCTGCAAATGTTGCTAACAAAAACACAAACTATCAACTTTCGGGCCTCATGGTAGTACCTACCTACCTATGCATAGTGAAAATATTCACTCTTTCATATCGAATGAAAATTTTAGAATCGACTATATATTCATTTTTCATTGAACTATTTATATCATTCATATACGAGTATTATTAATAATTGATGAGGCCGATACTTGATGTAAATCGATAAACATCATAAACAATTGATGAACAAAGATTTACACATATATTAAAAATAATACTGCATGACGTACGTGTTCATTTTTCTACGTGCAGACTATGGAGTTTGCAGTGCTACGTGCAGACTATGGAGTGCAGATGGAGTCTGCACGTAGCTTTTGAAAAAGGTGAATCTCATCGAAACGTACGTCACGCAGTATTTTTTTAATATATGTTGAATTCATATTATTTTCATTGAACATCCGACTTTCAGTTGAATTTATCGTTTCAAATATTGAAATAAACATAACGTGGAATGAATAATCATAAAAAGGTATAACAAAAGAGTTGAAATCTTGAACTCCATGATGATTCTAATAAATTAGTATTTTTTATGTTCTCAAATATCACAATAGAAACGATCGAAATTTATGTTAATTGAAGTAAATTTATTTCTCGAACAGTTTGTGAAACATTTTTTAAATGTATCGTATAATTCGAAACACTTGGCTCAATTCCACAAATTTCAAATTGTTCAACTCATTCGACATACGTTTCGTGATAATATGCTTTTAATCAATACTCAATAGGTACAAGAGTTGTCATGAGTAATCATAATGATCTAGATTCATTTAAGCGATTAAATACTTTTGTCGCACAAATTGATAATGCTGGTGATATTATTAATTTCGAATCAATTATTACAACATAGTTGTATCAACCTAGTCAACAACATCTCTGTTATTTAATAGTGTTGTTGTTTACTTGATGTAAATCCATTATAATTGAATATAAACTTAAATTCAAACACTTGAACTCATGATTCACACTTTATTGACAACATAGCATGAGGCGTTTCGTCGTTACAAACGACTTCTTCAGATGCAAACAGAATGATTTGTTGCATCTGTTTGCATCTGAAGAAGTCGTTTGTAACGACGAAACGCGTCATGCTAGTCAATAAAGTGTAAATCATAAGTTCAAGTGTTTTAATTTAAGTTTATATTCCACGTCTCTGTTTTTGCTCAATAAGTTTATCAATTGGCATCTGGTTGAACGCGTGCAACTACCAATGAAATAAATTATTTAAATTTTCAAACACCCCAAGATTTAACAACGATGACATAATAAACTGAAACATTCACAGAGAAATTAAAATGTCGTAGCAAATAATAAATTAAACTTTCATAATATAGTCAAATATCCAATAATTCCAGGAGTTCATAACCAGATTCCGGGAGTTCATTTTCTTTCTTTTATTTCATTTCTTCTGTCTTTTATTTCTGAAATACCGAATTCATATAACAAATAGTATATTTTCATCCATTAATTTTCATTAATACATAATTTAAATTCTAAATTCAAATACTTGCGAATTTTGACCAATGACAATGACCAATTGCAAATGTGAGATCAAGTGAGCGATGAAACACCATTATTTTGGTGTTTCTAAAATTATTATACCTACATTTTCAATTTTCAGCTTTATGTTGATCAATTGTAACCTTGAAAATCTATTTCGATAAGACTATTATATCAAGAATATATATAATCTTAGAAAACCTACATCGACTTGAATAATTGTGATACCTGTGAAGTTCCTTCATTAATAACTTCGTAAACAACAGTTTCGTACAATAATTCTAACTGGAATACCCGTTAATTGAGAGTGATATTTATAGAACACAAGTGGAAGTTGAAAAATCGAATGAAAACTTGAATAGAATAAAAAAGATGAAGGTTTAATTCTTGTCTCATATTTATATTAAAATTGTTATCAACTCAAACGAGGTTTTCCTACTCAATTAAAATTTGAACATATAAGCAACATATTCATTATTTAATGACGCTATTTCTATAAAAATAATACATATTAATTCCAAACATGTTACGCATCGAAAATACAAAATAATCACAGGTAAAGATGAATCGAAATCTTTCCTTTTAATAGCAATTGAATATAAAAATATAATATATATATAAAAAATTATATGCATATATATAAATATATATATATATATATATATATATATATATATATATATATATATATATATATATATATATATATATATATATATATATATACATATATATATATATATATGGAACCAGTTATGATTATATAAAACTATATATATATATTAAAATTTTTTTCAATATTGAATGTTCAATATTGAATTTTTAGAACCCTCAAACATTTATTCATATATCATGAAGTTGACTCGTTTATCTACAGCAAAAACATAACTTTCTCTGAAGTTATGTTACTGATCATGGATACATTATATTGGATAAGGAATTAATCGTATTTATTGACTTAGTAAACAACGGTTTGTTTGCCAAGTTTTGTTTTGGTGGGTATGCAAGCATCATGGAGTCACAATTGACAAGTAGAATAAAAATATCCTGAAGTTGATACAAAAATATTTTTCAATTCTGATTATCAAATTATCCTCTTTTTATGATTACTTGCTTAATACCCATCTATTTCTATATTTCTACTGTTTCAGTTGGTATTTATATTTTTATTTTAAGTATTTTAGTTTCAGTATTTATATTTATATATAGAGTATAATATCTATTAGTTTTTGCAGAATTTAATGTATATCTAACTACTCATCAATACGGAAAAAATTCAATTGCTATTAAAAGGAAAGATTTCGATTCATCTTTTCCTATAATTATTTTGTATTTTTGATGCGTAATATGTTTGGAATTAATATGTATTATTTTTATAGGAATAGCGTTATTAAATCATTAATACATTGTTTATATGTTTAAACTTCAATTGAGTAGGATCAATCTATCGTACATAGATATAACATTTCGTTTGAATTGATATCTATTTCAATATAAATATGAGACAAAGAATTAATTCTTCATCTTTTTTCATTCAATTCAAGTGTTCATTTGATTTTTCAACCTCCACTTGTGTTCTATAAATATCATTTTCAATTAACGCTTATGCCAGTGAGAATTACTGTAAGAAAGCTACTTGTTTTACGAAATCATTAATGAAGGAACTTGACAAGTATCTCAATTATTCAAGTCGATGTAGGTTTACGCACCACAGGCTACGGTCTTCGTGAGAAAATGTATTATCTTGGTTTAGGCAACAAAATTGACAAGATAGATTTTAAAATTAGAATACTATTGCTTCACCTATATAATTGTATTACCAGAACGTTAAATGAAGATTATAATCTCAGTATATTTATGATAAAAAGCCTTATCAATATTTATTATTATACCAAAGTACGAACAAGTTCGGACCGTAAGTGATGTACGTTATTTTTGAACGAATATTCAACTTTGTAATCAGACTTATGAGAAATCAATCGAGAACTTGAACAAAATATTTGGAAAACGAAGGTTATTTATAAAAATGGTTTTATTCGTCATCAATTTTGAAATCACAAATTTACAAAAGAGACGAAGGATACTGAAAGGATTTGCCATGCACTTTCAAGAAACCTCGATCAGTCCCTGTGGTAGAACACGCAGCATCCAAAAGACGAAGGGGGTGGCGCGGGTGCGAACCGAGGCTCAGGTTCGGCAAGGAAATTACATAAACCTTAAGTAAGCGACTCTGATGGCTGCTGTCATGGAGAAATTTAGATATTATGATTAATTATGCCAACCGGGTTCGCAAGCCATATTCTAGCCTCATCCCCTTCTATTTCGCTTCCTTCATTCTCTTCGTCTGTACGCCTATGTGTGTGTGTGTGTGTGTGTGTAATGTGTACGTGTGTGTGTGTGTTGCGTTCTAACTTCACTCCACTTCGCTCTTTTGTTCCAATAAAGTTTTGTACAACTCTAATTGCAAATTTGAATTTGATAAAATCTGAGTTAATAGGCACCAGAGAAAATGTATTGTTGGAACTCCTGTGAGGACTTCAGATACCGGAATATTGAACTTATACTATTTTTATTTGCATCTGTGAGTTATGGAACAAGGGAATAATTTATTGAATAAATATTCAATAAATATGGAATATCGTGATAAATCGTGAATTATCTCGATAAAAAAGTTATTTCAATTATTGAATTTCGTATTCTACCAGGAAAATTTTCATTGGAATAAAGGAGTTATTGATTGATAAATTATAATTCAATTGGATAATTATCCAGGAGTTATTGAAAAATCTGGAATTTTCAACGTACACTCAACAATATCTGATAGAATTAAAGTATATATTGAATAATTGAAGTAGCATATCAAATCCTTACCATATTCAGAAGTTCCTATGTTTACAGTCCGACGCATGTTCCGAATATTTTCGAATTACCGATTCGGTTACTCATTCTGGATTTTCTGAATTAATTTAAATCCAACTCTGATAATACAAAAAGCTTCATATGTCGTACAACACAATTTAATTTGAACTGGCATCACCGTATAAAACACTAACCACTGATAATATTAACTATAAATTCACCAAAAACCACTAGGTCACATACATATAATCACGAATATATAAAATGAATTTTCAATAGAATTTTTTTTATCATTTCATTGAATATTCTATTGCTGTCGAAGAGATGTGAAGGAATGTATGTATAAACGTTATGTTGGTTAAGGCAACGTTTTCGTACCAAGTTAAATCCAGTTCTTATATCAGAAATCAGTAACAATAGCTGTTTTAACGTTTTTCAATAGTATAGAACAGGTTCAGTATCAAACTTAAACCTTTCGCTTAGGTATTTTTACTATATCCAATATTTGTAAGAACTAGTTTTTTTGGCTGTCTTATTTGAGGGTAGGGTTTGATCAGACAATGGGTGAGAACGCAATCGAACCTGTCTTGAGCAATTTGTACTCTTATTGTTATATCAGGGTTTATAATAACATGTACATATTCACTTTTTCTGTAAACTGGCCAACATAATACATTATATTAACGAATAGATATCAAGATAATTCGTCGGAGAAAAGAGACACTCGAGTGTGCTGTAAAGATAAAATATTTTTTGAAAGTAATTCATTCATCCGATTCCTTAATTAATTGTTTCATTTATTTTATTATTTAAGTTGGAAATTTCTGTTTTAAAACATATAAAGGATCTCAGAATTCAAATAACGGAGTAGATTTTTCAATATTTTACCCTTGTTCGCTGAATTGAACAATATACTGATTCACAAAAATTATGTACCGAATGAGAATTTTCGCAAATTTTCGAAACAGGGGAAAAAGTTTGAGCGATAAAATTATGCAAATTAGAAGAGGTTGAAATTCACTTCCCTTCATTCGTAAATTACCTCCACTGAATTTAATATCGAATAGTTGCATTAAAATAATTAAATGTATGTGTATGATTTTTATGTATGTATGTAACTGATTTTTTTTAACAACACCGATAATCCTAGCCATTGGAAATTTGTCCAGGCTCACTCAACGGTAGCAAGTAACTGTAAACACCACTAAGACTCTCAATATCTGTTCTTTTGTTAATGTTGTAAGAAGTATTGTTGATGTAGCACATCTCCAAGAAGATTCTTTTCTTGTAGTTATATTCGATGGAGAGAATTTTCGGATCTTCAAAATCGAATCAATTTTCAATCAAATCAACCTTCAAAATCAAAAAAATTTGTTGATTGTTTTCTGTGTCAATGAAGTTTTGTACGTTGATAAGTCTTACTATGTGTTCTATGGTTTAACCTCGATTTAGGAGTTTATGTATATGTCATTTATATAGAGTACATCCTTAACACTGCTGCATTTATTATTTTTAATATTATCATAATCATTATTGGATGCATTTTTTGTCGTTTTTTTTGGCTTATTGACTTGTGTCAGATGTAGGTTTCCCTTGTTGTACAAGTTGTAACTAATTTATTAACACCTGTCTATATTTTTAGTATTCCTAAGGAAGAACGTAATTCGCTCGAAATATAGAATTGCTGATGATTAGTCATTTTAATTAGTTCTGCTGACCTTTGCCGATAATACAAAAATATTTATAAAATATATATATATATATATATATATATATATATATATATATATATATATATATATATATATATATATATATATATATATATATATATATATATATATATATATATATATATATATATATATATATATATATATATTCAATATCAATATGTTTATCGATTTATAGATTTATAAGGGTTATTCATCCACTGAAGTTTTGATTAAGAGTTTAAATATTTCAAGGTCACTAACTGATTTTATGGAGCTAGGTATTTCCTTTATTGCTTTGAATCTTTCATAAAATATACTATTTCTAGATTTAGAACGTTTTCAAACTTCCATGTAGAAATTGTGGGCATTTCTTGTATTATAACCGAGCACATCACTGACATGTTACATTTTTTATTATTCTACATGGGAAACAATTTGTTTTTAGTTTCAAATATAAATATGTATGTAGCATAAAGTACTCTCTGTTTAACTGGCATTAGTTCCAAGCAATTTAACATGCTTTCTATTGGAGTAAATCTATTACATTTCAAAATTGTTCGCATAGCTCTATTCTGCAATTTTTGTAGCTGCTGAGTTTTTTCCTTTTCTCACATCGAATAACAGAGTGGAACAATATTCAAAGTGTGACATAATTATCGACTTGAAGAGCAATAACTTCACATATGTCTTCAGATTTTTTCCAATTCTTTTGAAAATGTTGATTTTCTTGGAGATTTTAGACGATATGAAGTGATCATTGAAAACGAATATCTCATCTAACATAACGCCTGAATATTTGACAACTTTTAGCCTTTCAATGTTCTGGTTTCAAATGTTTTTGGTTCAGAATTTTACTTGTAACCAAAACTATAAATTCAGACTTTTTTACATTCAGCAATCAAACATCAAAACTGTTGTATTGTATAATTTGAAAAGGGCACAAATTTCACAAAACTCCATTAGCCTAATACGTTCGACAAAAATGTTGGGCTGTATTTCATCTTAAAGACTCAAATACCAACAGTTTGAGAAAGAAAAACCATTCTTGTACAATTTCTTATTTTCCGCTTTACATAAATTGTGATTTTTTTGAACAAGTTGTATTGAACTCTTGTGAATGGGTGGGTATCCCGAAACAGTACATTAGACAAGTTTTTTGATATATTATGTTTTTGAACAATTCACATCATTAAGATCTTGATGTCAAAGTGATTGATATAATCGAAAAACTTATCGACATATGAAACAGAGCTATGTTTATTGAAGTAAACCAAATTGTTGATTACAACATTTGTGGCGCCATATAATTCAGCCATACCTAGTCATATTTCAAGACATAGCCGAAAATTTTCCAAATGATATTCGCATTCATCCCCCACCTGTAAGACCCACCCCATCTCCCAAGCTTCGCAAACTTTCGCAATCTAAATGATAAAACGATACTATTAACTTCCAGAGGGCAGCATGCTCGTAAATTATACAAGATTTTACTGCAGGTTAGGCAACGGTAGCATTTCCACGAGGAAATGCCTCCTCATTAAATTTATTCAACCATTAGATGCTCCTTTAAGATTTTCGGGGCCATTAAGGGTTGGTCTTACGACGAAAAGGGCCATGAATCTGGATATTTGCCCTGAAATATGGCCAGTTAAATCTTTAATGGTTTGTTTAGGCAGCCTAAACGTCGTGGCACGTCGCGTTTGGGGTAGTCAAATGGGGGTGGGTGTTGCCGTTCGCTGAGTTTTCCGAATAGAATGTCTGGAAAGTATTCGTGGACAGATTTATACAACATCAAAACAATTGATCGACAATCTAATAATCTGATAGTAAAATCGAAACAGTTAATTTTTAATGAAACAATATTTAGAATTTTCTCATAATTTAATAAAAATACGCATGACGCGTTTCGAAGTATTACTTCTTCATCAAATGCTGAATTAACAAAAGATGTTATTTTACAAACTCCATACTTATAGCTATTTTCACAGAACATACCAGTTATGTTCAATGACTAACCTGTATTCTAACCTGTGTTCTATGACTGCCTTGTATGTTCCGTGAGAGTAGCTATAAGTATTGAGCTTGTAAAATTACATCTATTGTTAATTCAGCATTTGATAAAGAAGTAGTACTTCGAAACGCGTCATGCGTATTTTTATTAATTTATGAGAAAATTCTAAATTTTGTTTCATTATGGATACTAATTTTCTCCAAGTATCGGCCTCATCAATCATAAGGAAGGAAATTTTTACTTATTCTTAGATATTAGATATATAACTGGTCACTATATGGGTTTTTCAATTTTTGACTTCCTGCTTTTTTACTGAATATTAAATTTTCATTTGTGTCTGTGAAATTGAAATCATTATGAACTATTCTAATTCATATGATAGTATTTTAATGATGTGACAAACGTTTCAGTTGGAACAAACAAGATATCTACCCAACTGAAATGTTTTGTGCCGTTACTATTATTTGATATGAATCCATTTCGAAATTAGAATAATAACGCAACACTATTTTCTAGTAAATGTCACTGAGGTTTCGCTTGCTGAAACATTATGTTGAAAACAATAAATCAAAATTAACACACTTGTCTTAAATTTCACTAAATATTCAAGTGAGTAACCTTGTATACCTAGGTACTCTTGATAATAGGTTAACCAGTTGAAACATATGTAGAGTTTTAAATATATTCAGTGAAACTCAAGTCAAGTGTATTAATTTTAATTTATTGTTTTCAACTATTTTCTAGATTTACACAGTTTTATTGAAGAATAATTGAGATGTACGTTTCACCATTACCAGTATTCTTCGGATTTCCAATCCTGACATTAGGGGCAAAATGGTTTGTTTTTATGACGAATTGAATATATATAGTATATTAGTAGATTCGAGTCAATGAAATGTAAGGATACTAATATAAATGAAACCTTTAGATAATGTAAATGAGCATCATTAAAAAATCAACAGAACATCATATTGTATCTCTTTATAATCACTGTTTTACAAAACTGAAAACTTGTTGAAGTAAAATATATCTTACATACCTATAGTTCTAAGATCTAATTAATTGACTAATACAAGAGATCTATAAAATTTGTTGTGTTATTAAATCGAATGATAAAGGATAACCTTATGATAAAACTTACTTCAATTGTGTTGATACAAATATAATTCAATAAATATCTACCCAATAAATTGAAAATGTAACAGTGCCTGTTCGAATGAAAACCAGGACTGAATTCTTGAAAATAATCACGAGCTATTCGGATTATTCAGAAACTGTGAATTATAAGGTAGTATATTATCCTACACTTGTGTCCTGAAAATATATTGAAGTTTGTTCGTTAAATGAAATTCCTGAAATATAACTATTAAGTTCATATCAACAACGAAAGTCACACATTGCTAATGAATTGGAAAACCACTTTTCAATTCCTAATGATTCTGAATAAGTGATATGATTAGATTAATCATTTACTCATATATAGGTACGCGTGGAATATTCGATTTCATTTAGTATAATAAATAATAATATAAAAATAACTGGAAAATGAATTCTAAGATAAATTGAATGCTAACTGTTTCAGAAATATAATTTTCTTTATTTAAGTGAAACCAACCATTATTTACACACACACACACACACACATATATATATATATATATATATATATATATATATATATATATATATATATATACGTGTGTGTGTGTGTGTTTGTGTGCATTTATATACTCCTCATGGTGAAGAAGACTAATAAACTTCCGAAGCGAATGCTGAGTCAGAAATATTCTTTTGAATACTGAGGAAGTCAAAAAATCGAGTTGACTCTTTGAAAAAACTTGTGATTGACGTTTGATATACATTGTAATTTATGAAATTTAAATAATCAATAGTATTGATGAAGTTGGGATTGTCAACGAAACGTACAAAAATTTTTCCACTCCAAAGTGCCTATCATTACTAAAAATATTATAAAACACACACACACACACACACGTAATATATATATATATATATATATATATATATATATATATATATATATATATATATATATATATATATATATATATATATATATATATATATATATATATATATATATATATATATATATATATATATATATATATATATATATATATATATATATATATATATATATATATATATATATTCGTAATTTATTTACTGACCAATTTCAACATATTCATGTTTTGTTTTTTACTAGGATAAGGTCAGTTTAAAATAACTATTACTAAGTATCAATTATTTATTTTTTATAATTAAAAGTTTTATCTAATTTCAACAAAATGAATCCAAAAATTGAACAAAGTTGAGGAAACATTTACCATATACAAGATAAATTGTAATGAATGCAATTCTTGTTATATGGGAAACTCTAAAAAATATTTAAATCAAAGATTATACGAACATCAATACACTATACAGACAAGTAAAAAAACAACGGCTCTGGCAAAACATGCAATCGAATAATTACATTATTTTGATTTCAATAATACAATAATCATCAGTAGATAAAGGCACTGTTTGAAATGAAATATATTGGAAATGATAGCTATCCCAAAGGAAGACAAGGCAACAATAAACTCAGAACTGACAGAACATTTCGGACGAATTTACAATATCATTGAACAAAGCAAAAATAGGATAGAGAGAAATATATTTTTTATAACAAAATAAATAATTGATTATTAGTAATAGTTGTTTTAAAATGACCTAATTCTAGTAAAAATACAAAACCTGAATATATCTATATATATATATATATATATATATATATATATATATATATATATATATATATATATATTATTATATATATATAATTAACCATTCAAATACTACGTAGTTATAAGTACTTATATATATATATATATATATATATATATATATATATATATATATATATATATATATATATATATATACACTTGTATACATATCAATTAAAATTAGAATTTGAACTAATTGAGGTCAATATTACACAAAACACTAGAAAAGAATCATATGAAATGTCTCTAATCAAAATGATCTAATTTAAAGAAAGAGGTTAGAAAGAATTGTCAACAAAGCCTGTGACTGACCAAGTTATTCTCTGGTCCTGTCATCCGGTCACAGCGTATCACTTCTAAATAAAATTGGTTTTGAAGGTTTAGTAAACAAATGGTTCAATTAATATTTACATTCACGATCTCAAAAAGATAAGTTCAATGGTGTGCTTTCGGTCAGCATTGGAGTGGATTTTGGCGTACCTCAGGGTACGGTCTTAGGTCCACTTTTATTCTCATTATACATTGATGATGTTGTTTGTCATGTAAAAAAATGTTCTATACGATTGTTCGCAGATGATACAATGATTTATGTTAGTGATAAAAATATCCAGATTATGACAGAAATGACCAATAGAGACTTGGCAGCAATACATGAATGGCTAAGTGATAACAGTTTATCGCTGAATGTAACAAAGTTTCAATTTATAGTTTTTGGTACAAGTAAAATTCTTAAGGTAAATAGTAACGAAAATATAAATATGAAAAATGAAAACCAGGAAAACATTGAAAGGGTAAAATTTGTTAAATACTTGGGCGTTAACTTAGATGAGAAATTGAGTTTCAATAATCATGTCGACTTCATGTTGCCTAAAATCTCCAAGAAAATCAACTTTCTCAAAAGAATTGGAAAACATCTGACGACATATGTGAAGTTAATGCTCTTTACGTTATTAATAATGCCATACTTTGAATATTGTTCCACTCTGTTATTGGGATTGAGTAAAAAAAAACTCAACAGCTACACAAGTTACAGAATAGAGCTATTAAAACAATTTTGAAATGTAATAGATTTACTCCAATCGAAAGCATGTTAAATTGCTTAGAACTAATGTCAGTTAAACAGAGAATACTTTATGCTACATATATATTTATATTTAAAATTAAAACAAATTGTTCCCATATAAGAGTAATAAAAAATGAAACATGTGTCAGTGAAAGCACGTTTATAATGTGTCAGTGAAAGCACGTTTATAATATAAGAATTGCTGACAATTTCTACATGCAGGTTTGGAAGCTTTCTAAATCTAAAAAATAGTATATTTTATGAAGGATTCAACGCATTGAATATATTGCCTAGTGACATAAAAACAGTTAGTGACTTTAAGGTAATCAAGCGAAAATTAGCTAAGTTCGTCTTGAACATATAATTGTAAATAATATAAGTGTATATATGAGTTTGTAATAGCTATTGCTAGTTAAATATTAAAAAGATAAAAAGACCTTAGGTCTATTTCGCAGTAAAGTTTAAGCATCAAGATGAAAACCCAATAAAGGACAGAAAAATAGATGTAAATCGGCAAGTAATGTCATTTAATCATCCAGCCTTATCTTTGACGAGAGTTTTTTTCAATATTTTTCAGCAATAACAGGTTTCATTATATGTAAAAGCTTCATTTCAGTTTTAGTTTCCTTGATAACAACTTTTTCAAAACTTATGAACAATTGAATTTAATAAATTTACATGGATTCAGATGTCAATTGTTTTTTGTTAACCAACTTAGCAGCTTCGGCTGTTTAATATTCAGAGGAATGATTCAGGCTCAGTATACCTACGCTTCGGTGTTTTATCTAGTCACTGGGAAACATCTGAAAAACTCATAGTAAACCAGGTGATTCAAATGACCTATATAATATTTAAGATTTAAAATGTATAGTTGATTATTTTAATTGATTATTAATATAACAATCTAGAAAATTTATATTTTAATATCTATATTTTTTTATTTATATTTTAACATCTTTCTGATTTGTGAACTGAATTTGAAAATGAAAATTAGAGAATTAATTACACTTTTTTAGAATAATGCTTTTCATTATCCCTATTATTTGATAGAGAGCAAGAAAATTAGAAATTTTCGTCAATACACACAAAAATCAAGCCAGTAATGGATATGGCAGAGCATCCTTCTTCATCCAAGGTCAAAAGTTAAGTAGGAAAATAACGTGGGTCTATCCTCTCAGTATCATCTTCATATCCAATGAATACATTTGTTTGTTCCAAAATCATTCAGAAAATTTTTTATGTATACATGATTCAAATTTTCCTCCTTTTTAATTTGAAAAAATTTCACTGTTTTCTGTGGAAACTCAATAACCATATTCATGGCCTTAAGTGCAAAAAATTATATTGGATAATCTCACCTCCAATAAACACATCGAATCCGCGACACAAAACACTAACAAATCTTTTTAATTCCATTCATCAACTGAAAGGGTAGAAAAGAGCGTATATGAAAACCTCCCTCAAAAAAGAAAAAGCTTGGTTTTTCGCCGAGCACATGCGCAATTTCGGATGTGCGTTACAATTCTTTAATTTTTAGAACCTTATCGCGAGTTCTCATGGGAAAGAGGATGGAAAAAAGGGATGACGAAAGAGAGAGATGGTTCAAATAAAAGGTGGAGAAGAATCAATGCGGCAAAGGGGTGCGTTTACTTCTACCAATCACGTGGAAGGTAGAAAACAACATAAATATATATTCCGAGCGAAAGTATAGGTAATGATACACCTACTGAATTCAGAGAAAAAGTACATCTTAAATTTATTGTACAGCACTTGAGCTTAAGATATGAAGATATATAAATATATATATATATATATATATATATATATATATATATATATATATATATATATATATATATATATATATATATATATAGATATATATATATATATATCTTTATATATCTTCTATTCTATATATCTTTATAGTTTCAAGATTCACAAATCATTCAATACTAGTAAATACTGAGACTCTTAATCGAAATATCGAAATATATCAACTAAAACTCTCAAGAAATTGTCTACACAAATGTTGTCAACGAGAACGAACCCATCACTTTCGAGAGTGAATATTGAGAGCGTTCCGAAAAATTCATCGATCTTGTTGAATGACAATAGGATATTGGAATTGTTTCATCATTATAATGAATCATCAGTCCATATTCAATCTATCAATCAAGAATCGATGACATTCAAAACGCCCATAGATCTCATAGGTTTTCTGTAGTGTTTGAATGAAATGTCTACAAAGCCTCACCACACTCGCTCTACTGTTGTCATGAGTAGGAATCTTGAACGCTAGGGAGGGTTTATACGTCTTTTCTCCGATATAGGGAGTTCACGTGAATATTTCACTGAGAAAAAATCCCCTCAATTTGGTATAGGACCTGAATGAAC
This sequence comes from Henosepilachna vigintioctopunctata, assembly GCA_030704895.1. Taxonomy (NCBI): domain Eukaryota; kingdom Metazoa; phylum Arthropoda; class Insecta; order Coleoptera; family Coccinellidae; genus Henosepilachna; species Henosepilachna vigintioctopunctata. The sequence goes on along the minus strand of JARQZJ010000134.1, from coordinate 2,410,754 downwards.
CTGATACATGGCCGTTTTGAATGTCATTGATTCTTGATTGATAGATTAAATATGGACTGATGATTCATAATAATGATGAAACAATTAAATCCTATTATCCTTCAACAAGATCGATGAATTTTTCGAAACGCTCTTAATATTCACTCTCGAAAGTAATGCCATTTGTGTGGACAGTTCCCTGAGAGTTTTATTTGAAATATTTCCAAATGTCACTGAATTGCTCAATTAATATTCATAATTACCCTGGGATAAGATTACATTGGTAAACCTTAAGTTCTGACCAGACAAATTTTAAAACGTCAAAGGAGTACCAATTCCAAAATTTTTCTCGAAGGAGGTTTTTTTGAGCGCATACAGTGGGTATTAGAAATATTAGCAACGCAAGATCTTTCATAAGTTTATTCTTCTCTTGATCATTGTTGATAATGAATGCTCACTATAGGTGTTTTCTCGAATAAGATTGGAATGCTACATGGAGGTCTAGTAGGATACAGCTGACAAAATTCAAAGAATTTCAACATTTTGAAGTTATCTATTTCGATATTTCTACATACTTTCGCAGACAGGTCTAAAATGGTTAGAAACAATCAGCGAATAAATCATATATTATCTGTAAGTTTGCAGTCTTTGAAATTGAACAAATTCCAATCTTGAAATGTACACATTGAAATTGTTTTACATCTTCTAAAAATATGGAAAGGATCTGTAGTTATTGAAAAACAATTAACTTCTGAGATTTAACGAATTACCTTTATATGTATAGTTCTAGCTAGCCTTCAGTATCCCGCCGTCTTATTCCATTCAGACGTCGAACGACGGCTTTCCTTCCTGGATTCTTAGTTGTTTCACCATAAAAATCCCGGTGGGCGTTACTTGAAAATGGCGGTACTTCCTCCTTATATCCTATATTTCGTTGTGTCATACATATTTAACAGGTATCACCTTCTATCTTTCTCCAATTCATCCAAAATTCAATGCTCCCTCTTCTTCTTTCTTAAGATGCGCCCTAGACATTTTCCCCATTCCCAGCATCCTTCCTCGCGGGCAAATCCGGCATCCTTGTTCTCAGAATTCGCAGGAAATGTTTCCCTCTCCTTCCGCTGTCGTATATTAGATATTTATATCTCTTTCCATCGTGAAGGTGCGCTATTTTCTTTGTCTAAAACTGAGATTCCTCCCATTTTATATAATATTGATTTAAGATGGCGGAGCGTCGAGTTTCTCTACGTGTTTCCACGGCTTACTAGAGACTATTGCGTCTCCTTCCAACTATTTCTCAGTAGCTTCCTAGATAGCGACGGAAAACAGCTGCGGAGAAGCACTTTTCGCGGTGTAGGCATCGGATTATTCAACCGCCACGAAGTTTTAGAATATATTAAAGTGGTAATCTGAAGTCACCCAGAGTTGAATTTCCTACGTTAAGTTAGATTAATACCTCTGAGAATTTCGTACCGTAGTCATTATTAATGCTCGGTAGAGTCTTGAGACGTGTGTAATTTAAGCCCATTTCTAGTTTGGGGAAGATCAACATTTCAAATATAAATTAGATGCTAGTCAGAGTCTACCCTCATGTAGCAATCATGTTTTCATTTTCACAAAAATCAATTATCTAGAACAAAATTTTACTTTTTACTTGAAGTCAGTACGATGTCAGAGTACATACTATTCATCTTCTTCACGCATACTGAATAGATATTTGAAGAAAAAACATGCAATTTGAAATAAATTAATATTGCTGAAGCCCAACATGCTCTGCCAACAAAAAGATGACGAATATTTTCCATCTTTGATTTGAAATTTGACAAAAAATATGCAAACTGTAGAACTCACATTTTGATATATGAAAGATATGTAGCTGATTGCTTCAAAACTATTTCGGTATAATAATTACAAAATTTCAATAATTTACTCAATAAAATACAATTCACGATTTGAAAAGTAGGTAGTCAATAATAATAATAAGATAAATTCATTGAGAAACATTCCTTACATTGTAAAATTACATTCATTCCAATTGATACGATAATTACAACTAAGAAAAATGCTCTCAAAAGGACCGAATTCAGTTTGGAGTCTGATCTTCCATTCAGCCCTCGAGCAAAAATATTGGTCCAAACAAAAATCTTGGTTAAATTCATATTTACAATTATATACAATTTTGATTGAAAAGAAAAGAAAAAAAATTGCCTCAGAGATATTAAACATTTGAGAAAATTTCACATTGTGAAGAACATTTGTGTTGAAAAAATATACAAACATATGATACAAAAATGTGATTCATACATTATTGCCTACATCCTAATCATCGAATTACTCTGCCACACTATATTATGCCTTTGTTAAGAGCAAATCAGCTTTCAGTACTTTCAAATACGATGGTAAATGCTTGAAAATGTTAATACTCTGACAATAGAGAGAGTGCTCAAATTTAGCTGTTTTATGCATAGGAATAAGTAGCACATCCCTGTTCCTTGTTGAATACTCATGATTACTATTCAATTTGATAAACCTATCTTCATTTTCTTTAAGACATAACAAACATCTATAAATATATAAACACCTTAAGGTGAGTATGCAATTATTAATGAAGGTTTACAAGATGATCGCTGATGAATATTGAATATTAGGTAATCGAAGTATTCGCTTCCAACACCTTATTTATTTCTGTAGAGCAGCCCCACAGCAGAATATTATAATTTCGATGACTATATACAAGACTGTAATACACATTTATAACACAGTTTCTAGGTACGATGTTCTTGATTCTAGAGATTGCAAAAATGAGTTACTCAATTTTTTACATAAGACCTCAATGTGTGATGTCCATCTCAAATTCCTGTCTACATATATTCCAAGAAACTTTGTTGATTGGGATGATGATATAGTGTTGTTCCCATATTTAACATCCAATGTACTAATTCCATTGCCCTTCAGACAAAACTGAACACATACAGTTTGGGGTATTCCCCAAAATCTCTATTAAAGACATTAAATTCACTGAGAATTAAAAAACGACTGAAAGTGATTAAAATAACTAGCTGATAAGACTGAGTTATTAGAATAATTACTAAGTGAATGTCCACAGTGGACCAATCGAATAAATGTGTTGCAATTAGTGATACAGAAGTAGAAATGGCGCCTGTAACGACGGACCAGTTCCCACCATTAAGACTTCTTAAAAACAAAAGAAGAATTCAAGATGATGAAAATCCCTCCCAAACTCATCCCAGCGTGAAAAAGGTGAAGGAAAGGAACCCCCGAAATGAAGTACCGGTGAACAATAGATTCACAAACCTAGATAACGTAGAAATGGAAGAAGAAAACCAAAATACTGAAAATACCTTGTTAGGAAATTATAAACCAAAAAAGGAAAACAAACTTCCTGCCATGGTTTTACATGGGAAAATAAACAATCACAAAAAATTTGTTGAGACCTTAGAAGAATTGACCAAAAATAAATTTCATTTGAAATATAATAAAAATAATACAAGTTTATTTGTCAAAAACGAACACGACTGGAATCAGGTAAACATGTTCTTAAAAGAACAGAATATAGATTACCATACGTACACTAGGAAAGACAAAAAGACGCACGCGTTTGTCCTCGAAGGATTGGATAACGAACCAAGCATGGACGATATAAAAAACGAAATAGAGGACACTTATAAAATAAAAGTAGAGAAAATCTACAAAATGAAAAACACCAGAAGACCGATCTATCTTGTAATAATAGGAAAAGATATTGTACTGAAGTATCTACAAAAAACGATTTACATAATAAATTATACTAAAGTAAGCTGGACAAGATACTTTAGTAAAAAAACAATAACCCAATGCCATAGATGTCAAATGTGGGGCCACTCTACAACAAATTGTAACGCAACACCATCGTGCCTGCGTTGTGCTAATGATCATCTAACATCGGAGTGTCCATTGAAAATTGACGATACACCAAAGTGCGGGAATCGTGGTGGTCAACACACCGCTAACAACGTCGAGTGCCCTGTGTACAAGAAAATAATGGAAAACAAACAAAGTTTAGTGCGTAAAAACAAAAGTGTAGTGCCAAAATACATTCCTGCTCCGATCCCAACTACCAATGTATGGGAAACCAGAGAAAAAACTGCTAGCCAGAGACACAAAGTGCCTGATCAGCGTATAATAACCGAAAATAGTGATTATAACAATTGCGGTGAGTTAAGTGAATTTTCTAAACTGAGTAATGAACTGAAAACTCTTAATAGTTTAATAGATGTAAATAAATTTCTTCTAGCTATAAGTAATCTAAATAAAAAATTAGTCAGTACTAATAACCATGTAGAGCGGTTTTGCACATACAGTTTTGTCAACGTTTACCATCAGATTGTTCATTCGACACCAACTTACAAACTCCCTCACAATGCATTCACATGCCTCCAGAAGTTCTTCAGACTTCTAAAAGAAATTCTTCTGAAAAATATTTCTATCTGATTCTCACTTTTTTAGATATAACTACACAAAAATATTTTGGGAGAATACCCAAAAAGGAATATTTTCAAACATCATAATGAATTTCCACACAACTTTCCTTGTAATAGTAGGTAGATATCGACTTGTTCCAAATTTGTGGAATTATTACAATTTCAGATTGGTACATTTTCCATATAATGAACGAATAAGTTTCGAATTTGCTAAAAGCAAATTTCCAGAAATATATAATTTGCTAAAGATTATAAAAAAATATAAAAAAATTCCTATATGCCAAAATAACATTTTGAAAAATTCACGAATTATATTTAGGAGATTATATTTAGAGCACGTAAGGTGAACAGTCTTCAGTAGGCATCTTATTTATTAGTATAGGAATGCATCCAGTATACGAATCACGTAATTCTATGTCTATTCTGCCTAAATCAAAGTCAATTGTGTTTAGTCAAGTCTTAATAACGGTAAATAAATTGTTGAAATATTCTGATCTATGTATACAGGTAACAAAAGTTTTATCTTTTATGTAATTCTCAAGGAACGCAGAATATTTTGAACCATTAGCTAAATTGTTGAAAATTTGATATATTCTGAAATGCAGTATAAGTTCCTTAATCGCGTTTTCACTATTCTCGGATTGAAAAAATGCAACCCAATTTCTAATTCACGGCAATAGATTTTTTTATTCGCGGATCGAATAGCTATTTTTTTGTAAGTGGTTCCGCAATTTTTTTGTTTTGAAAGTTGAAACTCATTAAAAAAAAGAATATAGACTTTGAGCAGATCTAGTTTCGGATAATGCATCATGTCAACCTCGCGAACTTGAAATTATTCGTCCAAATATAAAGTGACATTTCCTCCCAACATGACGGCTTGCTTCAACCTATAAAGCAAGAGATAATCCAGGCCTTGAAGCTCTATTACATTGGACGAACCTTCAAAATCATATTGGATGATGTGGAATGTGATCTTGATATAAATGTTATGGAATGCTGGAAGGATTTTGACATAGCAAAATCCATAGTAAACATAAAGGAATCATTGGAAGAACTGAAGCCATACACATAGAATTCCTGCTGGAAAACCTGTGGCCTCCTCTGACTGCAGAAAATGACGAAGAATATGTGCACATTCAAACTTTGACTGCAAATATAGCTGAAATTGCGAATGCAGTAGGACGAGATGGGTTTGAACGGAAAGAATCAAGTGACATTCTGATGTTGTTTTAATCGCAAGATGAGGATTTGTCTGAAAGCAACTTGGAGGAAATGTTAAATTCACAGCCTATTGAGGAAGAGGATTCAACGAGCACGGGAAACGTGACATTTCATTTGAAAATTCTTAGTTAAGGTTTAACAATGACTAATGAGCATTGTGATTTTATTTATGAAAATTGATCCATCTATGGTACGAAGTCTTATTTTGAAAGCAAATTGCAGAAGTCATTGCTTAATATCAGTCTGAATTGAAGAAACCTTTGAAAACTGCCAAGCAAAAATTACAAAATTTTTTAAACTACATTGCCTAAGCCTGAACATAATAATTAGGCAATATGATCAAAAACTTTATTTAAATAAATTTTTTTGTATACTTTTTTTTCATTTTGTCACACAGGAATATATCCCCTATAATCTGATATAAACTACCATTCCATATTCATGGTTTCTGTATTCGCGATATATTTTCGGAACGTATACGCTGCTAATAAAAAGCTTTCACTATACATGACTTCACTTCAAACAATAATCTATTCAACAATTGATACTTCTTGATGATTGAATCAATGGTCTCATAATTTCAACAAATTTCGGAATCCTCACTCATTTATATACCTACCTATATAATTAAACACTTTCACTTTCTAAACAATTAAAAATTAGAATAACAAATATAGTCAATGAGAAAACATAGACTCAAATAATGAGGAAACAAATCATACCTTCAAAATATAGTAAAACTGAAGATCCTGATGTTCAATGATTTATATGAGTGTTTTTAGAAAAGGTATTCCGTTCAATATCGACTCAAATATGCCCTACAAATACGTAGATATTCCTATTATTCTCAATTTGTAATAAAAGTACATAAACATATTTAATGAAATGTTCACGATATATTCATACATTGGGTCTCAAAATAAACTTTTTCGTTTGAATTCTAACAGAAAAGTGAAACAGAATATGGCTTTAAAATAATCCAAAAGGCAGATAAACAATTCTGATACACAAATAAGAAAATGGAATGTTAGTAATTAAACATTTTGTGATGAATAATTATTGTTCCAAAATCAAATTGAAATATTTAAATAAAATAAGGCTACTGGTAAATACTGTTACCAGAAGAAGTTATATATAATTCCAGAAGAGGCTATACTATATTACTAAGGAATTTCAACAACGAATACCTAATCGCCGAATTGACTCGATACAAATTAGAAGACTAAAGACGGTTTTAGGCTTGCGGAGAGGCCACAAAAAGTATAATTAGGCACCGAGAGTGATTTTCCGGTTTTATCACCATTTTCAGAAAATTAGTTCTTTTAATTTTTCACTTAACTTTGGATCATTAGGTACCAGCAAGTTTCTTAATTTTCAAAATTCATGCGTTAAATCCTCAAAGATATCTCTGACGATGTCTTTTCAGACCCTGATGATAACTACCTAATACAAAAGAATATATCGAAATCAAAATTTTCCAATCTTTACCCTCAACGCATATTCTTAAACGTCGATTAAATTAAAGATTTTATAAATTATATTATTAGTTATTATTATTTTATTATATTTATAAATCGATAAATAGCTTTATAACAAAATAATCAAGGTGATTCAAATAATTGTAATTTCATGAAGTGGAAATATCTAAACGACAAATTGAAGTTCGTACGCAATAGCAGCAAAATATTTCCATATCTGTACCTAATGAAGGTATTTTTATAATGATATGTATATGGTATTAATGATGATTGTTAATTTGGTTGAAAGCTCGTCGATATTTTGGTGACATTCCTAAATATATTGAATAAAAAACACTTGCTTGGTTTCACAAAAATTACCTCTATCAAGTTGATTGCTTGATAATTGTTCAATTTTTGAGAGCTAAGGTCAGTTTAGCTTTTGAAAACTGAAAGCGATCAATTTAGTTTTTATTTCAATTTTTATTCAATAAACGAAGATTGTTGGAGTTATAAGAGAGTATGTGGCTCAGGAGAATGAAATCCGAAAAAAAATAAATTTTTTCATTTCGGATGGTTTATTCAAAGCTCTGAACGGTTTTTTATATCATATTAATTGTTCTGATAACTTCAATCTCATGAGACATAATAGTAAAAAGTACAGTACACTACCTCAATACTGAAAATAAAAGGTCAGATCGTGAGAAATAATTCCGAATAACTGGTCTATTCTGGTTTTACACATTTTACCCTCCAAATTTAGTTTGTAAGTGAATCCAAATGCGATATTGGACTCGTGAAAAAGGATTTATATCGAAGAATGGGAACTTGTTATAATTTCCATATAAAAACAAGTTTGATATCATCGAACTGGTTTCTAGTGGCCAGTTGCATAGATATGTATATAATTTCAACTATATATACATATAGATATATAAATATTTGCATATATATATATATATATATATATATATATATATATATATATATATATATATAAGGAAATGAAATTTTTTGTGCTTATGGCACTGAATGAAATATTTTAGAAAATGAACACTATAACTATAACATTCTCTTGATTAATTTGAATTTTTCAAATGAATGTTCTAGTGTTCATTTTATATATATATATATATATATATATATATATATATATATATATATATATATCTATATATATAAAAGAAAGTCGTTTTAATTACTCCACTTATAACTCAAGAACGGCTGTAACGATATGGCTGAAAATTGGTGGGGAGGTAGCTTAGAGCCAGGAGACGGACATAGGATACTTTTTGTCCCGTTCGGCAGCGTTCCCGTGTAACTTGACAAGAAACGTCAGTCACTATGAAAGGTTGTATGAGTTGGTTGAAATCATACTTTTTTAATAATAAGCATCAATGGTTCTGTGGTAGAATGCACGATTGTCACGCGAATTCTTGTTCAAGACATCGTAGAGTGAACATCGTATGAAATTACCTGTGCGAAGGCAAAGTTACTTTTGTGTGAAGGATTATAAATCCTCAGCGTAGTGATTTATACCTGTTTGTGTTGGGGTTTTCCCCAAAATCTCTATTAAAGACATTAAATTCATTGAGAATTAAAAAACGACTGAAAGTGATTAAAATAACTAGCTGATAAGACTGAGTTATTAGAATAATTACTAAGTGAATGTCCACAGTGGACCAATCGAATAAATGTGTTGCAATTAGTGATACAGAAGTAGAAATGGCGCCTGTAACGACGGACCAGTTCCCACCATTAAGACTTCTTAAAAACAAAAGAAGAATTCAAGATGATGAAAATCCCTCCCAAACTCATCCCAGCGTGAAAAAGGTGAAGGAAAGGAACCCCCGAAATGAAGTACCGGTGAACAATAGGTTCACAAACCTAGATAACGTAGAAATGGAAAAAGAAAACCAAAATACTGAAAATACCTTGTTAGGAAATTATAAACCAAAAAAGGAAAACAAACTTCCTGCCTTGGTTTTACATGGGAAAATAAACAATCACAAAAAATTTGTTGAGACCTTAGAAGAATTGACCAAAAATAAATTTCATTTGAAATATAATAAAAATAATACAAGTATATTTGTCAAAAACGAACACGACTGGAATCAGGTAAACATGTTCTTAAAAGAACAGAATATAGATTACCATACGTACACTAGGAAAGACAAAAAGACGCACGCGTTTGTCCTCGAAGGATTGGATAACGAACCAAGCATGGACGATATAAAAAACGAAATAGAGGACACTTATAAAATAAAAGTAGAAAAAATCTACAAAATGAAAAACACCAGAAGACCGATCTATTTTGTAATAATAGGAAAAGATATTGTACTGAAGTATCTACAAAAAACGATTTACATAATAAATTATACTAAAGTAAGCTGGACAAGATACTTTAGTAAAAAAACAATAACCCAATGCCATAGATGTCAAATGTGGGGCCACTCTACAACAAATTGTAACGCAACACCATCGTGCCTGCGTTGTGCTAATGATCATCTAACATCGGAGTGTCCATTGAAAATTGACGATACACCAAAGTGCGGGAATCGTGGTGGTCAACACACCGCTAACAACGTCGAGTGCCCTGTGTACAAGAAAATAATGGAAAACAAACAAAGTTTAGTGCGTAAAAACAAAAGTGTAGTGCCAAAATACATTCCTGCTCCGATCCCAACTACCAATGTATGGGAAACCAGAGAAAAAACTGCTAGCCAGAGACACAAAGTGCCTGATCAGCGTATAATAACCGAAAATAGTGATTATAACAATTGCGGTGAGTTAAGTGAATTTTCTAAACTGAGTAATGAACTGAAAACTCTTAATAGTTTAATAGATGTAAATAAATTTCTTCTAGCTATAAGTAATCTAAATAAAAAATTAGTCAGTACTAATAACCATGTAGAGCGGTTTCAAATATTTTTTGAATTCACACAAAACTTAGAAATTAATGGTTTTTAAGCTCAATATCGCACACTGGAACGCTAACGGCATTTGAAATAAAATGTCAGAACTTCAAAGCTATTTGCGAAAACATGAAATTGATATTATGTTAATCAACGAAACACGTTTGAAAAAAGAGCATAAATTAAATTGTAGAGGTTACGAAATTCTACGAAGAGAAAGACAAACTAACACCGGCCACGGTGGGGTAGCAATTTTAATAAAGAGAGGAGTCGTTTTCTCACAAATAAAAAACATGAATTGTAGTATAGAATATTTAGGAATAACACTGGAAAACAACATCACTTTAATTTCAACATATAACAGACCACTGAATAAATTCAATAAAGATTGCCTATGTAAACTCATTAACTCTGGGAACAAAACAATAGTCATTGGCGATTTTAATGCAACACATACGGCTTGGAACTGTAGACGAAACAACAGAAATGGCAACACTCTTTACAACTATGTAAATGAAAACGATAATTGTTCATTATTTTTTCCCGACGATCATACACATTATCCAGAAAACAATGGACTCCCCAGCACAATAGATATAGCTCTTATTAAAAATATTAAAAACGTATCTCAACTAATATCTCATGCAGAACTCAAATCTGATCACAATCCTGTGTATTTCCAACTATTCAACATAAAGAATGAAAACATACAAAGCGAAATAATAAGTTACGAAAATACAAACTGGAACATATATAGGCAACTCATTAATCGTAGAGTAAATATAAAATACAATATTGACAGTCCGGAGAAATTAGAAGACGAAGTTGAAATATTTACAGACATCCTTATTAAAACTAGAGACGAAGTCACAGAGAAAAAAATAATTCAAACTAATACTGACAAACTTCCTGAAGCAATCCTAGAATTGATAAAATTAAGAAACAAACATAGAAAGAGATGGCAGACACATAGAAACCAAAATAACAAAAATATTATGCACGCACTAAGTAAACAAATAAAAACAGAAATTAAAAATCACAAAAACTCAACATGGACAGAAAAACTCAAGAGTTTAAATCCAAGGGATAATTCTATTTGGAAAATGACCAAAACGTTGAAAAAACCATTCCATGAAATACCAACATTGGTAGATAATTACGATAAATTTTTGACTAATAAAAAAAAGCGAATAAATTAGCATCTCACTTTGAACAGATACACACTTTAGGAGAAAAGGAAACAAATAGCCAGAAAGAATTAACAAAGAAGGTGAACGATTTCTTAAAATCACAAAACCGTTTAAATTACAGAGATTACGAATCAATATTAGTAACACCAACCGAAATTATAGATATCGTAAAAGCCCTGCCGAACAATAAAGCCCCTGGCCAGGATGGTATTAGTCCCAAGTTACTTAAAAATCTTCCTAGAAAGGGAATCGTCCAATTCATGTACATAGTAAATGCAATAATAAAACTACAATACTGGCCAAAATTATGGAAAACATCGGTAGTTATCCCCATTCTCAAGCCAGGTAAAATTTCAAGTGACCATAAAAGCTATAGACCAATAAGCCTCTTACCGATCCTAAGCAAGGTATGTGAAAAATTAATTTCAAAACGGATTGACAGAACATTGAAACAACTTAAACTTAAAGATGAATTCCAGTTTGGATTCAAGTCGCAATAATACTTCGCAACAGATAGTTAGAATTGTAAATGATATTGTAAGAAATTTCAATAACAAAAGCAACACGATACTAGCCCTGTTCGATATAGAAAAGGCGTTCGATCGTGTTTGGATTGAGGGATTAATATATAAAATGATGATCAATAAATTTCCTCATTATCTAATAAAACTGATACACTCTTATCTTATAGAAAGACAGTTTAAGGTGAAAATAAACAATTGCCTATCCACAGCGAGAAGTATAAAAGCCGGGGTACCACAGGGCTCAGTACTAGGACCAAAACTATTTGATATATTCATTCACGACATACCCCAATTCCATAACACAAAAATAGCGCTATATGCAGATGATACAGCAATCTATGCAAAATCATTTTCAGCAGAAGCTGCCAACTCATTAATAAGATATCACGCTAACAAACTGAAATTATTCTACGAAGAATGGAAAATAAAAATGAATACAACAAAAACCGAACAAATAATATTTACACGAAAATTTACGAACAATAAAATATTAACACCACTGAAAATAGGTAATCACATTATTAACACAAAACAGTCTGTAAAATACCTAGGTGTAGAATTGGACAGAAGATTAAATTTCAAGAAACACATACGAAGCACAATAAACAGAGCATTTGGAATCTCCAAAAACCTATACTCACTTCTCAATAAAAATAGTGAACTCAGCAAATATAATAAGAGGTTAATATATACCACAATAATAAGACCAACAATAACATACGCTGCACCAGCCTGGTGCAACGTAAGTAATGCAACACTCAGACCTTTGCAAGTTTTTCAAAATAAAATGTTAAGGTTTATAACAAAAATGGACAGATTCACCCCAATAGATACACTGCATCGAGAAGCGAATATAGAACCGCTCAGACAATACATAGATAACATGGCCAACAAATTTTACAAAACACAGCTGAACAACCCGCTGACTAAAAATATAACAAACCTCAGAGCACACAACACAGAAAACATGAAACACAGATTACCATATCAACATTTACCAATATTCAACGAGAGAATATGAACCAAAAACGCACTACCACATACCTGGTATTTAAATCTCGTAGAAAAGCATTCCTTTGGTGACCTCTGCTAGATATGATTATAATCGAATACAGAAGCCAATAATTCGTCAGACGACATAAGTATCAAAAACAGGTTTTCGTAAATAGTTTCCTGTATTGTAGAATTAAAATATGTAAATATAATGATAATGCACAAATAAAATATAAAAAAAATAATAATTACCTAAAGGCAAAGCGATCATCTACACATATATGATCCCTCATATATATATATCAAGATGATATTTGTCAAAAACGAAGTATATGTACAGTAAAACTAATAAGTAGGAACTGTGAAAATTTTGAGATTGTAATGAAAAATGAATTATGTATTTAGTTTAAGATATATAATGTTAAATTTTTGCATAACTCATGTATTATATACGTATTGTTAATATTTGTAAATAAAGATTTGTTAAGTAAGATTGTCACGCGGGTGGCTCGGGTTCGGTCCCGGCTAATCCAAGCTTAGTTTTTTTTACTTTAATGACAAAAGTTTTCACTAATTTCATTCAATAAACATATATTGAACATAATTATAAAGCAATCGAATATTCAATTCATATAAAGAACAATTATTGTATTGAAAACAAAACACATTATTTTCTTTCAAAATATTTTCAATTAATTCTTAAATTTAGGTCAATGACACTTCTGAGGATGTTGAAAATTTTCGCAAATTTTATCATTAATATTTCTATACATAAAAGAAAGTCGTGTTAGTTACACATTTATAATTCAAGAACGGCTGAACTGATTTGGCTGAAAATTGGTGGGAAGGTAGTTTAGAACCAGGAGAAGGGCATAGGATACTTTTTATCACGTTCCCGTGGGACGTGACATGAAACGTGGTATAACAAAACGAATATTCCAAGGATAATTATGTCGGAAGGCATTTTACATCAAATTCGTGTCAGTGCAAGAAATCCCGACCTTCAGATGAATGAGAAGATACATAATCAGTCTTTGATATTGATCGAAGATATGTGTTACCTCATGTTCGGTAATTTATTAGTCAGTTTAGGAATGAAAGCGACAAATCGTGAAATGAATGGCGCATTTAATCAAGAATTGGAACTGGAACTTTTCCGTTGACTTGAATATGATCACCAGGAATTAGATTTAATAGTTCAAACGAATGTACCCCTGTTGAATCACCAACAAAAGGATGATACAATGATGAACGTAATTGATGATAGAAATGGTGGTTTATATTTCCTGGATGCTCCTGGTGGAACTGGTAAGACATTCTTCATGTCAGTAGTTTCAGCCACTGTTAGTGCGAGATCCAACATTGAGGTTGCAGTTGCTTCTTCTGGAATAGCAGCCACATTACATTGTTAGAAGGATGCCGTACGGATGACTCATTCAGCATTGAAATATCCGTTAAATCTTCAAACTATTGAAGAACTAACATGTAATATTGCAAAACACTCCGCAATTGCCAAAGTTTTATAAGCATCAAAAATCAGCATCTGGGACGAATGTATAAAAACACATAAACGTGCATTGGAAGCACTTCACCGAACATTGAAAAATCTACGCAATTAATGGAGATGTTTTGGAGTTGCATTGCAGAACGATACATCTCCTGAAGATTTCTCTGAGCAATTACTGACTATCGGTAATGGTTGAGTACCTGTCGACGAATCGAGCGGATTGATTTCATTTCCTCAGGATTTCTGTAACTTCATCTCATCAAATACATCATGACATTAAACAAATCACACAAAAATCTATGTTTTTCCATGGTCTATTACGAGTATATGTGGCATGTTCACGGATCGGAGGACCATTTGCGTTTTTTTGGCGTCTATCACAAGATGCTTCACTAAAGAGTGGAATCCACGCACTGAAATACATGACCAATCATTAAAATACAACACTTACATTTTTAATTTACATTAATCATCCAAATAAACAATTGACCTTGATAAAATCGAAAGTCTGCTCATCAATTGCCTCTTAGGTGGAATAAAGTTCGCCGGGTCCGCTAGTATATATATATATATATATATATATATATATATATATATATATATATATATATATATAATATATATATATAATATATATATATATATATATATATATATATATATATATATATATATATATATATATATATATATATATATATATATATATATATATATATATATTTGGTATATAAACTGATATTAGCAAATATTGAAGGGAAGATTCATACAATATTAATCATATATTACTTTGAAAATCTATGAACAAAATATTGGTAGTGTAAAAACAGTGGAATATTCAGGGATTATGTCCGATGAAAAATTTGATATGATCTAAAATCTCTGAAAAAATTAAGAGGAACAGGAAAAAAATCTGTCGACATATGTGAAGTTATTGTTGTTCAAATCAATAATATGCTACACTTTGAATATTGCTCCATTTTGCTATTCGGTTTAACTGAGGAAGAAACTCACCAATAACAAAAAGTACCACGTAGGGCTAAGCGAACAATTTTAAAAAGCCCCCCTTGTTATATAACCCTGTTCAAAATATGTTGATGTCTCTAGACTTAATGTCTGTTAAACATAGAATAATCTGGTATACCTATATAGGTATACAGAATCGCAATTTTCACAAGGAATTTTGAAGACTTTGATTTGAATTTCAATTCTAGCGGATGTTTTGTGCGAGTAAATATTGATTGTACAGTTAATATATTTTATTTAGCTATTTTGTAGAATATAATTATGGAATAAGTTGATCAGTTTTGGTGTTAGATTCTCTAACACCAAAAAAAAAAAATTTCGGAACTGCTGTTGCTGAAAATTTTTTGGTTTCACATAACAATTCTTTTTCTTGTAGTATATTTCTCAAATAAATATATATATATATATATATATATATATATATATATATATATATATATATATATATATATATATATGTATTTCAAAATATTTTGGGTTATCGGCAAAAGGTGGGCAGAACTAATTGAAACGATTAATCGTCAGCAATTCTATATTTCGAACGAAATTTCGTTCTTCTTTAAGAACACTAAAAATATAGACAAGATGTTAATTAATCAGTTACAATTAGCAGAAATAAGGAAACCTACATCTGGCACATGTCAATAAACCACAAAAAACGACACAAAAGGCATCCAATAGTTATTACAATAATGTTAAATATAAATGCAACTGCTAAAAGACGTAAGATATTTAAATGACATGTACAACAACCTCTTAAAGCGAGGTTAAAACATAGAACATATAGTATGACACATCAACGTACAAAACTGTATTGACACAGAAAACAATCACAACACGATCGATGGTCATTCCAATTTCCAATGGCTAGGACCATCGGTCGTGTTGTGATTGTTTCCTGTGTCAATAGAGTTTTGTACGTTGAGGTGTCATGTTCACTATATGTTCTATGTTTTAACCTCGCTTTAGTAGTTTGTTGTACACGTCATTTTAATATCTTACATCTTTTAACACAGTTGCATTTATATTTAACATTATTGTAATAACTATAGGATGCCTTTTGTGTCGTTTTTGGTGGTTTATTGAATTGTGTCAGATGTAAGTTTCCTTGTTTCTACAAATTGTAACTGATTAATTAACACCTTGTCTATATTTTTAGTATTCCTGAAGAAGAACGAAATTCGTTCGAAATATAGAATTGTTGACGATTAGTCGTTTAAATTAGTTCTGCCCACCTTTTGCCGATAACCCAAAATATTTTGAAAGTCTTATCATTGTGGCAACATTCCCTAAACATATATATATATATATATATATATATATATATATATATATATATATAACTATGATAATTACCAGGTAACTATGTATCTTCGTGTTTTTCTATAATAATCAATAAATTAATTCTTTTTTAATTCTTACTAATTTTTAATTGTAATATTGAGCCTCTCTTAGCCCTCAAAATTTTTGAAAAGAAAAGACTAGAAAAATAAGTGAAAATTTCCATTTCAGTCGAAAGTTCTGGTGTTTAGGAACCAGCAGAACATGACGGAATGATCAAAGAGCCCTCAAAGGAGCCATTGGAGCAATAACATATTCAAGTCGACGGTCCTGCAATTCAAACACATTTCCGACGCCGAAGTGATCGCAAATCCTAAATCGTCAGCCGTTTCTATTATCGAATAAAATTATATACATCTTAAGGAAATCCACGCGTGAATAATTCCTTTGGGAGATTGCATCTTCGCAGAGGAAGGACGGCTCCCGATCCTTCTCGATGAATCTCCAGTCCTTTTGAGGAAGGGTTTGAGTACCTTTGCGTTGCTTTATTTCTCTCTGGCAGTTGGACAACAATCTGAAGAGGTAGGGGAAAGGAATGTGCTCTGTAATTACCACTTGAACTAATATGTTCTTGTCAATTAGTGGTGGGTCCGAGAATATGGGCCCCAAAGCACAATGTTATCTTGTCTTACATCATGTTTATGAAGGGGAGTAATGAGAAGAATATAATTAAAAGTTTCATTCAACATGAAATTTTCGAGTTAGGAAAATCATATTCAAAATTTCCAAATGACAAAGAAAGTTTTCGTTATTTTTCAATACCATTTCCCCATCGGATGATATGTATCACCAGCAACTAAGTTATGTTCATTAAATTCATAAAGTTTTCTCACGATAACAAACTCATATCTTCCCTGTTATTATTATTGTTCATATATTTTCCTCTATAATTTTTTATATTCTCTTTTGCTTTATATTCGAGAGATTTCAAATATGAATTTAACATATCTCTCTCATAGTGGGACATTCAAAGCATTTATAAAAATTTTTTCAAGAATTTTCGCAAGAAGGTTTTAGATTAAAGTTTCATTTTGCTCAGAATTCAGTCAAATATCTTCGACAGATAAAATAATACCATTCGTCTAATACATGATAACTCACAAGCAATAACTGAATTTCCGGTTATGCAAACAAAAAAGAATGTTGGACAATTTCTATGAAAAATAAACCTTCATCATGAATTTATCACTAATCGATGTAAAATTCTTGAACCATTTCACAATTTGTTGAGGAAGAATGTAGAATTTCAGTGGATTGATTCTTGTGAGAAATCATTCAACGAAATGAAGAATTATTATTGATCTACTCTTTCTATTTTAGTAATTTTTGATCCAAATTCACCTATTATCATTCCAACAGATATCAGTATTGAAGGAATTGAGGTCGTATTAAAACAGCCTCTAAGGGACAGAACAATGAAATTACCAGCATATTTTTCGAAGAAGTAGAAACAAACACCGAAGAAAAAGAAATTGAAGAAGCTATTTTGCATAGACCAGAAAATTGAAAAATTAAATCAAACACGGATGCAGAGTTGGGAAATTTAGTTTTCTATTTATCTCACTACAACTTTGAAATTAAATACAACTTTTGTGGTCAAAATCGAGAAGTAGATTATTTATCTCGCAATAACATTGTGAAATAGTTGGAAAAAACATGAGAACAGCTACCGAATGCAATAAAAAAAGCAGACATTTTCTTCAAGAATGATGATAGAATAATATTTCTGAGGATTGTGGAAAAGAACTTATAAAGGAAGTACATAAAAAATATCAACATATTGGTCCAAAATATTTGAGGAATCGCTTGGGCCATTTTACTATCTTCCAGAAATGGACATATGAATGAAAGAATTCTGTGAGAGATGCGAAGTGTGTAGTGAGAATAAATCTAGACAAGGAAGATTCTTTGGATATCGTTCTGATCTAGGTCCACTTACAAACCCTTTTGAAATTGTTTCCTTAGATACTATTGGTGTTTTTGGTGGAAATCATTCACGAAAACGTTATCTCTATTTATAATATAAAAATAGCATATCTATATGTAAGCTTTCATATCTTCATCAAAATATCAGGCAGTAAACGAATTTATAAAGCTGATGTCAAGTATCTTGAGGAAAATCAGATTGGTACGTTATTGACAGATCAATATAATTGTTTAAATTCTGACTATTCAAGAATTTTCTCAAAGAAAATGATGTTCAGTTAGCGTTCAAAGCAGTCCGTTTTCAAATGGTTCAAATGAAAGATTGAACCAACCAAAAAAAAAAAAGATGCCAGATCATCGAAATTTTAAAGAAAAAAGCATTGTCAAAAATAGCACAAGATTGTGTTAAAATGTATAACGACCATGAATCGATCGTTACAAAGTTTCACTTTCCTACCTGTTACATGGAAAAACATCCTCAAATATCCTAAAGAACTTCAACCATACTGCAATCTGAAAGAATATAGAAAAATTGCTTTCGAAAACTCATTAGCTTATCATACTAATAATAAAATAGGAATCAATGGAAACAAAAAGCATCATGACTTTGACGTTGGGGTTTGTTGGAAATGGAAACACATTCAACAGAAACAAGTAAAAAGAACTAAGAGTTGGTCCTGTCCGGATATTGAAAAAAATATACAATTCGATTTTTGAGGTAGCATGCGGCCATAAGAACAGGGAATCGAATATCTTTCATATTAATGAGTTGCGGCATTATGTTTCTATTGATGAATAAAGTTCTGTTCTTGGCCCAAACTGACTCACGGATGGGGGGATGTAACGCCATCTATTGGACTATGAACTGATATTATGGAATCTTTGTGTATAATGTAACGGTAGAGTCCATATCAGAAATTCTGTGAACCTTGTACCATTATGTAATCCCTTTCATGTTATTAATATAATATAAACACGAAATAATATTTTAATATTATGTTCTGCTTTATGTTTGTTTATTTTATGAACGCAGATCTCAATATTAATATTCCATCGACATTTAATTCTCGATTCTATTTTCAGGTTTGTATTATTTTAGAGTATAGTGGATATTGTATTTATCAAATGAATTCTTGTTTCCGTTTTAAAAAATTCATTTGGAGTCATTGACTATTAAATAAAAAAGAAAAATATCTAGTTACAAGATGTTCTTACCTTCGCTAGAACTGGGAAGACCATAATGAGTTGTTGAGCTTGTTTATTTTAAGGATTACAATTTCGAATGTAACAAAACGTGAGGCATGTTGTATAGATGAATTTTCACGAAAACTAAATTAGCTATTCAACTTAAAAACAAACTCCCTTCACTTTCAAATATTTTTACAGGATCGTTATAGGAGATATCGGCCGATACTTTGATAAATACTACAGTTTCAAATTCGGTTTTGTATGTCAACTGCCAATTGGAAAACATCAGGGTTTTTTGATGATCCTAAGACTTTGTTCATTGAAAAGCCTATTTTATTAACTGTCTATGTTATTAATTGTCTCTGGAAGTGTTTCAAGCTCTCGTTGGTGCAACTGTCATATCCGGGTATTTTGTCATTTTTCAATACCTACCTCAGTGTTATCTTTCATTGCAGTGTTATCAATTGGAATCGCTAATATACTGTGATAGTTTTGCAATGCTGTCTATAATGACGGTTAATGTTAGGTTCATCCAAAATGAAATTTTTGAGTAAAGACGGTTCAAGATTTACTAAATACTTCTTGGAAAGTTACCAATGGGTATTTTATTATTATTATTTATTTCCTTAATTACATTCGACTTCGACCGGTCTCCGTGGCTTAGTCGGGAGCACATCCGACTAAGGCATGGGTGTATGTGTTTGTCTATGATTTAAGTAGTTTAATGATGATAATTGTTGGGTTATGTACATTGATTAAAAGTCCATTGGTCTTCCGGATCCGGCGTTAAGGCCAACTTATTCCAAAAAACGTAACTTTTTTCAATATATTTTATTTATAGTACGAAACATGTTGAGTAATCAATTCATTTACATATGAAAGCACATATATGAAATTACTTGAAAAAATTTTTTTTTTCAAAATGGCGGTCCTGAAAATGGCCGCTGAAACTCATCTGAATCGGAGATGAATGACATCACTTCTTGGAAAAGAATTATCTGAAAGCAAAAAACAAAACGGTTTCATGTTCTGTATCGAATTGGCTATGACCTCAAGCAGAATGAAACATTTTCAATGAAAAAAAAACAAAATGGCAGACTCATGAATTTTTTCACCCTCTTTTTCACTTCTAATTGTGTATAACTTTTTCGAATGATAATGAATATTTCTCTTTGAGGCCATAGCCAGACACCTAAAGAGTAATATGCCATTTGGTTCATATCGATAAGTGCAATAGTTTCGAAATGAGAGTGTAATTCATGCGAAAAAACGTGGTTCGGAGAAGAATCAGTTCAAAGCTTTTATTCGTGAAAAATCGTAAGAAAAGTGAATTTTACTCACATATCCATTTCAGCTTCATACACAACTCCTTCCTGGTCTTCGTAAGAATCATTCTGAAAAATTCTTGCATTTTTCAAAGCAGTTCAACAAAATAACAAGACAATTACAATATAATAAACAATAAGACGACCCGAAGGCATGCAGCAGCTGCCGCTACCGAAGGCGTTCGAGCAGCCGGATTTACTGCAGCGCTTCCTAATCTTTTATACCTGCTTCTCGGTCTTGCTGACCTTCGGGACTAATTCTATACTATTTCTACGAGTATATAGTAGCAATTTATGGAAAAAAATTTCCATTTTTCCTAATTGTTTGGAGTAAGCTGGCCTTAAACAGTAGGTCCATTGAATAAAAAAAATCTTGAACTTCCTAACGTTATCTACGGATAAGGTATGCTTTATTCATTATATAACATATGTTTTTAGAAGTATCATTTGGTGCCAATTCATTTTTTGATGTCACGATCATCTTTTTACGCTTATGAATATATTCCTATCCTCACAACAAATATACTTGGAAAGATTTATTATTCAGCTTTTCTTAACTTTGGTACTTGTTCTAATCGTTTACTGGTGTCTTTATGTCTTTGTTTTTCTTCTTTAGTTTTTGATTTTCAAGCTGAAGTTTATCATATTCCACTTTCACTCCGACCATTATCACACTATTAAACTTCAATGACCCCTCAAAGGTATTAAATTTTTTTTCCATGAACTGTTTGATGTTTAAATCTTTTTGATACGTTTATGGTTTTTTCTTTGACATAATTTCGAATAGGTAACCAATCTTTGATGTACATTTCCAGATTCAAAAAGTTTTTGAAGAAATAATGTGAAAAACGAGTACCACACATCTATCCTTATCTGTGTGCTTTCTTAGTAATTTTTCTCGTTTCATTCTATAGTATCACAATGACACCATATTCCCGAAAGTTTTGCAATGTCTAACAATAGATATCCTTTTGCTATTCGTAGTTCTGTTCATTCCTCATATGTTATTTTATATAAGCTAGTCGGGATATGTTGGTCTGAATCCAAATGAGGTGTTTGCTATTATAATGTCATTTAAACCTTGTACTACGGTAAGGTGTTTTCTCGATAGTTTTTATTATTGTTGATATTGAAGCTTAAGGCAGCCTTCCATCTCTCTTGGTTATTTTTTACATTATTACAATTTTCAGTGGAACACATTTACGTTTAACACATTTCTATGCCTACATTAGCAATAAAGGAATATTGAGCTGCATTGGACTAGAATGTACTGTCCCCATTGAAAACTCTAATGACCTAACTGAGGAAAATAGGGTATAGTTTTCTGAAATTCATTGAAAACAAGCTGAGAGAACATATGTAATTTGTATAGTAAAGTTTCTTGGCCCAGGCAATTTGATTAGGTATAGTTCATTATTACTGTAAATTTAGACTTTTACCGCTGGATTTTAAATATGTATACCACATCAGCACAACATTTAAAAACCCTAATAATTTTAATTAACTTTTACTCGTAATGTTAACGTGAGAGACTATAATATCATCCTGTAAAACTGCATTGTAATTGTTTAAATCTGTATAATCATTATGGGGTAACTTATTCCGATCGAACATACTCTACTGAACAACTAATAATCCATAATTTAAATAAAACTAAGTAGTTTTTCGATATTCACTATAATTAATTCAAAAACATGACAATATCGTTTCGCCAGCACAGTGGCTTCATCAGACTACTTGTATTTATCCTGAAATGCATGGGAATGACATTGAACACTGTTCTTCTCTTGTAGGAGAATGACTTTAGAACCTATTTCTTCCGAATTGTGGGGGATGAACATAGAATACTTTTCTTCGATTGCATTTTTATTGGAATGAATTTAATGAAGGAGAATTATTGATTAAAACTTGATCATTTAATAAACTGTTTGATTTCTTTCCCTTATTAATTTCCACGGCTTCTAATAGGGTTAGTTTATAACCTTTATGCAATTTTTAAAGTTGTTGTCGAAGACATTGTTCTCTTCTTACAGATGTGTTGCATACGTAGAAGAAACAGTAGCACTGTACACAGTAGAAGAAAAGTAGCAGAAGAGAACCATGTCTTCGACAACAACTTTAAAATATTTCATACGGAGCGTGAAGGTTATAAACTAACCCTGTTAGAAGCCATGGAAATTAATAAGAGAAAGAAATCAAACAGTTTATTAAATGATCAAGTTCTAATCAATAATTTTCCTTTATAAAATTGATTCCAGTAAAAATGCAATCGAAGAAAAGTATTCTATGGTCATCCCCCAGAATCCAGAAGAAATATGTTTTATAGTCATTCCCATACAAAAGAAGAACAGTGTTCTATGGTCATTCCCACGCACTTCAGGATAAATACAAGCAGTCCACAATGTAATAGCTCAGTTTATCATCAACATCTGATGAAGCCACTGTGTTGGCAAAACGATATTGTCATGTTTTTGAATTAATTATAGTGAAAATCGAAAAACTACTTAGTTTTATTTAAATTATGTGTTTAGATTTTCACCAAGTATCGGCCCAATCGATAAATAATAACTAATAATCCATCATTCATCGGAATTACACGAGACTAATAAGTAGCAAAGATAAAAATAATATAATGCTTAGTATAATTACTTTATTACATTTAGATTTTTCCAATATTTCAAATTTAATTTTACGTTTTATTTAATTTACTCAATTTCTCTTGAACGAAATGAAACCTTATCGTTAAAAATCGCCATAATGAACTTTTCCATAGCTTTAAGCTTCTTATTCAATGATACTTATTTCTGATAAAATATGTTTCCTTTTGTTATGAGATTGGTTTGTCTACCGACGGATCAACTCTGCTTTTCAGATCTTCGAGAATTTCTTTCAGTTTTTTTCGTTTTTTCTGAATAATTTTTTCTTCCACCTTAAATGTTTTATTGTATGTTTTCATTACTACGCTTAGTGAATTTCAAAATAATCTGGAACACTTATCCAAACTCCAGAGGTATTCTATCGTCAGCTATTCTATTCTGTCTAACTGAAGTATACGTCTTTGAATTAAACATTGGAGCATATTTGTTGTACCCTCGTCTGGACTTCGGTGCTGTCTTATAAAAGTATTGTATGCCTTATAATTCAAAGCCAAAATTTGATATTGCGAAATTTGAAATCATATCACATTTGACTCCATATTTTTATTATCAACAAAGAGTTTATCATCTGTGAATGTAGAAATTTCTTTCAAATTAATCAATGCTTAAAGAAATATCCCATCTACTTAGTTCAACTGCTTTCTCAACAAACAAATCTTCAATAGTCACAACTGCTCACTATTCTTATCAGTACGATAATTTCCATACCATCTCCGAAATATCAAGTCTACTTCAATTCCGCGAACTTTATCGCATAAACAAACAATATGGCCGCGAGGAAGTTTCAACATATACATATCCAAAGTAAACTAAGGCCAAAGATAAACTAACATTAACCTTATTACTCTGGAACATAGAACATATTCTGGTCTAACTCGATTTAAATGCAAATATCTTATATTAAGTTGGAGGCCCTGCATTTTCACTAAGACAACACACCTAAGACTTCGGACATATTTCCGAAGAGCAGTGGTTGCGAAAATGTACTCAGTGAATCAAAAGTGAAGAACCAGCGAATCTCAACCGGTAAAATTAATAGGATAAATTGAACCGAAGTAGAGGTTGAAAAAATAATTCTCATTTGAGGTATGCTACGAAATACAGTATTCAAAAATATTTGTTCTTAATAAGGACCTCATCTCAGATTGAAATGGATTAATGGTATTCAGAGGAAATAGTTTATTGTCGGTTTTACATATTGTTATAAATGAAATATTAAATTAATTGTTCATGTCTTCATGCATTTTTTTGAAATCCAGGTGGT
This sequence comes from Henosepilachna vigintioctopunctata, assembly GCA_030704895.1. Taxonomy (NCBI): domain Eukaryota; kingdom Metazoa; phylum Arthropoda; class Insecta; order Coleoptera; family Coccinellidae; genus Henosepilachna; species Henosepilachna vigintioctopunctata. The sequence goes on along the minus strand of JARQZJ010000134.1, from coordinate 2,385,760 downwards.
TTACCTGAAATGCTTACTTTTTCAATGGAAATAATTCCTTTTCAAACAGGTTTCAGTAGCTTAAACTTCAATTTCAGTAGACTATTCTAAGTTTCAAAATGTATGGATCTGGTGCTCACTCAAAAGAAACTTCTACACGATATATTTCTGCGTTACATTTCGAGCCTTTTTGGGTATCTCAGATTGAAAAATTCTCTGAATCATTGAATTCGTTAGTCCGGGAGGTAGTGTTGCATTTTTCACAGAGATTTCAAGCTGATTGATTTCCGTCCTTTTCAATAGATCTCGAATCACTTATTAGTGAATGAAGCGTCAGCTGACCCACCAGCGGTCGGTGAAATAGTAATAGCAATAGCCGTAATAGTAATAGTAATAGCCGGCTAAAACTTTTTCCACATATACTTGACGTCATACCGAGCTGAAAAAAATTCGGTAGCTGCATCGAGGAGGGAGGCATAGTAAAGTTCATGTAACCAGCTGACGCATATTGCCCCTTCCGCGATGCTGCTGACGATTTTTTTTTGATCTTAGTATGATCTCAAGTATCTTCAAGCGGCGGACTTTGACTTCAATTTATTTTTTTTACACATTTTGCAGCCTCCTGCACCTACCGCTACTTGAGCAGCTGACGGGTGGTTTACTTATTAGGCATATAAGATCAACCATATGTGTTAATATCATCCGGCTTACTATGAATTTTGTATTCACAACGCTACCTCCCAGACTCTTGCGCTACTCAATTGGCATCAGCCATTGACACATGTTTCGAGCTTATTGGCTCTCCTCAGAACAGCCAAGTTCGAGATGTACGAACCTGGATGATATAACAAATTCTATTTTTTCGTTTCTTTGTACTTATTACCCCAAAAAAATTTCTTTTTCGTTGTTCACTTTCTCGGTTAAGAACTCTTTAGAGGATAAATGGTCGCCACAAAGACGATACGTTGACCAATTCTCCAAACCCGGGGAGTTCACGATGGAAGCCTAACAGTGGAGACTTCCTTTATAGATGTGTTTTTTGTTGTTGGTTCCATCTCCAGGTTCTTACACCTTGAACTTGGCTACCCGTCCTGAGGAAAGCCAATAAGCTCGAAACACGTGTCAACGGCTTCTTCCAATTGAGTAGCGGGATGTACCAAAAATTTTACTTTTGCCTTAGTTTGTACTTATTACCGCAAAAAAATTTTTTATTCGTTGTTCACTTTCTCGGTTGATGACTCCATAAAGGATCAACAGTCGCCACAAAGGCGATGCGACGACCAAATCTGCAAACCCAGAGATTCACAATGGAAGCTTAACAGTAGAGACTTTCTTTATAGGTGTGTTTTTTTGTTGTTGGTTCTTCCTCCAGGTTCGTACACCTTTAACTTGGCTACGCCGTTCTGAGGATAGCCATCAAGCTCAAAACACGTGTTCTGGCTGCTTCCAATTGAGTAGCGGGATATACCTACCAATTTCACTTTTGCTTTTGTTTGTACTCATTACCGCAAAAAATGAACGAGAACGAACCTATCACTTTCAACATTGAATTTAAGTGCGCTTCGAAAAATCATCGAACTTGTTGAATGATAATAAAATACAATTCTTTCATCGTCAGTAGAAATGATCTGTCTTACTCATTATCAGAAATAAGTTCCTAAACTAATCACGTGCTCTATCGAAGGTCTATAAACTCTCTCTAGCTTTCTAGATTCCTCCTCCTCCCAACATTAGTGAGAGTCAGTAGAGGCTTTGTATTTTGCCTGCTCCAGATCTGGAACGATTAGGCATGGGACCATTCCTATACACTACAGACAATGTTCTGTAACCACTACCAATACTAGGTGATAAATTGACTTCCGATTGTGTTCTGAGAATGCGGGTATCTTATTGTGCAGGTGATTGTATTTTTCTCACGATTACTTCATCGTCACTACAGATATAGTGAAATTAATTCATCGTTTATAATCTTCAACATTCCTGTGTAATGATATCATATGTTAAATCTGCTACCAGAGCCATATGTGACGTAATCTAACTTCCAGTAAAATTTCAGCCTCTCCGTGAATACAAGTTGCTTCTATCACCTGTTTCTGTACTGAGTATTGTATGTTTTTTTTCAATGATTTGACTTTGGTAATATGTCAATTTTAACCGAAGATATGTCAACTCCTTGATCTACCATTATTTTCAAGGCATATCCTCACATCATACCCTGCTTCCTCCATCTGCTATGCTGCGAATAACCTTTATCTCTTGCATTATCTGTCGGAGTTTGCCCACTTTGACTGGTGGTGAATTTCCGCTTTTTTGTTAATTTTTTGGTCATTTCTTCATTGATGTTTCTATACGCAGACTTTGTGCCTTCGTTGAATTCACATGTCTTCGTGTTGTTTCATAGATAGTTTCCGGAGTAGTTCTGTTGCTGTACCTATCAAGAATAGAATCAGTTCAACAGATTCCGTTCTTTCGGATACATTATTTGCCGAGTTGCTCCTTAGCACTGCCTTTTAAATAAAGCAAAATAATGTTTTTTCACAAAAAGTATGTGGCTATGATACTTTAATGACACTTCACTAGGCACTGTTTCATTCTCATTATATTTCATTTGTCTTCGACTCAAATAAGTGATGTCCCATATTAATTTGTGAAACGAGCAGTGTATCAAGTTAACAATGCAGTACACAAACGTTGTACACATCCTTATACGTTGGTATTAAGTTTCCAAACCTTATAAGAAATTTAACAGACAATAAATTAATAAGGTCCACACTATGCTTCTTCTTCTTCTCGTGCCAACGCTTACAGCGTGTAGGCGATCATCCACTCATTCTATAATACGTAATTGCCCCTCCGTAGCTAGTGCGAGTAAATCACCCACGTTTTTCACTCCACACCAGTTCTTGATATCGCACAACCATGAATGCCGTTTTCGGCCTGGACCTCTTCTACCTTCTATTTTACCCATTAATATTAGTCTTAGGATATCATATTTATTGCCTCGGAGTATGTGGCCCAAATAAGAGATCTTGCGTTGCTTTATATTTTTTAATAACACTCGCTCGACGCCGGCTCTTCTAAGTACTTCCTCATTCGTTATTCGGTCCACCCAAGGAATCTTTAATAACCTGCGGAGTGTCCACATCTCAAAAGCCTCTATACGGTTCATGGATTTTATTTTGAGTGACCATGTTTCGGCCCCATATGTTATTATGGGCCAAATATAGCATTTTACCATACGAAGTCTTATGTCTAATGATACTTCTCTTCGACATAGATATCTTTGAAATTTAATAAATGTAGTTCTTGCCATCGCCGTCCGTATTTTTATTTCCATATCGCTATCCAATTTGTCATTAATGCTACAACCAAGGTACTTGAATTTATTGACCCTTTCTATGGGTTTATCCTCAATCATTATTTGGGCCTGATTATGCTGTTCTCTGCTGATGATCATGAATTTTGTCTTTTCGGTGTTGATTTTGAGTCCATATTCCTTACCTATCGTATTAATTTTGTTTAGAAATTGCTGTAGATCTTCCAAATCGTTTGTTAAGATGGCAGTGTCATCAGCATAACGTATATTGTTTATTGGGATTCCGTTTATTTTTATACCTTTTTGCTGACTGTCCAGCGCCTTCTGAAAAATCATCTCAGTATATACGTTGAATAGTAGCGGAGACAAAATACAACCTTGGCGAACCCCGTTTGTTATTTCTAATTCTTGCGTATCTAAAAAGTTGTTAATACGAAGTATTGCTGTTTGATTCCAATACAAATTTTGGATAACTCTAAGATCTTTTGTATCAAGGCCAATTTGTTGTAGTACTTCCATCATGTGCTCATGCTTAATGCTATCGAAAGCTTTCTGATAATCAATGAAAACTATAAACACGTCTTTACGTTGATCGTAACATTTTTGGGTCAATAATTGTAGGCAATACATAGCCTCCCTTGTACCCATTGCACTTTTAAATCCAAATTGTGTGCTGCCGCTGTGCTCTTCGCATTTCCTATATATTCTATAGTGCAGAATTCTTAAAAATGCTTTTAATGCATGACTCATTAAACTTATGAGTCTATGATCACCGCAGTTATAGGCCTTGTTCTTTTTTGGATAACGCTATAAATATTGATCTTAACCATCCCGTAGGAATAATACCAGAGTCATAGATCTTATTAAATAATCGACATAAGATTTTTGGGTCCATTAATTTTAGAACTTCTGCATGAATCATATCTTCACCAGGTGTTTTTCCGTCTTTTAGATTTGCTACAGCATATTCTACTTCTGAAACAAGTATTGGGGGGCCAGTTATATCTTCCTGTTGAGTTGAATTTTGTGTAGCTGGACGAACATTTTGATAAATCTTTTATATAAATTTCCCAAGTCAGACGTAGTTGTTCGTTGTCTGTTATTATTTTGTTATTGTGTCGAATGGAGCTTACATTCCTTTTGTTATAGCAGCTTGTAATTTCCTTGAATTTTTATGGAAATTAAAGGAATCGTGCATTTCGTGCAATCTTTCAGCTTCGTGACATTGCTCAGTCAGCCACTGTTCCTTTGCTTGCCTTATCTTATTTCTAATATCTTTGTTTATTTGGTTGTATTTGATGTCATTATTTTCTAACTTTGCTATTCGTCTATCCTCCATTCTGTTAAGTATTTCTTTCGTCATCCACGGTTTTCTGGCTTCATGTCTGATGTATCCAAGTACCTTTTCTGTAGTTGCCTTTATGTTTGTTTCAATCGTTTTCCAGCACTCTTCTTCAGTTTGATCATCGGATGGCATCTTTGCTTCAAAACTCTCCTTCAGTGCCTCTATTAGATTGTCTCGTTTATCTGGTTCTTTCAAGGTTCTTATGTTGTATCTTTTGGTATTTCGCCGTTCTTTTATTATTTTACCTTTGTATTTAAAATCACCTATTATGGGGTTATGGTCAGATGCAATATCGGCTGCCGGATATGCAGCTACTCTCGTAATGTTGTTTTGAAACCGTCTTTTGATCAAGAAATAGTCTATTTGATTTCTTACTACTCTAAGTGGGTTATCTTGAGGAGATTTCCATGTAACAAGCAACAGCAGGATGTGTTTTTTCGCCCTGAAAACATTCCATTTGTTTAATTTTCAATATTTCATTGAAAGTACTATCAAGTTTTTGTATAGTTAAATAACAAATTTAACAGAGACCTTTCAACAATGAATGTAGAGTAAGGTGACAATAGCTTATAATCAAATATGCAAAAATCTAACTTTATAGTTTTAGGTACACAAAAGACTCTGCATATTAATACGAATGATAATGATAAATGAGCAGACAATTGAAAGACTAAAAACAGTTCAATATTTAGGTATAAGAAAAGATACACAAAAGAGTTTCAATGTTCATGTTGCTTTCATCTCATATGAAATCTCTGAAGAAATAAATTTCCTGAAACGCATTGAAAAAATCTGACATATGTGACGATATTATTGTTCAAGTCAATAGTAATGCTACACTTTGAATATTGCTCCACTCTGTCATTGGGTTCGACCAAGGAAAAACTTCAACAATTACAAAATTACAAAATTGATCATCTTTGCGCATATTCTAAAAATATTAAAGTGAAAATATGCTGAACTTTATGGAACCACTGTCTGTCAAAGAGAGCTACATATATATTCGTATTTGAATTCAATAATCTCTTGCTTCCATGTATCATAATAAAAAATGTAACGTATATTAGTGAATTTCGTGGATATGATACCTACTAGAAATACTGATAATATTCAAAGTTGTAGGCTTTTTAAATATATAAGTAGCTTATATTATGAAGAATTCGATGGTTATAATAACTCACCTAATTTCTCAAAAACTTGTTAAAAAGTAGTTGAAATAGTATATTTTAGATAACGATAGGTATGTTGAAACAAAATTCATTTTCGTGTTCCTAACTTTGAAATAATTTCAAAAATGATTTCTAGAATGTCAAACATTTTCTCCTTTCACTGTCATCTTCGTAATGTTCTGTTAAAATTTTAAGGATGTAAATAGAGGTAAATTGCAATATGCTTTCGGGCACATGTGTGTGTGTGTCTCATACGACTTCGTAATAAAATATTCGACATATTTCTCTTGACTTGATGTTTCTTTGAATTATGAACTTCCCTGATATTCTTGGCATTTACAACCCACATGTATTACTCTCAACCCCATTACATATATCAATCAAGATTAGACATGACATCTTGCGGAAGAACGTCTAAGACATGTATAGCTTCACGAAACTTAGGAAGCATTAAAATTTCAAAGGGATAGATTAATTTATAATGAAATACGAAATTCGATAAGGACGAAATTACTACTATGAAAATTAGCAGTTATTCGGAAGGTTACAAATTTCAGAATTTATTATTGATAAAACCGAAATTGAATTGGATTTGAAGTCAAGTCGTTTTTACAGAAAAAAGATGAAAAATATTTTATTGTTAACAAATTTTCAGTTTAGGTATTCACATTTTCATTTGAAAATATTTTCATCTCTTACAGTTTGAAGTATTTCGAACATTTACATATTCACAAACACCTGATACTTTTCATTTCTTTCATGAAAGAAAAATATAATCCACCAGTCTAGAGAGGAACGTTAAACGAACTCATTTGGGTTTAAAATCTATATAATTTGTCTATTCCTTATATTTATTAAGGGTTGAGATTATTTCAGGTAAATTATCATCTGTTACCAGTGTTTGGTTAGATATGTTACTCTTAAACATTTTTTCTTCTTCGTATTCTTACTGAAAACGCGGTCATAATAGTGGATCGTTAATCGACAAACTTAATCCTTTTGGATCAATAACTGTCATTTCGGTCAATATTGCTCATTTTGGTTGATAGTGGTCTTTTTTTTCAGGAGAACTTCTACGTTACTTTCATTTGGTTTCTTAGGGCTGTTTCTTCCGGCTTCATTCGTTGTGAAGTCAAACTCAAAGTTAATCCTTAAGATTACAATGGTTTACTCCGGTTCACCCTAACAAAAACATAATTAAGGGCAGTAGAGAATTGGCAACACAGGAAAATTCAGTGATTTTCTATCATTTTTGTTCGGCACCTCTGACAAATATCCACCTAAAGAATGACCAAAGAAGTCATTCTTTGTATAACCTGAATGAGTTTTGCGTGGTACGGAGATGTGTGCGTGTGAGTGAGAGGGAAGTCACTACAGGAGAAGTCACTATTTTGGAATATAATCTTTCGTTATAAGAGCATCACTGAAAACGAAAGAACTGATGCGGTTACCTGGAGAGAAAAGAAGAGACTTGGATGAATATAAATTAACTTTCTAATTTTCAAAACCCAGAACAATATCCCAGGTGAAAAGATTCGTTAAAGAAGGTTTAAACTAATATTGATAAGAAAATACGTAAGGAAGTCGCTGACGAAAAAAAATTCAAAACTGGAGGAGGAAAGAGCAAAGGAAGGTTTCGGGAATACAGGAATTAAACTTGCTTTGGTTTCATGGACATGCTCAATATTGACCTTCTCAACACAGTAGTAGCACCAACTTAGCTGCAGATGATTTTTCAGAGGTGACCATTTCAGAAAATGAGTTGTTAGAAAAACGATCAGAAAGAGACCATGCTTATAGCTTCAAAGACAATATATACATTTTAGAAGACAGCCTTTAGTGAGTGCATTATTCAATATGAGTGTGAAAAATAAGTAAGGTAAAATTTAAATTAATTTGTTTTTTACTTGTGCATTTGTCAACAGCTTACAATAGTAAGTTTAACCAATTTGAATTAATTGCTCTATTTTTTCTGCTACCTACTGCAAATAAACTGAGTACTACTAAAGCATTTTGACATACCTACGTCAAAATTACGATGGTGAATGTCCCGAAAATTGATAATTTTAAATCTTGTCTCAGTTTATTCAGCGGTGTCGAGAAACACCGAATGAATGTTGCGCCACTGGTTATGCATGGTGATGGTACTCTGTGATCTTGGATACCAATTTTTCTCTTTTAATAAATACCTATTTCGATTTTTCAGAATGTATTGGCTTGGACAAGTTTTCTTATTTTCTTGGCTTGGACAAGTTTCTCAATTGACTTCTTTTCAATATGAAGAATGCAGTTTCTCAATGAAATTTTTGGTAATATATTATTATGGTTCTTTAGAAAAGTTGATGTCGTTAATTTGTAGGTTTTACCTACGTTCTTCTTCAGATTTTGGAAATTTCTTCAAGAAATTCGTGATTGAACAGATACATCAATCTCATCTTATAACGTAGTTAGGTTATTGGGTCATTAAAACATCTCAATGAAAATCGAATATAAACTTAAATTCAAACACTTGAACTTATGATTCACACTTTATTGACTACATAGCATGACGCGTTTCGTCGTTACAAACGACTTCTTCAGATGATAACAGAATAATCTGTTATTTGTATATGTTAATTGTATCACATTATTCTGTTAGCATCTGAAGAAGTCGTTTGTAACAACGAAACGCGTCATGCTATGTAGTCAATAAAGTGTAAATCATAAGTTCAAGTGTTTGAATTTAAGTTATATTCAATTATAAGGATTTTCATCAAGTAAACACCAACACTATTGAATATTTCAATGAAAATCAATGTTTCCAATGCGAAACAGAAGCAAAGAAATTCGTGTCACTTTTTTTTCGATATGTACATGTAGTGTCATTTTGATAACCTTTTAGTGAGCTTAATGACTCACTATGATAAAAAACATTTGTTATCATCGTATGTGTGGAAATTTTCTGGAAAAATTTTAATATGCTTCAAAGCTCACTAAAATATAATTGATATAGACTAAGAATTCATGTGATCAATATAAATTAGTTTAAAACGAATATTTTATTCGTTTCAAATAGGGAAGAAAGCCTGTTATTTGAACACTCGGTGCATATTCGGAGTATTGATCATCCTCAACTCGCTAATTCATCTCTCTAATGGCAGTTTCTCCAACTCGCAGCCCCCGCCTTGTACCAAAAACGCCTCTACAGAAGGTACAAAGTAAGACGGCGTCGCGTTTGAGAAACGAAAATTGAATATCTTGCGAAAACGGAAGCGGAAACAATGCCTCCATTGTAAATAGACGAGCTGTTTCCTCATTGGCTGCCGTTAATAACTCTAAGACTTTGGAAACGGGGTGAATTAATGAACACACCCTTCGTTCGGAAATTCTCTCTCTGTACTCCTCGTACCGCGTTATATGTTTGAAGGATGTCAAACTCACGGCCCGCTTTTGCTTTACGGTTTGTAATTTCTCTCGTCTCAGGATGAGAAATGACAGAGTTTATTTGTATAGAGCAAGAAGACCAAGTTTCGCGTTCATTTCTCTTGAGAGCTATATGAGACAAGTTTATGTTGCATTCTTGAGTAGATATCTATGTGCTGCAATTTTCGGAGTATAACAGGATATTAATATTTACAAAGAACAATTTGTTAGTATTGATAAAATTACCGTAAAGTAGAGCCTGGAATGAATCATATCTACAACAAAGATATTAATTTTTCTCAACAAAAATTTATAATGGAAAAGTGCCCATTATAAATTTTCACTGTATAAGTTATACATAATGAATGCAGCGTCAGAAACGCTCACATAATCGAATTATTTTTTCCTGGAGAATATATAGAATTGGAGAATAACAGATTGGGATAACATTAGGATAATTTTTCATCGATAAGTTGTTTATTTCAAGTCCTTTGGTTGATAATGTTTTCAATTTTTCACGTTCATAGAATCCTTACAGGGTACAAGAGACCATTGGCGTTTAGCTTGCATAGATTATTAGAACTCGAAGGATTACTCGAACCTCAAATTTTTTGACAAAGTATTCACTGAATATAAAGTTAGTTTGTTATTAGGAATTATTAATTGTATATATAAATAATTTCTTCCACGTATTCATCTGAAAAGATATCATTCATTTTTCATTGCTAATACTTTTTACAAAATATTTCCTTAGTATTGAAAGTTTTAAAAAATATGCAGTGAGTAGTAAATGCACAGAAAGAGAGGACTTTTTTCGAAAAAAATCATCAAGTCGTATATCTCGTGAGCTTTACCGTATAAGACAATTGATTAGTAATACATTCTTCTCCTGGCAAAGAGTTCTGATATGTACTGTTTCCGAGAACAACCAGTTTTACCTCTAGAGCGTTTTCGAATTGGTAAGAACAAAGCAAATTCAATTGATGAATTTTAAAATTTGTTTTCATAAAATTATTCGAAATTGTTCAGAAAATTTATGGTCGAAACGCGAAATACAGTACATTTTTGTAGAGCATACAAGATTCTTTACATACAAGAAAATGTGTACAAAATATTCATTGGAGTTAATTTTCAGTTGATATAATAAATATGTTTGATTGAAGTTCAAAATAACTGAAAAAGTTGTGTAAGCACAATTCTCTAAACATCTGTATTAACATCACGTTGAGAACCAATGTGATGTATATTCGGAAGTGACTTCAAAAATAAGGACGGTGTGATAAATAATAATCGATAATTCGGTAGCTTACAAGAATCGCATTGTTCGATTATTTTGGGTAGAATGAGGTGACCTTTTCATAAGTTTTTAGATGACTCTGAAATAGTCATGAATAAAACTAATCAAAATTCTTATGAAACCCCAACATTTTGAATAGATTCTATGTTATCGGTCTTCTTTCCAAATAGATCTGAGTTTTTAGTGATAAGTGATTTTTACCATTAACAACACAAGTTGCAATTTAGACATATACATATAGTAGGTATATATGACAACTAATTCACTTCCATCATATTCAAACAATTCCAAACAATAACCCACGTAATTGTTTGAATTTGGCATGTTTAATATTTTCATTTGATTAATTTAATGATTGCACAACGTTCATATATATTTTTTTAATTCATTACACCCACAGTTAAACGCAGGTACCAACAGACAATGGGCTTATAATCAGTGTACATTACTTGATAATTATCATCATTTAACTAATCAAATCATGGAAAAATCACACACCCGTACCTTTACTGGGACTCGATCCCGAATCCCACAGCACCATTCGGGTGTTTTTCCAATTAAGCCTCGGAGGCTGATTGGAGCGTTCATATTTATTGTTTTGAAGAGTTTCCTTTTCAGTTGAATATTTTCAAAGATTCGGGGAAATACTAACTGTATCGCATATAATAATTATTTTCCGTAAATCGGACAGGTTTGGCGATAATAATTCTTGGAATTCATTGCTCAGTGCTACAGCACCTAATGTTTCTTTTATTTTCATTATAACTGACTGTGAATAATCTGCATTTTTTGAGTTTATTCTCTAAGCTTATCATATTTTTCTACCGAATGGAAACTACGAACTTTAAATATCTGCAGTAATTACATTTGATGGTAACGACAATAGAATATTCCTCTCAACCGACAGGATGGAGTGCTTTATCTGTCGAGAGACTGGACTTATAGCATCTAACTGTAAGAACCCACAAATAATAGAAGAATAAATTAGCCAAACATTAACACAACCTTCAGCAGATAAAATACAAACTGAAGATACATTTTTGAAACCTCGAAAAAATGACACAGCAGTTCCGAAAAGAGCGATATCTGAAATTCTAACATCTAGTGATCAAACCAGCTCAAAAGAATCTGATGCAGAATCTGTCAGCCCTATCGAAGACAACTCTATGCTCATCTCACAGAAAATACCAACTGAAAATACCCCAGATAGAAAACGTGCTAAAACGAAACCTAGAATCGATCTACCGGTAGATCACTCTATAAGTGTGCCCACCAAAAATGCTATCACAAAAGCATATCAGGAACATTACGGAACGTTCCATCTTCAATATGAAAATCTAATCGCCTTTATTGAAAATTCATATGGAACATCTACCCCACACATCGAAGCAACAAAGTTCACTGATGACATCAAATCACTGCTCCACGACCTTCATGTTCATGTTCAATCTCATAAGTTGAAGAAGCAACAAAAAGTAGAATAACAAGAATTTCTAAGAAAATAAGAGACAAACTTAAGGTTGAAGAAATGGAGGTTGGTAGTTTGAATATCCTCAATACAATTACGGACGATGAAGACTTTTCAGATAACGGCTTGCAACCATCCCAAAACTGAAAACATCAACTATCTAATCAATATATACGCCTTTAAATTAATTCAATGGAACTGCAATGGGTTTTACCCATGACTGGAAAGAATTCAACAAATTGTCGCCGATAATTCACCAGACCTCCTCTGCTTTAAAGAAACGAACTTTAAAACTTATCAAAACGCAATCCTGAAAAAATTATACAAGTATTTTATTCATGAGATACTCAAATAACAGAGCCAGTGGAGGAGTTTCAACATTCGTAACAAAAGATCTGTAGTATAGAGAACTCTCTCTAAACACCACGTTAGAAACAGTAGCCATCACCATCTGGTATCCTCGAAAACTCACCATCTATAATGTTTACATACCACCAAATCATAATGTCACCTACTCAGAACTAACCAACCTTGCTAATCAATTACCCAGACCCTTCATTTTTATAGGCGATTTCAACTCACACAACATAATTTGTGGCTTTGAAAGAATGTTCGACAGAGAAAAACTGATCGAAGCTATAATAACAGACCTTGATATCAATATTCTAAATACCGGAGAGGATACATATTTTGACTCATCCACTGGAAAATTTTCGTCAAAAGATTCAACTTTATGCGATCCAGTTATAGCATACTCATTACAGACAATGATAGTCCCTCCATTGAAAATATTACCAAATGGAAGATATCAAACGCTAAGTGGAACTTATTTTCAGAAGAGATAAGAACTCAAGTTTCACAAGTGAAATTCTCTTCTAACTGCAACCAGAGTATCACTCAGCTGACCAGTATTATTATCACAACGGCTGAAAAGCACGTTGGTAAATTCACCATACAACCAAGTAAAAAAAAAGGTTGCTTGGTGGAATGAATGCTGCGATAAAGCTTTAAAGTAAGCAAACGAGCATTAAACATATACTGAAACACCCGGAAACAAGACGATCTCATCAATTTTAAGAAGCTGAAGGCCATCTGCAGAAAAGTACTAAAAGAAAGAAAATGGGAAACTTGGCAAGAATACGTCTCTACAATAACATTAAATACATTTTCAACTCTAGTCTGGAATAAAATCAAATAAATAAAAGGACAAAATACCAACTACAGAGCAGCCTTAATATTGGACGAAAATGAGGAAGTTATCACTACTAGTCATGACATAGCAAAAAGCTTAGCCAAATACTTTTACGAGAAAGAACTGAATAATACAAACAATATGGCAGAACAACCTGATGTAATGGGTCATGAGACAAATATATTAAACCAACCTTACACAATGCAAGAACTGAACTTGGACTGAACCTTCTTTCCATGAAGAACACAGCAGAAGGCCCAAACAATATCCCAATGATTTTCTTAAAACATCTGTACGAAGAAACAAAAACAGAACTTCTGGAATTATATAACCTGATCTGGACAAGTCATCAATTTACCATCCAGTGGCGAGAATCCCACATATTACTCAATAAAAAGGCAGGAAAACCAAAACCAACACCCGATATCTTTAGACCAATCTCTCTAACCTCTACCATATGTGGAGTTCTATAAAAAAATGGTAAATATGAAACTAATGTGGTACCTTGAAGAACATAATCTCGTACATTCTGCCCAATTAGGTTTTGGACAAAATCGCAGCAGTATAGATAAGCTAGTTTTACTTCAAACTGAAATCGCATATGCATTTACAAACCAGCAAGACGTAGTAGCAGCATTAATAGATATCGATAGTGCATTTGATACCACAACTCGAACAACTCTAATAAATATCTTCAATAACCTGAATCTTTATGGCAACATATACTTCTTTCTCAAAAACTTCATAACAGACAGAAACTTCGAAGTAATTGTCAATGGAAAAATGTCTTCTCCTTACGTTACCCAAAATGCCATTCCCCAGTGATCTGTATTAAGCGCTACATTATTCTCACTAGCCATTAATAAAATATGTGACACCGTTTATGCTCCTGTTAAGATAGCTCTGTATACGAAGGACATATTGCTTTTGTGTGCGGGAAAAAATACAATGAGTACCTGCACTCTACTTCAAAACGCCCTGAATAATATCAGTATATGGATTAAAAATAGTGGATACAACTTTTCTCCATCCAAATCAAAGATGATACGCTTTCCCAGACGACTACCAATAGTGCAACCTCACTTAGCACTAAATGGAACATCAATACAACAAGTCGATTTCATAAACCTCTTAGGGATAACATTAGACCAGAGAGTAAGTTGGGTCCTCACATAAAGAACATAAAAGCTAATTGCATGAAGACAATGAAGATCCTCCGAACATTATTTCACCACAAATGGGATTATGATGAGGAGGTTTTGTTGAGGATTTACAGATCACTACTGGTAAAACCAATATGAAACTGCTAAATACAGTACTGAACACAGCCCTGCGAATCTCTCTTGGTGCATTACGATCCAGCCCTTCTGCGAGGCTACATGTTGAAGCACATGAACTCCGACTAGACTTCCGTCGAAAACAAATTCTTCTTATATATGGCTCCAAAGTGGGAGCTATCCCGAACCACCCCATCCACCATCTGATCAAAACAGCAAAGACGTTCGAAAACATATATTCAATGGAACTGTATTCGATCCCTCAAATTATCAATATGTATCAGGAATCAACAGACCAATCTTCTATCGTTCCAAAAACTCCGTCAGAAAATGCTCCTTGGATCAGACATCAACAAAGACTGAACGTAAAACTGCACAGATATGATAAACACGAAACGCCTGATATATTGAAGCAATCATTCAGAGAAATGATGAGCAACGAAACATTTGATGATATAAGATATACAGACGCCTCTAAAAATGAACATAGAGTAGCTTGCTCGATCAGGAGCAAAATACACCTGAATCCTACAAACTTTCAACTAAAAGTAGCATACACACTGCTGAATTATGTGCCATCTATAGATCTCTCCTCAGTCTTATCATAATAGGACACAAGGTTGCAGTAGTCACAGACTCCCTTTCCTCCATATAATCCATAGCTGACATTTACTCGAAAACCCCACTTGTACAAAAAATCCAAGAAAAGTGCCACGCTCTGAAAAATAACAGGAACATCTCTATTACCATGATCTGGATTCCATCTCATGTGGACATCCCAGGGAATGAAGCAGCAGACCAATCCGCCAAGCTTGCAAAATCCTCTGATCTTGATGTTACAAACGTTATGGTTTATACAGATCCAATTCAATCATTAAAAAAATATAATCATTAAAGGATGGCAAATTCGGTGGGAAGGTGATACCAGCAAGCTGCACAAAATACAACCGAAAATTCAAAAGAAAACAAGACTAGCCCTGAACAGATAAGACAAAATTGTAACTAGAAGACTAAGAATAGCTCATATGAAACTGACCCACAGTTATTTGATGACATCAAGCGAACAACCCAAGTGCGAATACTGTGATAGTATCCCCCTTATAGTTGAACACTCTGGTTTCCAAAAAATGGGGCAGTTAGTAACCAACTAGGGCTAAAACACAATATCAAAGACATTCTGAGCACAACGGCCCAAATTGAAGTAACATTAAAATTTATCGACAAATGTGGATTATACGACCTTGTGTAGTTTAAAGATCTAGAAATAATACAGTTCTATTTAATTTCACTACAAATAAATTGTTGATTATAATTAAGTATCTGTAGCATTAACACTGTTATTACATGAAAGTATAAAAATTGTACCGTGTGTCAATAACCAAGTAGTCGAGGCACGTTAATTTAAATAATAAAAAATAATTAGGTTTCAGTAACTTAAACTTCTGGATTACAGATGGCACATATTTAGCCAATAAATACTCCAAATTCGTGTTTGTGCCGCTGACTTCTGGTACAATACATTTACTTCAGAATAGCACATTGAAATGTAATAAGTTCATAATTGTTTCCCGTTATATTCAAACCTGTTGGAGTTCGATATATAACCTGAAGTTTGTTCAAATTTGAGTATTCCAGAGTTAAACGTACTTTTTTCCCTTTTTTAGGGATTGTGTTTCTAATATAATTAATAGTTCCCACTCTTTTCTGTATAATAATTCAGTCAGAAGTTCTAATACTAATATGCTGCACGTGAAATAGAATAAGTGAACTTATAGTTACGTAATTTCAGAAGTGAGATAAACTTTTGTTCATTTAATGCAAATTTGAAATGGCTGGAATAATTCAATTTGCATGTGAATTAATATTTCGATATTCAAGAAAAGATATTTCGAGATTGAATCAAACAACTGTAATCAAATATACATTAGCAGATCACTTAACTTTGTAGAAATTAAAAATATGAAATGTCATATTTAAGATGAATATCAAATAATTAAAATGTATTGGTTGAAAAAAAATATGATAATGTATAACAAATCAGATGTTGTGTTAGTATTTTATCATCAAAAAAAGCTATATAAATGATTCAAACACAATAGAAAAATCAAGCCCTCCGACTAATTTCTGGAACAATACCCACTTTGAATATAATTAACATACCTCTTCTTTGAAAGTAATATATAACATCCAAAAGAGTATGTATTTGGAAAATCATAAGCATTTTTATTTCATGGACACTGTGGCATCTCAAACTCAGATTCTGAAGAATGTCGGATCTGCATAAGTTATAACAAAGTCATTATTAGATTATATGAAATACAAACAGGTAGCATATTTACCGGATGAATGCTTGCCATAAAAGAAACATCAGAACATTTGTAATCAGCAAAACAGAAGAATTTTCATATATGTACAGTATGGAAAGACAAGAAAACAAGACAAAAATAATACAATAATACAAGATATACCCAAAACACAAGTATTACTTACTATCTACTACACACTATCACATATAGCAATTGAAAGAAATGAACGAGCAGAGAAAGCATTAAAAGTTGTTGAAGAAAATGCAGGCGTAACACTATAAGATTATACTGCAATAATCAATCAAAAAATCAGATAAACGTGGCAGAATAAGTGTCGAAATGCTAGAGGTATACCACATGAAGTACATAAACAATTTAAACTACCAACATGATGATCCAAGGATGAACCAAACCGTAGTAATTTGACTGCGTATAGGTCATACAAGCATCACATACGATTTCAAGAAAGAAGATCCTCCTTTCTATGACTAAGTTCCAGCAAAAGTCCAAGTGTACAGATGATATTCTTAACAATGGATTATTTACAGAAGCGATCACCTGCGGTCTTCAAGGGTGGAGGTTTTGAGGAAGACCGGTTTGGTTCTAAGAAGAACCGATTTTTGCGAAACTTTGTCAGTCCACACTTTTTGGCATCATACTTTTTTTTCCGAATATTTCTTAAAATATATCGAGATTCGAGGACGAGGTATTAGATTACAAGTATGCTGCTCTGAAACTTGGGCTACCGAAGCAGTTGATCTAAGTTTATGTGACCTAAGTCCAGTATATTAACTGTATAACATTAGTGTACATGATGATTTCTTGACAATGGATTACTTAAAGTAGCGATAACCTGCTGTGTTGAGGACGACGGTTTGACTCTAAGAAGAACTGATTTAAAAATTTAAAACTTGATCAGTCCACACTTTTTCGCACCATACTTTTTTTTTCGAACACGAGGTTTTTTGGTTACAAGTATTATATGTTAGTCTGAAACCTCAGCTGCAGAAGCAGGTGATTGTAGAGTGTTAGACTCCATATAAGCTACAATTAGAGCAAAGTGCACCCGCAGTAATCCGCAGTAACCCGCAGTAACTAGCCCAGCGCGGATTAGCTGGGTCGAACGAGGTTAGGTTAGTTTATATAAGGTAATGTTGTATTGTTATTACCTCGAACATTATTTCTCTTTTCAAATGCGATCTTACGATTGATGTAAAACATCTTTGATTTCCATCGATACTGATAGGATTAGGAGTGATAGCCATAAAGGCGGCATCTTTCAGTTTTCTTATTCTCCATTTTTCTTATTTCGCAATAGTCGATGCTCCATTCCGTTCGATTTCATAAAGCCTATTCCAGGCATATTGCCCAAGACTGGATTTTTCAGTTTCTATTAGTCCTGCAAGTTTTTGATATTCTTCGATTATTATTTTTAGAGGAAGTTTGGTCCCTCTAAGGTAGGATCGCATTCGTACGATATTTCATAGATACAGTCTTTGGTTATCTTGTGTTCGTTATCAGGTTTCAGTTAGGTTTTCTTTGATAGTACCTTTTGTCTCAAGGGCTGTTCTTATATAGTAATTGTTACCAATTTTCCTTATCGTCTCTGATAACCCTTTTATGTAAGCTATGATGGTTATCGTTTCAGTGTCTTGTTGTTATTGTTGTGGCTCAATATGATCCTTCCTTGGTTCTCTGAGATTTTCGAGAAATTTCATAGAATAACCGTTCATTTCGAGCGTTCTAGTGATGTTGTTGAACTCTTTGATTCGATCTTTTAATTTAGAGTATATCTTATCTTGGTTGTTGTATTTTATAGACATAGCTATAGACAGGCTATATCTAATTTTGTGTGAAGATAATAGCTATATTCGAAATTGGGATATTGTGCCATGTTAGATGGTGGTGCTGGAAGTTCCATTCTGCTTATGTACTAGTACGCCTAAGAATGGTAGTTGATTATTTTCCCGGTTTCCATTATAAACTCAATTGATTTTTTTTCTTACTTAGAAGTTCTAGGAATACATCGAGGTTCTGTCCTCCATGTTGTCTCATAATACAATATCACATATATCTACATATCTGAGTCATAGTTGCGGTGTTGACACTTAATTTCAGATGATCTCTCTGAGATGCAAGAAGCCATGATGAAAGAAGTCATGTCGGATTGCATTTATCTCATCGTTGCAAGGACTGTCAGGCAGTTTACATCGGTTAGACGACCCAATGCTTGAAAGGAGGTTAGCTATCCACAGAAGTGATGCCAGATTGCAACCACAAAGATGCGCACTGGCAAATCATGCATTTCTTTTAGAACATAAGTTTCATCTTGAAGATCCAAAAATTCTCTTCATCGAATTTAACTACAAGAAAAGAACCTTCTTGGAGATGTGCTACATCGAGAATACTCCTAACAACATCAATAAAAGAGCAGATATTGAGAGTCTTAGTTGTCTTTACAGCTACCTGTTATCGTTGGATGAGCCTGGCCAAATTACCAATGGCTGGGATCATCGGTGTTGTTGATTGTTTTCTGTGTCAGTACAGTTTTGTACGTTGATGTGACATACTATATGTTCTACGGTTTAACCTTGATTTAGTTGAGTTTGTTGTACATGTCATTTATATATCGTACGTCGTCGAGCCCTGTGCATTTACTTTTCAACATTATTATAATAACTTTTGGATGCCTTTTGTGTCGTATTTGTTGGTTTATTGACTTGTATCAGTTGTAGGTTTTCCTTGTTCTACAAATTGTAACTGATTGATTAACACCTGTCTATATTTTTAGTATTCCTGAAGAAGAACGAAATTCGTTCGAAATATAGAATTGCTGACGATTAGTCGTTTAAATTAGTTCTGCCCACCTTTGCCGAAAACCCAAACAAAATATTTTGAAAAATATACATATATATATATATATATATATATATATATATATATATATATATATATATATATATATATATATATATATTAAATATGATATATATTATATGTTTAATGATATTTTATTTTGAAAATTTTAACGCTAAACATGTTGACTATTTTTTAAATAAATATGAAAAATTTATTTTAATTTGACGTTTTGAAATTTTAAAAAAAATATATATCAACAAAAATAAACTTTTATATATATAATATATATCTTGAAATTGATTTATAAAAACTTTTAAAATAAAATATTTATATATATATATATATATATATATATATATATATATATATATATATATATATATATATATATATATATATATATATATATATATATATATATATATATATATATATATATATATATATATATATATATATATATATATATATATATATATATATATATATATATATATATATATATATATAGAGCTGGGTACAATGGGGGCCCCTTGCCATAACATTTGTTGATAAACTTCTGGTCTACTAGGAAGTAGGTGATGCAAGTTGCAAGGCAAGGTATTAAGGATGCAACTTTTTCGTTATTACGTTTATACACATGTTGGTTTGTTTAGCCATTAGCCAGTGCTGAGTCCTCTTCAAGTTTGTTCTTGACAATATTGAGGATTTATCAATGGAGAATTTAGTAAATGAGCTGTTGTCGTGAATGTCGACGCTGAACATGATATCTTCGAATGGTTTCTATGAAATGGTGGCTATAAATGCCTTTGGGAGTGTTTGAGCTCTGAGTGGTGATAGTATTTTCAGGAGAAACTCAGCTAATGGATGACACTATGAGTTCCTAGAGCTGAAGATTGTTCTGAAATGAAAAATAAAATGTTTCGAACGAAAACGAGCTCGAGATGTCAGTTTTGAAAATAGATTTTTCTAGTTAATACACAAGAGAAAAAAATTAAGCAGAAAAAATGGCGGGTGGAACGAGATGGAATTGAACCACATGAAATTAGGAAGGAGAATGCTCGAATAACCGAAAAGTCTGGAGATGATGTCAAATCTTGAAATAGAGGTATTTTATGAATCTCAGAAATATAAACCTGCTTCTGGTTTTTATTATATTATTCATTATATCAATTTCTACACAAAATTGATATAATGAATACTTAACTTTTATTTTAATGACCCTATAGTGTCATCCAAATAGTAGAATACGTCTCCCAGGAATACGTCTTGGGAAATATTTACGAAAAAATTTTGTGGTCGTACAAAGTTTGGTCGGTCAACACTGAAACAATGTTTTTATGCTTGCAGCATGTTTGTGTGCTCTTATCAGACTCACACAATGCTTCTCAACTAAATCAAGAGAGTTATATTTGGAGACAATGATTGCCTATCTACATTTAATGGTTTCACAAATTCAAAAACACATATCCTCTTCCCGGAATTGGTTTCTGGGAAATTGAAAAAAACCCGAAACACACAAACATCACCTGAAAAGTAAATTTGGGCAAAAGTTCAAAATATTTCATGCTCACATTACAACTACCAATGGTGATTTTCGCTATATCCGTCAATTAGCGCTCTTCGAAACTCACTTTTACAGATACTTAGACGAAAATCATTTTTTATTCAATTACCCCTCAGATTACTGCCAAAATTCAATTAAGTTCAAATTATTCCTAAAATTAATGTAGGAATAAGCGTAAACATCTCAACAGCGAACATAACAGCAGTTCTAAAGAATAATCTCATTTCAGAAATGTTTCCATTTAGCAGATTTGTGAAGGAACAAGATATTATGTCCGTTGAATAAATTTGTTATACGCAGTTAGGTTTCTCTAATCGACAAAAACAGAAACTCTGTCTCAAATTTGAAATCAGATTTGAAAGAGCATGTGAATTATTATCTCATGATAGTGCATAAAAACTGAACATATACCACAGAATATTGAAAAATATCATGTATTCGACAAAGCTGTTATTCAAAACAATAGATGAAGGCAGACGTCACTTTTTATTTGCTCTCATTGCATCTACATGTGATACATACAATCAAAAAATTCTTTTCATTCGTGAGAAAACCCTGGAACATCTAGGAATTCCGAATTATTCCCAGGGTAGTCTATATCTATACCCAAGGGTTGGTATTAAAAAAATTAAAACTTAATTTCTGTAGCATAAACGATCGAAATAAAGACTTCTAAAATAGTTTCTTATACAAACAAAGCTGTAGTCTAACTCCTAGCAATCGTATTCACATGATTTACCACAAATTCAAGTAATTAAACAACGATTTCAGTGGTTTCAAGCCGCTTAGAATTTCTCAATACGGAGCATGATTTATAAAGTGGCATTTCGAAGAAATATCGTGAAATTTAGTCATATCAAGAAAACAATCATCCTTGGGGCACATTGAACTATAAAGAAGTATTATTATATTGAAAAACAATTAAGAGATCTAGATGTTCTCTGATCAAATTATAGAGAAAACTACACTTTTTCTTTTATCACTGTATTTATTGTTTTGCGTCTGCAGTTTCGTATAATTATTACATTTTCAAGTACATCAATAACAGCTCTGGATTTAATAAATGACAGTGAGGTTTCGCTTATCTCTTGGTAAACCATTATGTTAAAAACAATAAATCAAAATTAAAACAGTTGGCTTAAGTTTCACTAAATATTTTGAAAACTCTACATATGTTTCGGTATATGTATCAAGAGTATACAATGTTACAGTAACATTGTATAGGTACTCTTGTTAATGGGTTAATCGCCCCAAACATATGTAGACTTTTTGTTATATTCAGTGAAACTTAAGCCAAGTGTACTTATTTTAATTTATTGTTTTTAGCATTGGATTCATTTGAATATGAATACAGAGTTGTCCAGCAATATATGTTGCATCCTTCTTCTTCTTTTCCTAAGTATGTCCTACGTGACGGTGTATCCTTCTCCATAGAGCGCCTTGGCGTGGTGAAATCCTTTCTATGAATTCAAGTTTCCAGTTTTTAATATACACAGAAAAATATCCAATTTTTCGTCATTTGAAGCTGTATGTGATATCAAACAGGCAGAAGATCTATGTGGTAAGATTCAAAGAACATTAACAGCCCTTCAAGCTTAACAAAGGGAATTCAAATTTTACCGATCACTTTCTAGACTCATAACCTACATTTCCAGATGCAGCTAATTCAAGTATATAACAGCTTCAAAAGGCAAAAAATTTGATATTGTAGAATCCATAGAAACCTATATAACACCATAAAGATTCCACCGTCAATCTATTGTATAATCAAATTTATTTCACCACTCTATGAACCTCTATGAACAAATATACGCCGTAGCGTAGGACTTACTTAGAAGCAGAATCAGAAGAAAAACCAGCAGTAGAAACTTTACCGCTGGTCAACTGTATTTATATTCAAATAATTCCAATTTTGTAATTGAATTGCTTGAAAATGTAGTAATACTACGAAACTGCAGTCGCAATATAATGAATATAGTGATGAAAAAGAAAGTGCATTTTTCTCTATAATGATGTGCATTATCACGAAGTAACAGACGAGTTTATCCAATATAGAGAAAATTCTTTGCAACTGCTTGAATTTGTATTATTGCACTAATATTATTCTACTATTATTATATTATTCTAACAAGAAGTTTTTTACATTGTACTTGATGGCACTTATCTGGAACTTAAGCATAGAAATGATCAAATTATTTCATATGACAAGAAAATATCATTTTCTGTAAATTATTTTCCTAATTACTGTTACTTTACAGTAATTATTCATTCGTGTAAATAATAATTTCGAAAAATAGTAAAATAGGATGTTTGAAATTGAAAACGCTATGATCATTCCTTTGCAATATTGCAATTTTTTCAATTTCGTGAAAAAAACAAATGAAAAATAATCTATTTCACTTTATCTACGAATTACGGAAATACCCTCCACCTTCTCTATAAAAGGTTTCAATTGGGTATAACATTTATTCTAAGGATTTCAAAGAATTAGATGCTAAATATGAAATGAAGGAGTTGTTACATAACCTAATATCATAAAAAATTTCATCGAAAATATATCGAGATCTAGCAAATAGAGGCCGTTATATTAAAGAATAATAATCAATGAATTCTTCAAGTTGCTGAAGATGGCTCTACGATGACAGGATCGAGAAAGAATCATAACCTATTTAAACTATAAACTGACACTAAACAAAAAATACGCATGCCATGGATACGCACATCATATAAAAGGTTGTTGAAATTAGAGTGCCAAAATTGTGAGAATGTGAAGACAAAGATTACCTTTAATATCTTCTTTGATTGAGCAATTCAATCAAACTCTTCATATAGTGATATCTTCAATGCTTATATAACAGGAAAATTTCTTTTGCTGCAATTGTCAATCATCATCATTGATTATGATTTGAATCATTTCTTCAACATCCTCCTCTATAATTTATCTCGTTTATTTTATTGGCTCATATTCTGTATTTGATTCTGATTATTTTTCTCTACTAATGGACAAAAAACCGACATCATATCTAGTTGTATTTTCTCTCTGAATTCGTGACTGTATTCTCATCAGTGGCGATGAGTAAATATTTCTCGGGAGTTTTTCAATATTTCAGTATTATTCAATGCCTGTCATTTGTCAACTATAATTTCACGGCATCTTATGAGCATGTCCGTTTTAGAACACCATACTGCATATCATTATTATTTTCATAACCAATAAAAACACCCTTCAGTGTTTTCTTGTCCATCTTTTCAAGGTTTTTTGAATTGTAGGTATAAAAAATCCTTAAAATTATCTTGTTTTTTTTTAGAATAAATCTCAGAGTCAAAAGGAGGTTTATTATAAATTTCAAATGTACCAATCCCATATGGTACATTTACGGAAATGCACATATTAGTGTTGAACATTACGGAACAAAGGTAGTGAGAAAAAATGTTTCCGCAAGAGAAAGAAAGGTGGAGAGTACTAGACATAATGAGTCTCAGTGTTCAAACAGAGTTTCGCTTCATGAAGCTAAACTGTAGTTCGCTGAAATTGAAAACTGTTTTCATATTGTCATGATTGAATCATAACGAAAACTCTGGTTGGAACGATCGGAAGATTTACGAACCTTTGTATGAATATGGTCACCAGGTATCTGACCTCTTTCCTCTGTGGAAAATATCTGACTGTGGGCTCCACTTTTCCTCAGGAACACATAATTCATAACCTCCACTCTCAAAAACTACATAAATGCCTAGTTCCCTTGAAGTTACAGATCTAACGTGTCGTTTATTTTCACGACAGAATTGGAGTATGACACATTAAAATGACATACTTATACCACAGGTGTAAGTTCGCACTTTATGCTTTATTTATTTAATTCGAATAATACTTAAAATTTGAAATAATTGAAATTACATAACATTTCATTTTCAAGCAATAGCCTTGAAATCTTGTAAGAAACTGGTTATGTTGAGACTTGTCTTGTGCTGACAGGACTGAGAACAATCTCTGGAGCTCAATTTTGATGTTTGTATGGTACATACCAAACATCATCCAATCGAAGCCTATGTGTTTCTTGATGTACTTTCTCCATTGACTCGGACAGAATAGTTTTCTGCTGTAAATTTTTTCACTTTACCATCCAAGCATTCGAAAATATCGTTTTTTTGTTATATGGATTGTTGATCTGTTGTTTACAAATCAGGAATCACCGTCTACATCAGCGGTGAAAACAGCTATGATCTGTGTGAAAGATACCATAATAAAATGTCCTCCGTTTTTATGGATTTTCTATTTTTCTTTTCACTCCAGCTTTCTCCTTCATCTGGTGTAGATATTTCATCGTTTTTATATTATATGCAATATCCAAGCCCATGACCTAATTTTTGACCGTAATCACATTGGATCACGCCTTTCATTATTACCTGGTTTAATTCCCTTTTCAAGAATCAATGATAATAATAATGCAAGTTGAAAGACTGCTTGGGTAGTGACTACTCCATGGCTTCGAGTTACCCGGACGACCGAGGGTAACTGGTGACACCCACATGAGAATGAAGTTCGATCGGCATGTCTGAAGTGACAGAATGCGAGACGTTGGTGGTAGGATGTTGATAAGGCGGGCCCTTACCTCACAACAAACTGCAGCTTCAGAACAAATCCAACACGGACATTAACACCAACACGAAGAGTCTTCAAGAACTCAAACTCAACCTGACGAAGGTGTTCAGCAGGTTTCATTACACCCAGCACTCACTGAGGCGGCATTACCTAGCAAAACTATATTGCACATTCATTTGCAAGTGACGAATTGAGGACATGAAGGAACTGGCTACAGAAAAAACCTTCATGGAGTCTCCTGCAAGACATTCCCAAAAATTAATGCATGCTCATGTACTAATTTAAATCGATAGTTTCGAGCAGTCAGCTCATTATCAAAACTCAACATTATAGTTTCATCGTATTCTTATTCAATATATTTGTGAAACATAAAGCCAAGAGTTTGATTAAAATTGATATTTAAAAATGTTTCACCAAGAGGTAAGCGAGAATTCAATGTCAATTATACTAATGAACACTAAATACAGTACTATAATGGACAGAACAGAGAGTGGACGGTCAGTACCGAGTTGTTCTGGGAAACAGAATCGTGTCAGAAGCAAATGTCAGCACCACAAAAGATGATGTACCACGCAAAATGAATGAACAACATAACAGCG
The DNA here is from genome assembly GCA_030704895.1 of Henosepilachna vigintioctopunctata. Classification (NCBI taxonomy): domain Eukaryota; kingdom Metazoa; phylum Arthropoda; class Insecta; order Coleoptera; family Coccinellidae; genus Henosepilachna; species Henosepilachna vigintioctopunctata. The sequence continues at coordinate 2,359,381 of JARQZJ010000134.1, read as the reverse complement.
AAGAACCTGCAATCCTAACAAACTACCATATCGATCTACCACCCCGATTGAGACAACCAGCAACATTAGCAAGATAGGAAGTGCCTGAAGAAAGACTATATAACAAACAGACTGTACCAAGGATGCTACAGGCTGAAACGAGAAAATAAATGTTGGAGTTTAACAATACAGATCTCCTTAGTACACGGGTTCTGCCCAAGCTCGGCTGTTCGAAAAAACTACGTCAGATTCTTAACGCATTTAATAAATAAGCGTTATGCTCGAGTTCGTTGATGGTGCTGTGTGTTCGGAGTCCCTACCTACATACAGTCATCTACTCTACAACTGTCTCAGCAGCAAGGCGTGTGAAAATCGAAATACTATCTAGGAAAGAAGACTCGCAAACAAGGTGAAAAAACCGCGTTTCATCATGGCAGCTAAGATTACAGAAGCGATTCAATCAACTGAGAAAACACTTTGGCCACAACACAATACCAAGCAGGAACAAGAACACGAAAACTCGAGATAAGCATTGCATCTATAACAGCGAAATATCAGATTCATGCACGTCACGATAATGAAAACATCACCGCCCAGTAATGCCTTGACACTCTTCGACAAAAGCTATCCTTTTATGCGGGCTGTTTGAAAAGGTGAAAGGAAAGCAATCGGAGGAAAGTGGACAATGCGTTATTTGTGAGATCCGAGATAACCTTTTGTAGGTTAGTCACCGCCAAGAAAGACAAATTATTCCAAAGAATATCAAAGCAGAACTGACTGTGTGAAACATAAAAAAATGTGATGTCTTTATTATCCTTCTAGGAGAAAACTATTAGGAAGGAATAAGAGAATATTGAGATCGATGCTTACATTTATCGGAAGCGTTAAACAGTTCACTGTTTTGTACTACAAGGTACTCATCAGTTACGACACGTCCAACAAACGAAAGCCAACGACTTCAATCCACAAGTACTCTCCTGTCGATCATGAGATATAAATATACTGTTAAGTCGTACGCATATACTCGTATAATGCATTGATTACTTTATATCTCAAATTTAAGGAAGCACTGAAAAGCACATTAAAAGAGCGAAAGTTTCACACGGCCTCATCAATAAGGATAAATAATGTTCTCTGGAATAATTTGTCAAAAAATAATCTAGAGAAAGTTATAGTTTACTCTTAATATATATGTTTATTTAGATTTAGATATATATTTAGATATAATATATATATTTAGATTTAGATATAAAATCTCATTTGATATTCGAGATATCCATCCAATTCTTTATGTAGAAGCTATTTATATACTTTTATACTCCATGATTTGTCTAGATTTGACTGGATACCGTAAAAATAGATGCATTGAAGATGTGTGAAAGTCTTTTCAGCTATTTGTGTAGGTTATTAGAAAGTTTCAACGGATTTCGCTGAAACTGAAGGATGTCAAATGGCTATCGATGAGAAAAAGAGGGATAGTTCTCTACCTTGTGATATGGTAATTTTGCATAGGATTATACTTAGTGTAGGGCCATCACTTATTCAACAAATAATATTGAGTTCCCGTCCGATGTTCACAACTGCAACTTGAGATTTGAAATATTTATTTTACCATGACTGCACTTTAAAGAGCTATCTTTCGACATGGATTTTATTAAAACGCTTATGCGAAATGAACAATTTTTGCTGCTTAATACATTACTTTTAAGCCTTTTCTCCAATAAACACGTTCTTCAAATTGTTGTTATGTTCTTCTCGCATTCAATTTAAAATTTGATATTATTCTTATCTATCTATATATTTTATTACTGAATATAATCGAAGACTATTCTCAGTAATATTTCCTTCCCTGTAACTCTGATTGATTCAAGAATGAGAAATATCACTCCGATTGGGGTAGTAATTTCAAACGCAAACAACCTATTTGAGAATGACGTCGAGAAAATTTGAAAATAACAAGGCGCTGAAGTAGGTACAGTTGCAAAGGCAAGGACAAATTGTTTGCGTAAAGACGATGACAAACAGCTTAAAACCAACCGATAAATTTTAGAAAGCTAACAGGTTGTCTACATCCATTACAATATACAGAAACAGCAAATACTGAGGATTATTTTATATCTGTCATATGTAATAGCTGTATTCTCTAAACAATATAAATGGAACAAATTCCGAAAAATATCGTCATAAAATAGAAAGAGTAAGCGTCAACCAATTTATCAGAAAGAGTAAGAATCTATTGTAAAGAAAAAGAACTTCTGTAGGATTTGTAATAACTGCATACACATATTTCATGGACCGGCATTTATCTGTGAATATTTCACGAGAAAAAACTATAAGGGTTGAAGACATGAAGACATTTTACCCAAGTAATGGTGGTCGTTGAAGAGAAACTCTTTCTTAACTTACAATTTTGGCACTTCGAGACTAGAATCATCCTTAGCGCGTTACCTGATACTTTTTAATTGATTCTTGAAATAATAATAATAATAACAATAATGATAATAAAAGTTATTGAGAAACATTCTTTACATTGTAAATATTATATTCATTCAATTGATATAATAATTACAACTAAAAAAATACTCACAAAAGAACTGAATTCAGTTTTGAGTATGGTCTTCCATTCAACCCTCGAACAAAAATATTGTTCAAAATAAATATACTGGTTCTGTTTATATTCAAAAAAATGAAAAAGTACAGCTATATTGAAAAGAAGAAAAAAAATTACCTCAGAAATATTGTACATTCGAGACAATTTCATTCACATGGTGAGGGACATTCACCATGGGACATTCATTATTCTGTAAGCATCTGAAGAAGTCGTTTGTAAAGACGAAACGCATCATGCTATGTAGTCAATAAAGTGTGAATCATAAGTTCAAGTGTTTGAATTTAAGTTAATATTCAACATTCATTTATGGTAAACAAATAAACAAACATATGATACAAAAAATTGATTCAGTTGATTTTACAATTCTATTTCACATTAAAACAGCTGGATATAACAAATGAGTCAAGAAATGTAAAAGATCAATTTCAAATGGGTAACCCCGGTATAACACAGCGCTTGTATCTTCATCACCTGTAAAATATTTCCAGATTATTCGAAACATTGAATCAATTATAGACGGTAGTCGAATACATAAGCTGTTGAAGTTCTTCCAAAATAAACAAGGCATATAAAACCGTGAAGTTTTGATAATTCTATTTGAAAAGTGGAATCCTGTTGAATATCGGTTTAATCGTTGCACTTCAAAAATGAATTGGGTAAGTTCATTCGTCCTATTTGATTCATAAAATTATTTTACTGAGTTTCAATGAAAACACATCGCACATTTTAATGAATATTCCTCACTTTTCATTGATGATATTCCAAGAAAACGATCGAACAATGGGACCAATTTCCACGTTTATCTTGAAGAATATTGATATGAAATATAAATATAAAATTTCAGAGTTTTTATCACATCAAATTCAAATGTAGACTTATGAGAAGAGGAATAAAAGAATACACTTGGCCTGAAAATAGATCTGGAATCTATGTGTTGATTTGTATTACTGTCCTAAGGTATCAGAAAGGTGTGTCATGAAGAAAAGGAGTTCGACTCAATCAACAAACTTTTTGGAAAAAAAACCATACCTATGTTAAACAACGAATTTAATATGTTGCATGAAGAACAGAAATAGTACAAACTTAGATTGTTGCTAGCCATGCAGATGGATAACATTAAGAAATCATACTCGTAATTTATTGAATAACCAACATTCAATAAACAATAATGTTTCATTATTAAATTTATTCAAGCAGTTCAGTTCCATCTCTGTGATTAGAGCCGTCATTTGACGTACCATCTTTGGGATATATTTTTGATTATTGCCGAGACTATTAATGCTATTTTTGTATCCCATTAATTTACAAGATAATCCCAATATTTTAAAGCACGTACTTGCATGATTGTGCAGTGTTTCTACGAATCTGCTTTTCTCATATGCATATATGTCATCAAAAGTGTTTTTGATGGATATTGATTTGTCTCATTGTTGAGTAGATTTTCCAATAACTAAAAGCCATAGTAATTTTTCTTGGCCACGTTTTGACTCATTTACATTATACAGAGGTCGGATTTCAGAGACATTCCTACACCGAACACTCAAATCAACAGTGTCAGTGAAGATTACACCGAATTTCAGTTCGTAAAAGTGATCCACTACAAATATTTTTGAATTCTACTTCTGAAAATTTGTCTGAGAAACACGAATTTCTATTCAAAAACTGACCAGCTGATAATATCTTGCAGAAATAGGTAAAATGTGAAGTTGTAATGTCAATCGATATAGGTATCTCTGTTCAAATTCCCTCAATATTCACTCAAATCTGAACTGGATTTGTAAAGTCGATTTCGAAGTTTGACGTCTCTGAATTTCAAATTGGTCATCGCGTAGTTTTGACAATTCATTTCTTTTGTTTTTTTTTAATTAACAGGTTCTCATTCCTGATAATTTTGAACACAAAGGAATTATAAAAATCCAAAGTCTCATTGGTAATTGACAAGGTCAAAAATTTAATAATTGCATATAAATTCGTGAATCAACCGGTTTTCTATTCAATCTGAACTGCATTCATTAATCGACTCCTTCACACAAACATAATTTTCGAAATCATTGAAACCTTCAGCTGTTCACTTTCATTTCTCCAATTCTAAAATGAATAGGTTGGAAGTTCTTTGATATGGCTCTGAATTAACTTGAACACAGTTCACCTCTCATTATATTAGGTATTAATTATGATATTGTAATTTAGTTCCTCAACTGTGAAATTTGTAAATATTGTTAACCAACACGTTTCTTGCATTTTGGTGAATTTGAACCCACTTTAAAATCGTTTTTATGAACGGATTAAATAAAAGCTCTCAACTTGAAATCGATATCGAACTAAATCTTGGATATGAAGGAATCGGAAATGGCAATGAAATGCCCACTTAGCTGCTTTTGACTTGTAACAAATTCTGCGTCCCTGCTGATGCCTCACTGGTCTAGCAGCTCGTCGTCTCCTCTCTCTTTCTGCACGCTTATTTTATTGAATAAGAGCTTGTCGTTGCAATTAGGTACATTATTCTCCACATGGACTAGTCCCTACCTTGCTTCTCTAGGTATCAATCAATTTTATTCGCACTTTGTACGAACTGGAATTTTTTATCGCATAAGATTGAGAGAAAACGTTTGTAATTGGCAAAATTATTACATTTCTCCTTCAGCTATATGCATAGAGATTTCTTTTTTCTTTTCTTTTAATATCGATCTAGTGAGGTTCGTTACGAGTTCCGACCTATTCTTCTTCAATATCACGAACTATCTAATCAGTTTGTGCCTTTCATCAACTTCTCTTTCTGTATTTTTTGGTATACTGTACGGCGTGAAACGTTTCTTACACACATTCTTCACAAATATTCGTATAATTACGTCCATAGCTCAGGTCCTTCATCTTATTGGTCTGTGAAAATTTGCCACCGCAAATGCATTTCGGATACCTTTGAATTTCATCGAGTGTTCTGTAGTATGGCTCAGATTGATGTGTTCGTGCATACTTTGAACTATTGTCTCCAATATATCCATGATGTGTCTAGGTCTAGGTACCATGAGAAGATACCATGAACTTTACAAGGTTAACTGGCAGGTCAGTCGATGGCTTAGCTTTTCAATTCAGATAATAACCACAAGTGGTGATTTTCAAGATTATATAATTATTTTTCAGTATTATTTTCAGTTTGAGACGCTGAAATAATTGTTTGACTCAAGGCAAGCATAAGGTTTCAGGTGTTTCTCATAACATTATTCATCGAAAGTGCATTCCTAAAATCAGCTTATAATACAATATTTGTATTTTAGGCAAATAATTAATGATGACATCCAAACCACATTCTAAACACATTATTCTGTTTGTATTCTGAATAAATATTATGAAAAAATCATCACGAGGATTATTCAACTCTAAAGAGTAAGTGATGACTTTCAAAAACGGCATGACAGAATACAATTAATTGACTATTCTAGAACACTCTAGCACCGTAGATAATTCAAAAATGTAGCTGCCAACTTTTATAAAATATAAAAATGTTAATTTTTTTTTCAGATATTGAAGAAGATATATTTAATAACACTGCTAGAAAACTGTTGCAGTTCTCCTATTTCAGCTGATACATCTGGTGGAGCAATATTGCCAATATGCAGCAATCCAGACCGAAACACTTTCATAATTTCTGAGTGCAGTTGTGCTAACAAATACTCTCAACCATTATCAGAAACCATTTTAGACATTCAATTTCATTGAAAAAAATTGCAATTTCACCAAAAGTTCAAATAAGTTGAGAATCTGCTCAAATTTCCGAAGTATCGATAGAGCGATTTTTCAGACTCTTTCCCACATCGATGAATTACATGCCGTACATCTCGATATCGGAATGTTAAATCTAACAACCTATAACTTGAAGCTAATTGATTTGTCATACGATAATCTCAAACTATTTAATGTATCATTGATGGATAACTTGCTGCATCTGAATGTCTCAAATAACGCTTTGAAATCTATAGAAATGAAGAATGTTGGAAATACTCATCTGAAACTTGAAAGTTTAGACATATCATTCAATGAATTTTCAGAATTGATTTTTTTCATCAATTTTCCAAATCTAAAATATTTGAACTTGAGCAAAATTTTATAGAAAATATTCATTTCAAATTTTTTGAAAACTACCATAACTTGAAAATTTAGATCTGTCGCATAATAGGTTACAGATATTTGATTTAAATATGTTTGATGGCTTGTCAGCGCTCAATCATTTAGATGTTTCCTTCAATAATTTGAATAGAATAAACGTGAACGTATTTCATCCACTACAGAAATTACAGGTGGTGGATCTCAGTACTAACAATATTAGTTCATTCGATTTTATCAATTTTGTGAAGATTTCCCCAAACCTGAAAGTGTTAAATTCCGTAATAACCCATTGAATTGTTCTCGTATTATAGAAATGAAGAGCCATTTGAAATCACTAAGAATAAACCTTTTCGCCAGCGAAGAATGTCAATCTAATGAATCGGATAATTTCCATTGTTGTTTCCACAATTACAATTCTCATATGAAGCAATTCACAAGGTCTCATTTACGAATAACTATAAATAAGAAACCTAGGTATCACCAAATCTCAAACTCTGCTCTGACTCCAGTAAATATCGATTCTGAAAGTTTAAAAAATTCGATCAACAAAATTCAGCTAATATTACAGAGTTTTTCAACAAAAAAATTAATAATATCAACTCAAAAATGAATGACATGAATACTAGATATGAATATATCTTACTTCATTCGAAGTTTATTGGCATTTTCATTATTATTATAATGATTCCTCTTCTCATTAAATTGACAATTAGGTTGAAAAAAAATTTCTGCAATGATAAAATACAAAAAAAAGATTTTTTACCACTGATTACTCATTAGGTATAAATGATTATTTCAAACCAATTTAACTTAATTTTATGTATTTGAATACTGAAACCGTATTTGATTGTAGTTTTTTCTATCACCCACAATTTTCTCACAATATGACATCCATTATATATTTTAAGAAATAGGAAAATTTGATATATAAAATTTAAAAATCAAGCTTTTTCTCATTAACCTACAATTTTTACTTAGAATAATATTGAATTGTTAAGAAGCTGGTATTATGTGCTTATTTTTTTTATTTTCTCTCCATTTTCTCTGTAAAATTTCTTGCATAGCTTTTTCTCCGATGTGATACATTTTGTTGTTTTCTGTGAAGAACCCAACAGTAATCACTAATCACCCATCATATTGACATTCCACCGTCCTTGGTATCGTTTCTCCATCTCTTTTTTGTCCCGATGAAACCGTTTCCCTTGCTCTTCACCCACATCGCCTAAGTTTTCAGGTAAAATCAAGATGGTTATGCAAGAAGTGGATTTTAAGGCTCATCAGACAACCAAGATTTTTAGATTTGTCAATCATGTTAGATACGATAATTTCATAATTAGGAGCTCTCACATTACCTAAAAAACTTAGCCACAATTTCTTAAATGATATCCAAGTTTCTTTTTCAAACATCAGTTCACGAATATCAAGCACAACGAATATTCCTTCTTTCAGTTTAGCTTCCGATAAATGAGGAAACGTTTTACACATATTTTTAACACTATACAACACTTTACCACTACATAAATATTCACCACATATTACACAAATATAACCACCATCTTTGGGCAAGGCTTTCACAAATTGTTCATCAAGCCCAATTTTATGTGTAGTGGTAGGTAGAAGAATCTTTGTGGGATCTTATAAATTTTTATGCAATATTTCTTCTCGAAGGGCGTCAAAGATTTTCTTACGGGCTATTGTTTCGTGGACCAATGTTGACTCTTCTGTTGACCAAGAAGCATGGAGATAACTTTTAATTCTCCACATGACATCCAATCATGGGCTGTATAGTTACTTTGCTGTTAAAGGTTTTCGTAAGTTTCCTTCATATGGACTGAATGAGCAACAGGCAAAGAAGCGTAAGTATTTTCATTATGTAAGATGTACTGTAGTACATCTTTCAAACTTGTGTTTGATGAGTCTATAAAAAGTCTTCAATCTTCCTTCTTGTACTTGATATTAAATTGATTCCTCAGTCTGTCAATATCATAACAACAAACCAAATCCTCTTTCTGCTTGAAAAATTGGGTAAACTGTGCATCTCTCGTCCTAAAGTGGCAAATGGATGTTTCAGATCCCAATAAATGTTTTTTTGAGTCTAGAACCAAGTAGTTCTGCTTTTTTCTTAGTCAAACACAAATCGCTCACTAAATCATTCAACTCGGCTTGTGTAAATAATTGTGGTTTTAAATTTTCTGGAGAACATTGAAACTGATCATCACATGCTTTACTTTCATTTGATTCGGGACTGGACTGTAAAACGTCATCAATAGACTCAGGTGTCATAGGGACAGGCAGTCCCGGTCTGTGGCCTACTGGCCGATCAACTAAGTAGGGTTAGGTTAGAGAATTACATTTTTATTTTTAAAATTATATCCAGAAACATCTATACTGCCAAAATAACAATCGTTTAAATGCTTTTTCTGCTCTCTTCGTACCATAGGCATTGCAAATTTGAATACTTCGAAGATCCTCGACACAAACATAACAAACTTTGTGAGGAAGCCAACATTTGTCTTGATTACCGATTTCTACAACAAAATATGCGAAATATACTTTTTTACAAAATCAGTAATGTTCTTTTGATGTTTTTTAGAAATCAGCACATATGTAATAAAAAGCATTGGGAGAGTTTTCACACCCACGATTAGTCATATTAGAGTATGAACAAAAATCACTTAGGCAATGAGAGGTTATGTCAATCGAAATGTGCAGTTTTTTACAACTTTATTACAACCAAATATAATTTAATTTTATTGCCAACTTATAACACTAGAATATGTTGTCAATTTAATGTATTTAAATGATTAAAGGTAGTTTGCCTACATTTTGAATGTTTTTTTTAAATTTCATTCAATATGGAAAAGTTTGAACTTGGTGGGTGATACAAATTTTTAATTATTATTTTCGGATTCAGCACATCCAATTACATAAGGACTATTGAAGAAGGTTTTCATCGTTGGCCTGTGTAATTAACAGAGCTAGGTGAATAATAACTAGCAAATTTCTCTGAATTTATATATAGCAAATTAACATCGTCTTTTTTAAAACTCTTGGAATTCACGCGACATAATTTGGGATGGATCAGGTGTGCACTGCGCGTTGTGCTACTGAGTTCTGTAATGAACCACATGATTTTTGTTCTCCTGAAGTATATTTCATATTAAAGAATGCTTTGTAGCTCAATCAATACAATTTTCAACAAATATACTGTATAAGTACTGTACTGAAAATCGACTGGGATATTATAGGCAATACTCTGGTATTACACCAGATGAGTGGTAATACTAGAGTATTGTAGGAGTATTAACAAGGTATCTGACATTTGTCCATGTAACTAAAATGTCTTCAAAAATTTGATTTTGCACCATCTTATGTCAAAAACCGTCCAGATGCCAGTTATAAAAATCAGCCAATTGATTCCGAACCAACTATTCAATGATATTTCATTTCATCTAGAATACCTGGAATCTCAAGCGATATTCCTGATTGATATATAAGCATAACTGAAGTGATTGAGCATATATCCAATGCAGAAATATGTTACTGATTTCATGGTTTAAATTGTAAGACCTTTGCCAAAAGCTTTCCCACGATCTCCATCTAATCTAATCTAACGCACAACCACTGACCACTTTCACCAATTTCCACACACCAGAAAAAAATAATTTAGAAGAAGAATATTATATCAGAGAAACGGAAAAATGTCAGAAAAATATCGAAAGAAGAGAACAAAATTATAAAATGATGAAGACAAAGGAAGGCAGATGTGCATAGAAGCATAAGTAAATTCAGAAGCTAAAGGGAAAAATATTGGGACAAATCAGTGATTCTGAAAAAGATAAATATTTTTGATTTAGTTATTGACCCAAGCAGGATGCATCAAAGGTTATTGCATCATTCATGTGTTGGAGTTTTATTGCGGATGATAAGGAATAGATATCTTTTATTTTGTTCTTTTTCGTTGACACTTTTTTATGTACCTGTATGTTGATTCTATATCCATCTTCAATCCGTTTTTGTATAAAATACACTACAATTAATCGAAAATATAATCTATATATATATATATATATATATATATATATATATATATATATATATATATATATATATATATATATATATATATATATATTATATATATATATATATATATATATATATATATATATATATATATATATATATATATATATATATATATATATATATATATATATATTCCTTTAACAGGCTTTTTAATATGAAAAAGTTTATTTTTGTTGACGTTTCGTTGTTATATTACAACTTTGTCAAAACTAATGTTTTTTATTGTCTCAAACAGGCAATAAATCAATTTCAAGATATATATATATATATATATATATATATATATATATATATATATATATGTATATATATATATATTCGTTTTCTCCTACGATATTCGTTGTTCAATAAAAACTTGATATTTACTACAAAGCTATTAGATTTAACCCAATCAGGAGTTAATAATTAATAAAGTAATGTTAGTCAACACCTATCATATGTTTGAATTACATTGATAACACGATATTTCAATATTTGACGCATAATGTGACATAAAAATCCGGTCTAAATCATAAATAATTTCATAATTATCAGTAAAAATGTAATTTTCGTTAATTGTAGCCCTCCTATCCTCATTTTAATGTTATAGTTTGTGAAATATTTGTTTTCTTCCCAGTTAATATTTGAATATATCAATAATATCTGCTAATATTGTTAATAGTAAATACAAGAACTTAATGAGCTTTTTATTTGAATCGTACACTTCCTGACAATTAAGTTTAATTTATTGATAATTCTAAATTTTTCGTTGGAACAATTATTATTTACATCAAGTTTTCAAATTTTTTCAAAATATAATGATGAAGCTGTTCTTATGTCATAATGAAAGTAGATTTCTCTATTGAAAGTATTTACTGATTAGTACTGATTTCGTACCATAGTATTTTGCTCGAAATAATATTAAGGTTTATAGTTCATGTAAGTATTTGAGAAAAAATTATTATGTATAATATGAAATATGGCAATGATTAAAACTTCCAAATTCTTTGAAAATAAATTTCTGAAATCAGAATTTGTTTTAAAAATTGTGTACCCCTTAAAAAATAATGAGTTTCCTAAAAAACTCATATTCATATAGTGAAAACTATAACTAACCAATTACTTCATTTATTTCGCATCAAATATTTTGTATTCAAGAATATATCATTTCAGAAATAACTTACTATATTAATTTTCACTGCGAGTAGGTATAATATGCTTTGGTCATTATTCACTAAAGTATTCAAGTTGAATACGTATACAATTTCATATTGTAATTACTCCCTTTCGAAATCATACCTAAAGAAACAGAAGAATAAAATTATTGAAAATTCATCATTAGTTATTCATGACATGTTATTTAAAAAAAATAATCATTCGAATCTTCAAAAGCTTGTACATGTTCATATAAATGTAGGTTATTTATATAAGCCAAGTAGCATTTATAATTGGAATAAATTATTATTTAATGTTTTTTCTGCCATTATAATACCAAATGAATGAAATAATTTCCGAAGTAGCTACAACATTAATAGACCGCATCGAATATTATTTGCATATTTTGTTCGAATGCAACACATATTATCTGTAATTTCCTAATTATCATGTAGAAATATCCGAAATTATTGTGAGATATTGAAATATTTCCAGAAACTTATCTGCAAGTTTGCTTCAACGAACGGATGAAATGAAATGGGGAAAAAATTAAATAAAGAATGTGTATAATGTCAAAATATTTGTTATGAAAAAATTTTCAGTTTGAATGAAATATATCAATTAATTTTTTTATATTTATTCAAGTACTCTGGAATATATAATCTATATAGAATAGGAAAATTTCAATATTAATGTTGTAATTAGGTAAATTTATTATCTCATATTTAAATATATAAATGAGACAAATTAATATCTGTGTGTCTTTTATATTCTGTGTCTCATACTTTGAATTATAAGTTGCGTGGTAAGAGTGTGTACTAAAAACAAGTGAAATAAAAGGTTTAATAAAAGCTTAATAATATAAAAAATATTATATATATGAACACATCTATTCTATACAAATTAATTACCTATTCAGAGCATTACATTTAATTTCATTTATTACTTCAATACTATATTGACAACACTATTGACACTGAACAAGTTCACGTCCGTTCATAGTTGTTTGTTGATCTTACAGAAGTCCAGAAATCTTGAAGAGTACCTTCAGAAATTGATTCTGTTCTACTTGCAGAACTTTCAAGTCTTCTGCATTAGCTACCCTCAGAAAGCAGACAATTAGCCGATAATGCATTCATTGTACATGAGATATTTGGTTTTCTCACTAACGAAAAAGCTTGCTGTTTTCATTCTCACTGTGAATATTAAAGTTCTGTGTCTGCGGCAGAGGTAGGTGCCATCCATAAATAAAGTCACACTAATTTCATGATTTTTTCACCCTTTCCTGCTCTTATCAGAGCAGGTCACTTCTGTTAGACTGCCCCCCTACATCTAGAAATTATTGAATTTCTTCTTTGAATGATTCCTAACTGGCATAGCAGCCAATTCGTTCTCGTTTTGGATTTGTTAATGTCAGCAACACAAGTGTGTTGACACTTGTGCCAACATCCATTTCAGCAAACTATAGATAAGAATATTATCCTGATCATCCAAACCAGTGGCGGATTTACAAATTTGCCGCAAGTAGGCCATTCAATTTTTGCCGCCCCTACTGACTTTTGAAATTCAATACATTAGTTTAATCCCGTTATTAGTATGATTGTAAACTTAATGATATTTCTGTCAGTTACTAGATTATTTTTGCAACCCGCTATGTAGGTACTGAAGAGTTTAATGTTGACCTAACAAGTTTATTTGACAGGCAAAACAAAAAACCCCGACTTTAAAGCGTAAAACCTCTGTAACTTTTAAACGGCTCAATCGATTTCCATCAAACATGTCTAAGAACACTCGCCCGTAAAACACCTGTAATACAAAAAAAAATTAAATTGAAATCGGTTCATTCGTTCGGGTGCTATGATGCCACAGACAGACAGACAGACAGACACGTCAAACTTATAACACCCCTCTTTCTGCGTCGGGGGTTAAAAACAGCAGCATGTACTAATCATAAGGTGGGGAAAGGCATGACTTGAAAGTACCTACACTATATGAACACAGACAAAATAATGAGTGTTCAGAAAACATTGTTTCTGTTACATATTTTTTATTGCACTTAACAGTTCAAAAACAATACCAACAATTTATATTAAAATATAACATGTTAACAATCAGTTAATCGTGACAGACAATGAGATCAATTAAGTTTTTTACATTATTTTCTTGCGAGATTTTAAATTTGCTAAATCATCAATTATATCGTCGTATGAAATCTTTTTCGTAAGTTCTGACTCTATGCACAAAAGAGATGAAGCATTAAGCTTTTCTTGACTTGAAGTAGATCGTAGATAGTTTTTAACCCGTTTTAAGCAAGAAAAGCTTCTCTCACCTGAACAATTTGTAACCGCTGTGCACAGAGCCATGTGAAAAGCTATATCCAAGTTTGGAAAAATATGCTCCAAATTCTGTTTTCGCAGAAACAAAGATAGACTTTGTAATGATCCAGAATCAGGTTTCATCGAAATTCTTTCGGAAGAAAAGTGGCATTGAAAATGTAAGCATTCCTGAACTGAATCAGATTCTAAATCATTAGGATACATTTTTTCCAACGAAATGGCTTTTAGCGTTAGGGTCGATGGTAACAATTCACTCATTTTGGTTAAAAATGAAAACTTGCCGTTTTTCTAACTCGGAAACGAGCCGATCTACGAGGACGAGAAACGTATTAACTCTAAAAGATTCACTTGCAGTCATTATAATAACTTCTTCAGATGTTTCATCAAATCTTTTTTTTCTTGTCGGTTGTCTTTTTCCAATCTCTATTGTATATTGCTTCGAATTCGTAAAGATCGGCAACGGTGATCAAATCTACAGTGGAGGCCTGAATTTGATAGCTAATTTTTTTTCGAATATCTTTAATGTAGGCAGACTATTTTAGGTTTACGATTTTATTATAGTATAGATTGTGTACACGTATAATTATAAAAAAAAATCTGTAAAAAAAAAATTTGCTAAATTTGCCGCCCCTCTAAATCTGCCGCCGTAGGCACCGGCCTACTTGGCCTATTGGTAAATCCGCCACTGATCCAAACGAAGAATTCCTCTGGCACGTCTACCAGCAATTCTTTAAAGACAAAATCTTCTCAATAGACAAAAATTCTTATTGGCTCTCATGCAATGTCTTGTGTGGATTAGTGGCCAAAATATGCCACTAACTATGTTGCAGAGATTCTACATGATCGCTCAAACATTTATACCTCGATACTGAGGCTCAATAGCTACTCGTATCAAAGGGATATCGTTCCAAATGTGATGATGCTCGGTTTCCAAAATTGGCGATGTAACATAGGTGTGAATTTACCTTCGGGGTTCAGATGGAATTGCAAATGTTTTTGAGTTTTTCGATAATAATGCAATTATTATCGAAAGCGAGTAAGTACGTGTTTCACTTACCTCTACTGATTTACCTACATAGATTTTGAAATGTGACATCACGAAATTTGGGAGCCTCTCACCCTCTGGACACATAATGTCACACTTTGTCGACCTCCTCCATCCTCCTTAGCGTGTGACGTTCACGCTTATGGTTTCTATTTAATATCTGCACAAAAACTCATTTTTCTATCCTACACTACTCTGATATACATAAACTGCTCAAATTCTGATATTTGGACATTATTGATAGAGAAATTTATAGTTTCTGCTGTTGCTATTTACACCATATATTCACTGTTATCGTCTTTTCATTGATTTCGATTTCTCTAACACCACTTCGGAATAATATCAAGGTTCCCCTGTGGACTGCTGTAACCTTTCAAATATCCAGAAAAAATTAGAGTATCATCTACAATTAATATAATCTTTATATTGAGATTGATTAATTGATTAACGTTATCGATATAAAAAACACTATCGGCTCAAAAATTGAGCCCTAAGGTACACCACTCGAAACTTACACTATATCATTATCATCTGAAGGTACTTCTGTATATTACATTCTATCATGAAGGTGCAAAGGACTGAAAGACGAAAAGAACATTGAAAACCAAACCAATCCACTTCAACTTTTGTAAGAGTATTTCATTATCCACAATCTTGCATGTAATGTGAGTTAATTCCGAATTGATGAGATATTTAAGGGCATATGAATGAAAAAATAATACATTTTGTCATTCATAATGAGCTTGTTAATACTTGATGAGCTAATGATAAGTGAAAAAATTGAAGATTCAATATGATCTCAATTTTTGTGTGGATGCAGTGAGTACCTCCGTGAAGTGAATTAATTATCTCTGAGACAATATGAAAATTAAACTATTGTTTGTTGTTATTGAAAATAAGAGTTTTCGTGAATTTTATAAATTTAACCATATTCAAATGTAATTTTTTTTTGTAGTACACGTAAAATTTGTTGTAACTGCTGCAATAAGTATTGAACTCTGTCAACAGTACCCAGTACCAATACCTACCTGATTGTCAAAACTAATTACAGGTGTTCTCAGTACTTTGGATGAAAATATTGCTTTGAATGTGATCTTGATGTAATCCTTGGATAACTTGTCAGTTTTTATATGCATTGATTAGCTACAGGGATATACATTGACAAATAGATGACAACGTTTGAGCTTTTATGTTTGAAAAATGTTGAGAAAATTGAGTTCGAATTGTTTTGAGTTCGCAGTCAGGAAATTTCTTTTTTCAGCGATATATAAAATTTCACTGATTTACAGTTTTCTACAATTCAGTTGTTGTTTCGGGAGAAAATCAATACAAAGTAACATACACCGCTCTGCTTCACTGAACTTCTCGCCACTAGATGACGCAATATTACGCTTTTCAACGTCCACTATCAAATGATACGATCTAGAATCTATAAATGAATTGGGGTTGGAAATACGCTTTCACAGTTTCATGTTTCTATCTTCAATCACTTTAACGAACATGGATTCATTTCATTTCAAAATTGATATTTGGAATTCAATGACAAATAAATTCAAATATTACACTTGATTTTATAGTTGTCATCATTCCTTTGATGAGTCAAATTTTTTAGTATTGAACGATGAATATTTCATGAGGAATCTTTCATATTTAAAGGGAGTAGAAGAAAAAAATTATATCAAAATGAGAGATTGAAATGGAAAATAGATTTTATTCAGAATTTTGACAATTTCGAAATGAACCAAAAAAAATTGAAAGAGGGAATATAATAGAAAAAATCAGCATCCAGCATACTAGACCAAATATGTCATTCAAACTGAAAATTGATATTTTTTAAATTAAATAAAATTAACTCCCGAGTTCGTTTTTCATGATTTGATTGCCCATAATGAATACTTACAGATATCTAAAATTCTATAATCTACAATTTATAAAGCAGTTTATTATGTGTTAATATTCAAAACTAGAACTGAAAAGGTGACAGTAGACAAATTATGACTTCCTTTTATAAATTCGTTTGAGTTTTTTCAATAGTGTGCATTCATTTCATCAATTGGGGGTTTCATTACTTCAAAAAGAATTGAAAAAGTACACCTTTCCGTTAGTCGTATTTCGTTTTATTCATACGAGAACAAATTCATTAGTTTGTATCGGTAAAACAGTAATTTTGTTCAATCTATTATTGCACACTTAATTTATCTAAGACGAAACTCTAATCGAATCCCATTTTCACCACCGTAGCTTGAAAGCGTTTGATGAGGCAGAAAATCAAGAATTTATTGTCCGTTATCAATACCCCTTCTGCCGAAAATATCTCAGGAATTTGATGAATTCTAAACGCCCATGTCATTCGTTGCCCCATTTGATGAATAACCTTCCGTCTATAAATGAACCGCCAAATGGAAAGTAATAGGCATAAATAAATTTCTGTAGTTTCATTTGTCTTTTGAATGTCAACTTCAATTCAGAAGTAAAAATTCTGATGAATTATTTCTTCTAGTACAATGGTTAAAATGAGATATGAGAGCTCTACAAATCCTGCTGTTGAAATTTCGACTAGATATTTTTTCTGACATTTCACTTGGTACCTAATTGTTTTTTATTCACTGACATACGCTTGTTGATACATATTCTGAATAGGACTTCGTAATCGATTTGAATGTAATAACTGTTATGTACTTATTTATATTATGGTTATTTTCACCACATTTATCTTGAAAACATGCCTTTATAATCATCGAAAATTTAACAGAGATATGTTTTAAACAGGCTTTTCTAAATTCCACAAATTTTTTCATATACTTGATATTAATGAAATAGTCTTACAATTACGTGACGAGTGTCAAGTATATCTTCATATACTTGATTGATATAATCCATTATCATTCGATTTTGAATATTCAGATATAATTCGAAGAAGAAAATAATACCGCCTTCACCCTGTCAGGACTGTCTGTGATGAATCGTCGCTTCACTTCCATCTCCAGTAAACACAGTATTTCATCTACAAAGCCGGGCATCTTGGTCAGCAAATACATTTTTTTCACACATTTTCACTTCACCGCTCTATATCAGAGATTCGTCTAGTGTATAGGTCTATATAGATCCAGAAGTATATAATCTGATATATAGTCCGGTAGTATGAAGATCTATGCAGGTAATTTCATATATACTATTATTATGAAGTGATTAGTGAAGTTTCAGTCAATGCTTCTGAACAGAGAAAGAATAGATAGATATAGACAGTTCAACAAATGTTCGACGTGATTCTATAAATTGGCATAAATTCTTTATTTGTGAACCGGTTGACTTGATACTAACACAAAATGTTAAGTGGATCTTACCACAATTTACTAGTGACCACCACATCTGAACAGAACGTGTCATTTCTCAGATTAGCGTGCACAAACGCAACACAAACAAACAAATGAACATACAAACAAACAAAAATTTAAAGAATCCTTGTTTTGGGCGCTATTGCGTTTAAAAAGTTTCTAATGATAAATTTTTCAGCGGCCCATTATATTTTTGTTATATGTATTTAATACATTCATAATAAGTTATCATTACATTTTTATTAGATGTATAAAGAAATTTTGTGGAATTGATCGAAAGCTTCGAAATTTATGATATATTTCAAATTATCAAGTGTTGTTCCAGGAATTGTTCGACTTATTCCTCAGATTCAAAACTAGATCTCTTAAGATCAGCTTAATACTTCGATTCTTGCTACAAGGGCAGATCTCTTTGGAAAAAATTTTTAATTCGGGTATAGAAGATATGTGAAATTTCGAAATTTCGATGCTTGGTGTGCCTATAATCTGAGAGGTGTTTTTACTGATTGCTATAGATGGAATTGTGGAGTATTCATAACTCTACGGCCTTCCACTTGGAGTCACAAGAAGATGCTTGGGGGTTGAAATCGTTGCCTCACTTGGATGGACGTGGTGCGACTGACGAGTTCCTTGCAGAACGAAACATATATGTCTCGCACTTCTATCAGGTGTGGCATCGATTTCAATATTTCTCTAACATTTATCCCTTGAAGGATAATGGAGACATCACATCGTACACGTTCACATATCTAGCTCTACTATAACATTATCTTGATTAATTTGAATTTTTCAAATGAATGTTCAAGTGTTAATTTTCTTCAATATTTCATTCAGTGCCATAAGCACCAAAAATTTCATTTCTTTATATATATATATATATATATATATATATATATATATATATATATATATAAAGAGAAATAGAAAAACAAGAACGAAAAATTCTCAGAAAGATTTACGGGCCAATCAATAGAAACGGTATTTGGATGAAAAGACCTCAAAATGAATTGTATCAAAAGACAAATACGATAACGGAAGAAATCAGAAAACGACGAGCAAAGTTCTATGCACATGTCTACAGAATGAAACAGTCCAGAATACCGAAGAAACTACTCAATATAATTATAAATAGTAAATGCGGAACAGAGTGGCTAAAAGAGGTCCAAGAGGATCTACAACAGATCAATATAAAAAATCTCGAAGATCGCACTGAATGCCGCTATAAAATCGCACATATAAAGTTTGAGCAAAAAGTAATTCGTCAACCTGGAGTAAAGTGGACAGATGAACGGAAGAAAGAGCATTCAGAGAGGATGAAGCGTTTTTGGGAGGCAAAAAAGATGAAGCAAAATTCCTAATGATTGCGAATTCAAGTTCAGTCGCTCTCCTCATGGGGAACAATCGAAATAATAATAATATATATATATATATATATATATATATAATTTGAAAAGAATCATACAGGTATTAAGATAAAAGTTAAGAGACTTACGGTATGAACCTGAAATTGTTTGTGACAGCCGTTTACATATGTTTCAAGCTTATTGGCTCTCGTCAGAACGGCGTACTTCAAGTTGTGAATGTACAAACTTGGATGTTAATTAAAACGAAAAAAATCTAATCTAACATATATATATATATATATATATATATATATATATATATATATATATATATATATATATATAATATATATATATATATATATATATATATATATATATATATATATATATGTTATATATATATATATATATATATATATATATATATATATATATATATATATATATATATATATATATATATATATATATATATATATATATATATATATATATATATATATATATAATTGTGTGGGTTTTTTGACTCAGTATTTGCAACGAAATACCAAGTCGAAATATATAAAAGTACCAAATATAAATAACTTAACAAAAAAAAATAAAAAATATATTCCAAGAAGAAAATGTAAAGAATACAACATACAATCAGAAAACCAACCGTTAAATGATTATATAATATACTTGAAGATCAAATCCCAAAACCAGCGAAAAGTGAAATAAGATATAAAATAAATTGCAAAGACTGTGATAAAGTATACACAGGACAGTAACTACTTACTGGATATGGAGCAAGAAAGGAAACACGACAAAAAAGAAACAAGTGGGATCAGATGATACGTGATAAGAATATAGACATTTAACCTGGAACAATATATTAAAATTGAATGTTGTGATAAAATTGTAAATGTTAGATAAATTTGGCACATTTTGTTCATGTTATTACTGTTAATTAGTTTAATGATTGCAATCTCAACTCTCATGTAAGCAAACAGTATATTGTGTTGTAGATGTTGGAAGAGAAAAGAGTTGCAGACTATCCCCTACAGACCCTCAAATAATATACATATATATATATATATATATATATATATATATATATATATATATATATATATATATATATATATATATATATATATATATATATATATATATATATATATATATATATATATATATATATATATATATATATATATATATATATATATATATATATATATATATATATATATATATATATATATATATATATATATATATATATATATATATATATATATATATATATATATATATATATATATAGATATAAACTTTTATATATATATATATATATATATATATATATATATATATATATATATATATATATATATATATATATATATATATATATATATATATATAGATTAAACTTTTTCTGATTTATTATCCATTGACTATTTTATTTTAACCAAGCCTTTTTCTTCAACAACCATTTCAGTGGCTTTTCTACTTGGGTAGTTTTCGTCTCCTTCCGCCGTTTCCTACAGTGACAAAAACATTTCTTGATTAGATGCAAATTCCTCAGTCTAATGCGTATTAACGATTCATTAGTGCGAAGCCGGGGAAACTTTAACTGAAGATTAAATATAATAGTTAAGCGAAACGTCGTCGAACTCTAATGTCACTCATCGCTTAAATGTCAGTTCCTTAATTATCACATTAAGTGTAGAGAAAGGGTAGATGCCGTTACTATGCCTATTACGTTCATGGAGCAAACGGGATTTAATTCTGGAAGTTCAGTGATTCGTCATTTCAAATTAAGAGTGTATAACAAATTGAAGAAGTTAATAGTAGGTTATGGACAAAATGAGAAGAGTATGCGTTAGGAAAATGAATATATTGGGAACAAAGCGGATTTTGTTTCCAAGAATAATGAAAATTGCGTGTTCGATTCCGTTGTTTCGACTTTGCTAACATATTTTTGCACAAATGAAAATTAGTTGGAAAGTCAATTGACCTAGTTGCTGATGAATGATTGAACGAAAAGGGTCATTTCCTTGTATAGATATTCGTTACGCTTTCTCAAACAAATGCCGATGTCTCGGACCTCAACGTAAAATTGCTAGAATATTGAATTGTCACTACTTTGAAATGATTTTTAGATTTCTCATACCTTTTAAACAATTTTTGCTTTTTGTACGAACAGATGTGGCACCTACACCACTCATTCGCGACATTTTTTCTTGAGAAGTTTGATAGTTATTATGAAAATAGGAATACCTAGTTCATAGTTTGATTAGTAATGAAATTTTCATAAACTCAGGAGAACTGAAAGTCTAACGTTTCGATTGTGTTCATGAATTATATGAGCTCCTTCGCTCTAATTATAATCACGATACTAATTTGCAAAATCATTAATTTCACGTGGATTTATAGGCCTCAATCTGCCTACTCCTTGTCAGGGGGTGATTAGTTGCCGACTGATGGACAACCAATTTAAGGCCCAATTCTCCCGATTCCTGGAAATCGGTATGAAAGGGTTTCGGTGCTGACAAGGCCTCAATCTGCCTACTCCTTGTCAGGTGAATGAGTTGACTACTGATGTAGAACTGATTTTATTAAGAAAATATTAACGTATTTATACATAAATTAAAACTGCTTACTCGCTAAAATGAAGTTCATCACACTCATGCGAGTATGGTGAACCCATGATATTCGCAATAGTTGCGTTAACCTACTTACTTATTGCCTAATGCATTATTTTAAAATATTTTCCTATTCTAACTATATAAATCTGTTCAAAATCTTCCAGATTCTGAACATTTATGAATCAATTATATGAAAAACAATTAATTTGAAGATAAAAAAAAACTGTAAACACTAGTTTGAGATTGAAAACTATTTATTTAAAATAAAATTCGAATTGAAGAATCTTCGAAAGGAAATTGAAAATTAGAATAGAACCATTTTAATAGTTAGATTTGATATGAACGTTGTGCCAAATAAAAATTGCCACATTTTCTAGAAAACAGAGTTGCCTGCAATATAGTTACTAATTCAATTCTGAAAATTGCAATTGAATTTCATTCAAAATATTCAGGAAAAATAAGGAAAAAAAGCAGTTTATTTCTGAATATTAATACTTCTTAGGGTTTTTCATGGCGTCCTTTATTCTACAATGGTCCTGTTATTGTTATTAAGTTGAATCAAAATCGATATAAAATACCGTGAAAAAAATTGTTATCAAATTAACCCTAACTGAAACCTATATTCAGAGCATTTTATTTTAAACAATTTGCCGGTTCGAAGTTCCACTGCTCATCCTGACTGATCGGAAAGTTATTTTCATAATAATTGGCGTTTCACTGAAGGCTACCAGATAAAAATTTTGTATTTTCTATGATTGATTAACTTGTGGTGCACGATGATATCATTATTATATGATGATATCATTTGACATGTTTAAGTCGATAAAATGTTCGTTGAATGAAACATTGTTTAATATTTTGAATAGAAAATATATGGTATGGTTTCACAAAAATTATATTAATAGTTTGACAATTCAGTTCTTCGGGAGAAACTGACAATTCTGTCTGTTTCGGCGTGTTACCCCATTTTTCCCATTTCAAAAAGCTCAACTGAAGTTTAGCTATTGAAATTGAAACATCTCGAAACAATTGTCAAATAATTAATATAATTTTTGTGAAAAGGAGCCAAGTATTTTTTTTACATTACATTTGACATGTTACATATATTGAAAAGTTATTGATGAATTGAAGGTTTTTTCATATTGAAAAGTTAGTTTAGAAGAAAAGGTTAGTTCTGTTGGAAAAAAATTCTTGTTCATTTATTTTTCATTCACCATTTAGTCGTATCGAGATATCAAGGATGAACTCAAGAAAAAAATATTATCATAAAGTTCTATGGAAATTTAAGTATTTCGTATTTTGTATTTTATATATTTAAATATATAGTACGTTTCATCTTTTATGTTTAAACCTCAATTATAGCTAATAGCTAATAAGCAGTTATAGTTAATAGCTAATAAGCAGTGAATAATGTATATGATGTCAACTGGACATCCTTCTTCCATACAAAAGATACTGAATCATAGTTCGAATAAGCATAAAAATTTATTCTTAAAACTTTATTTAGAAAATCAAACTGTTACAAACATAAACTTAGATATAAGAAAACCATGAACACAGAATAGATTAAAAATACAATAAAAACCAAACACTCAGTACGTAGTCGGTAACTTATCAGCTAATTACATGTCCCTTATCATAAACAATTGTATGTGTATTACAGATCTTATCTTATCAAAACATTAATAACTAGTTGAAAAACTTAATAATAACGAGAAACGATACATTAATTAATTAAAATTAAAAATGTGGAATTTTCAATTAACAAATACGTAATTATAAATAAAATTTTTTACAATTTCCAGGTTGAGTTTGTTGGGGAGGAGACATTTTGCTGGAAAGAGTGAAAAATAAGAATAATAAACTTATGAAGTAACTTAAAATGTATAAGTGAAAACTTAAAAATATCAAAATTCTACACAGCTAAAATTTGTTATAAACACCAACACCTTAAAATTTCGTGCCTAACAGATAAAATGGAAAATGATTGAGAAAGAATTAATAGGTATTTCAGATAACTGAAATGAGTCTTTTATTTCTTATTTTGATTCTTTCATTTCTTCAATTTTGAAAGACGAAAGCTGGTCGGTTAGTCCAAGCAGTTTTGAATGAAGTATCTGATCGACTATTTGAATTGATAATTTATTCCAAGACAAAAGACTTGTACAAATGAGAAACTCAAAGATTTTGGTCGATTTTTGGTGACCAATAAGTATTTCAAATAATGAATTTTCAATTGAATGAACGTGGAGGCCAAATGGTGGATCATCATGAAGACATGTGGTAAGTTTCTAGTTTCGGGATTCCGAGATATTCTCTTCATTCTTGTGTCAAAAAATCGAAACATTGATATGCTTTGAAATAAGTTAAAGATTGTGGATCACTCAATAATTAATTACCATTCCTCAAATATTTTACAGATATTTCTGATCAATCATGATTTGAAGAGTGGAGAAATTAAAGTATATTTTTAAATTAAACTTTTGTGCTGGTTTTGATTTGGAGCAGAACCAATCAGTATAACATGAAAATTGATATTCTAACAAACTATCCCTTTATAATTTGAAATTTATTTTCTGTTAGTTATTGATCATAATTAATTACCATGAATCGATTAATGTTCGTGACTCGAATGTAGTTCGTTACTTCCAATTTTTAGAGAATTTTGAATTCATGGGAATTGCAATTCCTTTGAAACTCAGTGAATTGAAAAATTCACATATGACATAAGAATCAACAACAGAATATGAAGAAAATTAGAACTTTTTGTGCAGATTAAATCGAACAAATTCATGACATAGAAACGAAATAACATACACAGAACAAAAGAAGGGGCGTAAAAAAATTCGTTTATTAATTTGTCAAAAGAATAAAAAGCCTATATAATTCACGTCTGGGATCATGTTCGCTGAGATAAAAACGAAATTAACTTTATCCTGAACAATCTGTTCTCTTTTTCACGTTACGTGGGGTCTATTTGAAATGTAACTGAAAACTCTCCGAATTTATTCGCTTTTTTTGGAGCAACAAGTAGCTCGTTCATTTTCACCCTCTTCAGGTTTTTTCGGTGAGATAAATTGCTTTTTCACGCTGATTTTTCAGCAGGTCCACAAAAATCCCTCGAAATCTGTTTGAGGCTGTGATGAGATTGCATCGTTAGCACCCTTTCTCTTTTACTGGATAAATGGATTTTGTAATCAATTTGAGTCAATTTGGAGTTAAGGGATTCTTTTTTAGGGGTTAAACTGTGGTTAGTTTATATCGAGAGCACTACGGGCTTTCGATTGACATATTTATTCGTACGAATGAAGCATAATTGATTATTTGTTTGATATGACAATAAAAGTTTTAAAATAGAATTATGCAATTTAAATGATAAGTAAGAATTAAAGTATCATAAAAAGTATATGTAAATTAAATATATTTCATTAATTGAAGAAGCTCTAAGCAATTTCGACAAAAAACAACTCCCACATTATCCAATTGGACAATAATTGAGAACTTAAATTGAGATTACGGTCAAAAGGAATACATGTAAAATAATTTTTTTATTACCATACTTTTCTTGAGTTTGAAATCTGTTTCGAATGATATTGAATTATTAGAATCTACATTGAACTTAATATGAAAAATACAATTATTCTATAGAATCCGCAAGAAAATAAGTTCCATGTAAGCAACTGTCAATGACAAATTTATGCAATAAATTCGTAGATAAGTAGGTGCAACTAGCTATGAAAATTGAAAAATATTAAAACGAGATTTTGACTAGATGTATTTAGAGGTAGTGAGTGGGAGTACTTGAAATCTGTTAATATAAATAACACAGAAGTGATTATAAGACAAGGAAAGTATAGTGTTCTCGAGCAGATCACCTTTTAAAAACATAACAGAACTAATTTGGTTTTGGAGAAAACTATAATTATAAAGATTTGCCTTTTCTATACCAAAAACACAAAATGAAATAAATTATAAAACAGATACAAATGAAGTTAGTAGCATTTACTGTAATATTCTGAAATAGATTTAACTACTTGTTGGTTCCTTGTCAGGGCTTTCGTAATTTTGTTTTCCATGTGACAATCGATGTTTTTTGTTTGAGATTGTTTATGTGAAATATCTCTATAAGTAATGGGGAAAGTTTTTGACAAATTTCATTATTATTGTAAAATATACGTTGTGGCTGCTTTTGAAGAGGTCATAAAATAAATAAAATATCGAGATAAATTCCAGATTAAATTTTCAAAGATCCCTTCCCGATACGATGCCCGAATGTTGATTTGTTCCGGTCGAGTATATATCCAATTCTTTATGAAAACGAGTTTGTGATGAATATTGCTGTCTTAAACACATGCTATAAATGAAATTGAAAAAAAAAGAATAGTGAATTAAATCGTCTATTAATTCAATTGGATATTTTCTTGAAGAAAGAATTTCAATAATCTATTGATTTAGTTTTTATGTTCAAAGAATTCTATGAAATTCAACTCTTGTAACTCAATTTCTAGATATCTAACATTATCGTTTTTTGTGTTGTTCGAAATGAAATCTTAATAGCTTATATAATCTAAAGTAGTTGAATTTTTCGAATATTAGTTATAATAAGTTATAGTTCAGGAATTGTACAGAAAATATGCGACGAAAAATATTTCAAATTTCTAACTTTTTTGTTAACTAATTCGAAAATGGTTTGAAATATGTTATTCAGAACGAAATAGCAAATTTAATTAGTTTCCAAAAGAAAATTTACTCGAATAGATATTATACTTATTTAAAAAAAAAAGTGGAATTATATTATATTTGAAAAATAAATAATTTTCAGTGAATCAAATGAAATATATAGAAAAAAACATTTTAGTCGATTCAAATTAACGACAAGTTTAATACAAATTTCTATGTTGATAGAAATATTCACGAAATGGTGAGGTGCATTTTTTAGTGCACACTCTAGTGTCTATAGTAAGCGTCTGCATCCCATGATCTGAATAAATGAACAAGAATATCCTGATTAAGTTTGATGAATGATGATTTCACTATAATAATGAGAATTTTTGTGCCGGAAAAAATATTAAGACAATATTTGCGAATTATATAAACTACATTCTGAATTTTGTATTTATTCAATGATTCAGTGATTTTTATGAATTCATCATTTTCCTTTTCGAATGGTGTACATAACAATCAACTCAATTTCATTAAAGCATTTCAACAAAAAGTTCCACATCGTGTGATTTTTTCTCGGTTTTAGAAATGAATACTCGAGTTTTCTCGACCTTTTTAAATTGAACTTGCTGGCGATTTCAAGCGCAATTAGAGAAAGGTTTTCACGAATTTTTGTGGGATACCGCCAACGGACAAATTTAGTGAAGTGTATTTACGTTAAAACGAATGTTTCCCTTGCTTCGCGCACAATTTCGACGTTGTTTGTTCAAAAAAGTTAATCGAATCAATTTTATAATTTTGAATGAAGGAGACGTTCAATGCAGACTTAATTTGTTGATAATTATTTCCAATTTGTTGAATATATTATAATTTTATTTGCTACGAGGCAGTAGAATACATTCATGATCTTTTTTTTCAAACATATTATTTTCATTGGTTTTCATTATTTTTTGTGTCTTCAAGTTTCTATTGAAAATACGTTCAGTTTATTCTCAATGAGATGTTCATTTGAATAAAATATTAAAATTGAATTTTTTGCAAATGTATGTGTATATTTTTCATATACCGAATGTTAATTTCGAAAGTAGATTAATATTTCCTTGAGTCAGATATAAAATCTTTTCATAAACTTGGTTGAATCATAAAAGTTGCAATCTGAAAGTTCAACATGATTAAACCACTCTGTATCGTTTTTTGTATTAGGTATGTAAAAAGGTTGATTATGAATTTTTCAATTTTGTCCGATAGATTAATGATTTCAAGTCATGATAGTTGATAAATATTCATAATTTTTCGAATATGATTCATATTTTGGCTAATAATATTTCACGTTCGTTTTCGAATGAATAAGCTCAATTCTTTTTATTCCAGCATGAGAAACGTTTGATGTAAGTAAAATCTCGTTTTTTGTTGAAAAAATTATAGGTAATAGAACTATGTTCAATACTAACATTTGACGCCTTGATTGATATGTTGAAATATGATAAATAAATACCTATATTATTATTCCTATTACGATGAAAGTGAAATAATTTTTGTTTGAGATTTATGAATCGAAAGTTTTTTCATCGTTTTGCGATTTTGAAGTTTATAGTCTTAATACCGAACTAGGGTAAAATGTAGGCGATGAAATATATTTTTCAAATTATAATGATATAACTCAATTAATTTTGCTTATTTGTAACATAACGATGACGATCGATGACGACGGTCCGATCAGTGCTTTGTATAAGTTAAAAGCTATTCATTTATGTGTAGCACCGCATATTGTCATTCGCATTTACGCTTTTCTCTACAATTCTCATTCCAACAAACGCGTTTCAGAAAATTTGTGAATAATTTTTTAATACTTATAATCAATTTCTTCATATAAATACACCTGGGTACTAATTCTTAATAATTATTCGATTGATGCAATTTTTATGAGAAAAGTATTACAACTTTCAAGTGACTCTTTAAGATAACTGCAAGCGCAAATAATAAAGTATTCCAAGATTACTTTTTCATTGTAATACATCACATACTCGATTGTTTTTACTAAAGTGAAGTCTGTTTGGAAATTCAGGACCTGGGCATTAATATTTATTGAAAGAGGGTAGATATC